>CM068316.1:6018199-6033199 GCA_034766995.1 Acanthacorydalis orientalis | reverse complement strand
GGTTTGGTATCAATGCAACTAGTTTCAATGGTTTTAACATATACCAAAAGAAATATTTGTCTTTCTATCTCTTTTATGGAAGAATGAAATATTTCGTGCGGTTTAATATTTTTAAATGGGTTTTCTTTCGATAGCAGTACCGTAGATGGATTTTTTTATTAAGAACAGTGATAAAGATATGAAGCCAACAATAGATTACTAACGAATCTTCAGGAATAGAAACATTAGTGTCATAAAGACACAGAAAATAAATCAGAGATTTTTCTCTATCTTAGCGCTCTAAGCTAAATTGTGTATTACGAATCATTTTTGATGTTTGCTTTTACGATGCTGTTTTTCTCAGAACACTAAAATACAGAAAAATCTGCTTTCGAGTCTTCTTTTCCTGTCTTAGCCTTCTGAAGATAATGGATTCGTCGAGGAAATGCGCATAAGCACACAATCGAAAATGATCAATAGTTATTTGATCAGAAAATGATTGTAGGTTATGGAGTGAGAAAAAAAATATCAGTGAAAGTATTATAAATCATTTTTTCTAATATCATCATTAAAGAAATAAATCCAGTATCAAAAGAAAACAAGATACACTTTTATAATTTGCTTACAAATTAAGTTGTGCAAGCGACAAAAAATAGCAAAATATTTATCGAATAGGAAAACACTCTGTACGTTTATGACCGTTTTTAACAGAGAGAGGCGTATTTAATTTTTTCCCAGTCGTTATGCGCAACAACATTTCAACCGTGCACGTTTTCTCCACAAAGAAACTGGCTACTCGACTTACAATCTTAATTCATAACCGTGCGTTGTTTTCCATTATTCTATAAATTCTCGCACATTGTTATTTTTATATATCTGGAACGTGTGCGTTTTGTCTAATGTTAATTTCAATGCAAGGTCAGAGACGGACTGACTGAACTGGGCACTGATCAATTGAACACTTTTGTATGGCTGTTAACCACTCAATGCCACGCCACGTTTACTGCCGTCGTGTTTTCGTTCACGCTAAATTCAGCGTCGACCGTTGTAATTGGTTTCGTGCCCACACAGTCGTTTACTTTGTTTATTTTAATGCATATTCTGTAATTTGAATCGTCCACACTGTGACAACGGGTACGGAGTAAATGTATTCGATATGCTTCGGACGATCGCGAATCGGGGATTATTAATATGTATTTATTTGAATGAAACACTTCTGACTACAAAACATATGCCATGCATACACACACACATACTCACATATATATATATATATATATTTGTGTGTGTGTGTGTTTGTATATTCTTCGTTAAATACCAATGACGAATAAATGTACATCAAAGTGTATGATAAATCTTTGTTATAATTGGATATTATTGCTGATAAATAGAGTATAAACTGTTTGAAAAGAAAAGAGAGGATGTGTCATTTAAGACTTTTGTAGCTCAGTTAAGATGTTCTATTTCGTATCAGTATAATAGATTATATAACAAAAAAAAACTCGAACATGGTCGAAAGAAAAATAATAATACTAATTTTATAAAATAAAAAAAAAATACTTAAACTATTACTTTAGAGTGCAAAAAATTGTAAGGTATTTGTCGAGTGTATTAAAATCGAGAAACGTTTTATAGAAAATACTAAATAGATCTTGTTACTTTTTGTATCATCATCATCATCATTTTCAACCTTTGATGATATAATGGTATAGAAATGTATTTGTTATATTATTAATTAAAAGAACGAGTGCTCCCTTTCTCTTTTTCTAAGAAATCTTCAATTGTTCGTATTCTCATCCATCTTCTTTTGAGCGTTTTTATATTACATTAATCAACTTTAAAAATGATTGAAATGTTTTAAAATAATATGGTAAAAAAAAACAATTTGAAAATAAGAATCATGTACTTAAAAATAGTTCCAGCTCAAAACTGGTTTGAATAACTTTTTACAATTTTTTCCTGTTGGTAGCAATGTGTATATTACATTCTTTTGTTTATTTTATTTGAATTATCGTTTGTTGATATTGAAATAGAAAACGAAGAAACGTTTGAAAGTTTATTCAAACGTGTGAGAAAATAATGTTGCAATCGACGCAAACATAACTGTATTAATATAAACAATAAATTAAATTAAAAAGTGAAAGTGCATATATCAATTATTTATTCATCAACTGAATAAAAGTTTAAACAATGATTGCTAATAATATACAGAAAACTGTGTACAAGTAATTGTGTGAGACGTCTGTATATACAATATAGAAAATCATCCAATGTGAATACATTTTTCACATATTTATTAAAAGAAACGGTGTCTACAATGAAAGTTAGTTCTTGAAACGAGTGTACGGCTTAATAATATACCAGAAATGTGCATTTAGTGTCATTTGAATAATTTATATGTCACTATTTTATATTTAACAATCATTTTTTTAAAAAAATGTTTCTAACTTCATTGCATAATTATGTCAGAAATGTTGAAAATTTTAATAATACACCAGTGGGATTTATTTATAGACGTGTGTAGATTAAATGAGTTTGTGATTTCAGTAAAAGAGAATTGAATTGTATATGTTGGGATTGTATTAATAAACGAATAAATTGTATTACTTTATGTGTACACGAGAAAAGTTTCACTTTAATTATTGAAATAAATTAATTTTTAAAACCATTGCAGTGTAAATAAGATAATATAGTATATTATTTTTCTAAATAATCAACTAAATAGATTCTTTAAGTATTGTTTTTGGTACGTTTAAGTCTGAAATAAGATATGTTTTTTCAGAAGAAATAAAAAAGAAGTGTTTGCATCTACTCACATAATGAACGTAATTAAATTGACAATAATTTATTGAAACAATGAGAAGTGTAAATATTCAATTGGATTTATGTGGATGTGTGAGGTTAAAAAGTTAGGACTTCAAATTGATGTGTGTTTTTTTTCTATTAAATGTTTTACTTAAAATCTTGCTTCCAGTATAAAAAAAATTAATGACATGTTTGAAGAATTTTGAAAAAAATCTGGTCAACAATGTTCAATAATTCATTATTGATCATTTTTAATTGTTGTTTATATACAATTTGATTGTGATGTCATCGTATTCATACGACCAAAGTATAGCAACATGTGATTTTTTTAGTTTGTGAAGTGACAATTAATTTGTGAAATATATACTTTGTATAAAATATCCAGTCCTTAATAATATATTTTAGAATATTAACAGTATTTAAAATTCATAAAATATTATTTATAAAAAAACTGTGAATACATTTTTCAACCATCTGCAGTTGTTTCAGAGAATTCTATACCACCGAATCAAATCTAAATACCATATTCAAATTCTCATGTACATATAAATTCAGTTACAGCAAAAAAAACACACACCGCACTCTATAAATAATGAAAAAAATGTGTTTGTAAAGAGTCTGGTGACTCTCCGAACACATCTTGGAGCATTCCATCTAACATCAAAAACGAATCAGCTACCTGAAATGTAAACAGCAATTACAGTTTTTGTGATGAGGTCAATATAGCGTGTATAAACACATATCCGAAATGGAGACCTATACGCTATAAACATAACGGATCTTTATGTATAATAGAGAAAAATATATGAATTATTTTGGAACATTGCAGTGACTACGATCCCGTCATTAATCATTATATTCACGACGTACATAACCGAGCACTGAGCCATTTAATTGTAACGTAATCACACGATATGAAAAATGGTAGATATGCTGATGAAATATAATTATGCATATATATATATATATATATATATATATATATATATATATATATATATAATGTAAACGTGTGGACATATTGTGTACATGAACGCATGTATAATGTCAAATGATCAGGGTGGTCATTAGTTAAAAAAGTATACAAGTTCAACAACCTTTCTTTTTTTTATAACATCTAGAAAATCATTGAAAAAATACCTGAAAACGTTTCATATATTCATGAATTAATTTCGTTGTTATTTTTTTACGACATATGATGAAGAGAAATAAAAAGATCGGTTGATCTTAATATGCTTATCATTCTCTTGTTATTTAACGTCCTTTTTCGAATTCAAACATGGTTTTTCTTTTCAATATATTAACCTTTTGCACTCGGTGATTCTTTTCACCTCAATTACCAGCAACTTGAATATACTTTTTTTAAAAAATAGCAAGTAACAAATAATTTCACATTAAATGATATAGGATTGTAAATAATTTCTTTATTCGAATGAAAATTCAAAAATATATTTATTAATTCATGTTTTATAAAAAAAATAATATTGTAGATTGTTTGATTTATTTATTTTATTTGTTTCAGATGTCCCCTCAGGGTGAACATTCGACTGGAAAGGTTAATATTGTAGCTTTTCTTTATTTGATATTATCAATTTTATAATACGTTATATATATATATATATATATATATATATATATATATATATATATATATATATAGTTTTATTCACTTTTGGTCTATCGTGTTCAAAATTAATAAGAGGGTTTAAAAAATTATTTAACGTGTAAAGTTTTTTTTTAAAAAGCTTTTGTATGATAAAACTATAAAATTTTAATACGTTATTTAAACAAAAACACTACAAAATTCTTGCGGAATATTATATAATGAAATAAATATTATATGTTCACATAAAATATTTTATCAAAAACGTTAGTGTTAATTAAAACATAATAGTGATTATAATAAAATATTTTCACAATGCAGTTTTGACACTGGATGAATTCTCACATTCACAAACGGATTGTTCATTCGCTCAACTAACCAACTGTTCAGAATTTTTATTCATTAAATTAATATACATTAAAATTATATATATATATATATATATATATATATATATTTCAATAAATTTTCTATTTTCTTTGACATTTAAAACATATTGAACAAAAAAGAAAAAGTTTAATGTATTTATAAATGAATTTCGTTGATATTATTTTATGATATCCGAAAAATAAGATCTATGACTAGTTGCTTCTGTAGAGGGAAAAATAATTCCTGAAACATTTATAATAGTTTGATGGGTTCAGTATTCTTGTAAATAAAATTCAAGTAATAGAAGGAAAAATGATTTATTATATCAAATACTAATTGAGTTAGGGATACATCAAGATAGACCAACTGGCCCAATCGTTTTCACTTAATTTATTAACACCTTCTACTGAAATGAAGAGTTCAGCTCATTATGAGCTTTCTATGCTAAGTAGACAATGACGAACTGCACTCGTCAAGAATGTTTAAATTGTATATGTGGTCAATATTGCCTGCAATAAATTCCAGTACAAAGGGTTAATAATCGCGTTAATATAATTAATTTAAATATAAGAATAAGAAGTTCAGGATAAAAATAAAAAGAGTATAAAATCTATTTTTCATGTACATACTTATTCTTTATTAAGATGACAGTAGAAGAGAGTTGTTTATTGAGCTGCTCTTGTTGATTGTTTTATTAGCATTGATTAAGTTTTAGCGAAAAAAAATTAAACTATTTATTGTTAAGATTTCAACTGTAAAATGGAATTACTTTTTAAAACTGAATTATCATTAAAAATAAAAATAAAATTTTCTATTTGAGACAGTAGTTTTGAAAAATCAGCAAAAAATTTAAAAAGGAAGCTCGAGAAGAAATATATATAGTATTTTGTTATATTTACACGTTTCGATTTTCTTTTATCAATGACGGATGAGTGAAACTTCTTTTTTGAATTTTATATTCACTGGTATTGATATAAGTACATAATTAATTATAGAAAACTCCTCTGCAAAAGATATGCGCGTATGTTTAAACTTAAAGTAAATAATGTATCGATTGTTTCATAATTCAGTCGATAAAATTTTATTTAAATTTGTTTTATATACTCGTATAGCCACTGTCTTCAATCTGATATAAGTACATTTCTTCATTAAATATTTTCTCATTTCGGAGACAAATTTCAAGATACCAATTAGAAACAACAAAATGGTAATGAGTACGGTCTTTTCGGACACGTTTATATTTATGGTATGTTCGTGCGTATAAATGAATACGTAAATGACAAAATAAAAAATGTGAAGAATCCAAAATAAGAATCCCTTATAAACGGCAACGTTCCGAGTTGGAGACAAGTACAGATCGGTCCGGTGACAAGCAGCGCCATCCCACGTCGCCGTATCAGAAATTAAGTGATAGCCAGTAACCGGTATGCAAATCAACCACAGTCGAATAATTGTATTGTCAAATCATTAACAAGAATACATTTGATTTCATTAAGGCCTAATTGAAAGGTTTTCGTTGCTGGCTAACGTGAAACATGCTGCGGACGGATCAATTATGATGCTGTTTATATTGTTTTTCTAGTTGCACGGATGTTTCATTACCGAATGTCACTACATAAATCTTTCACGGCTTCATACAAACGGAAAAAAAAGAAAAAAAATGTACACATATCTGTAATGTTTATTGCTTTACGTCATCCGGATAGATTAATTATTTATCATCCGATCGTATCTTATCGACAATAGTTTATCGATTATGAAATAAATTCAAGCTTATGAATCACTTATCATTAATAGTTTTTTGTCGATAGAACTGGACGAAATTTCTATTGAAATATTTGTACCGTTTTTATTTATTACCTTTTTATTTCTGAAAAGTACATTTTAAACCCATAACAAATGAACTGTTTTAACTGTGCCCTTTTACCATCTCTGAACCTCGAAGTAATTAGTCACTGAAATTTAAGAAAGAATGAATACATGGACACAAATTATATCTACTAGAAATGAAGTGACCATTGTTTGTTATTCTATCATTGAAAAACAACTGGGTGTATTTATTACAGGATTGGAACTAATAGTATCGCATCCAAGAATTTTTCGATAATAGATTTTTTTTGTATTGTATACACATTACAAGAGGCATATTATGTTTTTTTTTTTTATTGAAGGGAAATATAATTTTATCAGTTTGTTATTTTTATTATAAAAGGCATAGTAGGCTAAAATTATTAATAGCAAATTAATAAAATAAAATGAAAAAAATATATTTAAAGCTCTCTCTCTCTCTCTATATATATATATATATATTATATATATATATATATATATAATTAAAAAATAAAGATGACCTCGTCAAACTGTATGTAAAGAATATAAAAAATATGCAAATAACATATTCAGTGAAGTAAAAGTTAAATTATAAGTCGTTACAGAAATCCTAATAAAAATTCTAAGAGTGTATTAGAATAGGAAGATAATATCTAAAATGCTGCAGATTACAATAATCCGATTAAAGTAACGTTATTAATATTATATACATTTTTCAATAGCACACATGTTCAGTACGTACGTGTGTTAGTAAATCAAATTAATTTTTAAATTTGATCTATGTAACTATTTATTACATATTTTGATTGGGAGTGAAGTTTATGTAAAGTGATTATTTTATAATGAGTATTTATGAACAATTCCCGGTTACATTATTATATTTATTGACTCATAAAATTATATTCTTTAAATAATTATATAGGCGTTAACATATTTCCTATATTTTTCAATGGTTTTATTTATTGTTATTATTTTTTAAATTATATTGATACCATATTAACGTCAATTTAAGATTATAAATATTAAAACGTTTTTAATTTATATATATATATATGTATATATATATATATATATGTGTGTGTGTGTGTGTATGTATATAAATATATATATATATATATATATATATATATATACAATTTAATATAAAATATATAAAAATAGTAGATATAATAATTATATATAAATGAGAATTGAATTTCTGAATTTCGAAATTATTCATGTAGTGATACAATTACCTTTACGATTAAAAACAAAAAGCATTTAATAAACAATATATTTGTTTTATTTGAAGTAAACATTTTTTTCATGTTTATATATTTTTTTTAAAATCTAAAATTAAATTTAAATAAATACAAACTATCAAAATTTGATCTTAAGTAAAAGTATTAGAATATTCTTGTCCGAAATTTTTATTTGAAAAATCAGTCTAAATATATTTTGAAGGCGAACATTGTGAAGTAAGCAATATAAATTATACTATTTGATGTACATCTGTATTTTCTATATTTATTTGTCATTTATATATATATATATATATATATATATATATATATATATATATGTGTGTGTGTGTGTGTGTATGTAGATATATATATAATATACATTGATGAATTATTAGTACATGTAAATTTATTATTAAAATTTTATTCGAATTTTCTAAGCCTATTATCAATTCTTTAATTATGCAAACCATATCAGCTGAATATAAACACATTTCTTCTTGCTGATCGTAAAAATAGACAGTAAATAATAGAAAATTAATTTTATTAATGAAATAATAACAGTTTTTAAAATATAATCTATTAGTTGTTAAATCACTTCATATAATTGTTGTCAGAAAATAAGTTTTTTTTTAACAATTAATAAATTGGAGCTGTTATTTTATACAAATTTGATTTCTATTTGTTTTGAAATTAATTCGAATAATTTCTGTAAACAATTATTTTGTTTATATAATTTTTACATATTAATTTTCTGATATTTTTGTTTTGTTTTGGAATATATTGATTTTACCACTTATTTACATTGAAAGACTTTATTAGATTTACTCTAGGCTATATTTTTAAATTAATTTTGATTATATCCGATGTTATTTGCTTCTTCCATGTCAGTAGTCAAATTTGTCAAAATTAGACAATTGGGCTTTATTGAAATCAAAAATATCTCATTTATATTTATTTATCTCTAATAATTGATTCAGTTTGTCTGTTTTGTACGTAATTTATTTAATTAAAAGTTCATCTTAATATTTATTTTAACATTAATAGTTATATTTAAAAACATTTAATGATTATTAATTTTAAAGATAATTTAGGACAATTAGATTATATTAGCTTTTATTGGAGTAAAAAATATTTTCTTCCTAAGTGGGGCTACCACGCAAGGTTTTTCTGTTTGTCTCAAGGGATCATTTTTAAATTGATAACTAGTAACAACTACCCTCCATGACTTTCTGACAGCTCTCATTGTTTTGTCAGTAGTTAACATTTGTGATATTTAGTAAAATCAGTAAATATTTCTAAGGTATATTGTTAATATTATTTCTTATTTATTTGTTAATTAGGTTCGATTAATTGAGCTTAGGATCGATTATGATAGACTTTATACAGTATATATATATATATATATATATATATATATATATATATATATATATATGTATATATATATATATTTGCGGATTACTTGATAAGAATCCTAACTTACAACGCAATATATGTTTTTACAAATGAATTTCATTTACCTCACAAACAATATTTTTTTGATCAAAATTATTTAAAAAAATATTATTGATCATTTAAAATTGTTGTTTATGCGTATTTCAATTCCAATGCCATTTTATTTAGTGTACTAAGGATATACAAAACATTTTTTAATGGTTTTTATAAGATTTTCTGAACAATTGCGCCTTGTGAATAACGGAATAGCAATCAAAATACACATAATCAACAATCGAAAATGATCAATAATAGATTAGGGAATATTTTGTGATTAGATATATTTAAATAAAATTTAATTTAATAAAACATTAACTGATTTGAAAATAAATTTGGTAATTATTTGTTTTTTAATTGTTCTTGGTGAAAATGTTCGTGATATTTTCTTTACGAATTAATGTCTCAAACGATAAAAACAAAGAAATTATGTGAACACAATTCAAAACTTAAATATAATAATTAATTATCACTGTTTGTTATTAAATATGAGTTATAAATTTAGTGAATAAACTTGAATTGGAAGCTCAAAAAAAATAATTTGTTACGTTAATTGTTTGTTGTATTTTTATTTATATTATCAGATTTATCAAAACACAAATTACTTTTTAAGAGATATTCTTATGCATAAAACTGATCATTTATTACAGAGATAAATTATTTAATTAGCAGTTTGATTCAACAAACTAGTAACGAATTATTCATTTAAACTACCTTTGAAAACTACCAAATATATGAAATAAAAGTTGTTGAATTTTTGTTTTTTAAATATAATATGTATAATGAAACATTTTTTTCAAGATTGGAATATTAATAATTTTATTTATTTTGAATTACTAATTAATTACTGTTTTATTATGTGTTGTATATTTCATTGATTCTTTAAAAATGATGTAATAATCTCAACTTAAAATCGTTATAAGTTATGCACGTAAGAGAGCAGCATATTCTTCAGTTGTTGCTAGTGGAGTTTCAAATCGTTATTTGAAAAGCGCTCTATTTGATTAATACGTCAGTATTTTGAATAGACGACACTAGAGTGCCTTTGTACTTTTTAATACATTGGCATCAGTGCTTCAACTATTATACTTAATATAATTTGTAATTGTCTTGCAAGGTTGCCTAAAATTAATATTTTATAAATTTTAAAGTAAATACAAAATGTTATTAATTTTTTATATGTTTGCGTAATTTTATATCATCCAAACTTTTGCTAATAATTATAATTTTGCATATAAATTAACACACTTCTGTGTAACTAATATCTAAAAAATACTATTATTATTCACACAAGAGCAGTTTTAATTTCCAAGACAACACTTAAAAATGTATATTTGTTACATAATCACAAACTAAAACAAGACATCCTAAAAATTAAAAAATCTATAAATAAATATTATATTTAGCTTATACTTTTCAAATAATTATAACCAAAAAACAGTTATCTTACTATTAGTAATTTTCGTAATACATTTAACAATTTTTTTATATTTAGAGAAGTACCTTTAAAATAATTTAATAAAAATCTGTTCCTTATTGTTTTTTTAACACAAAAATAGAAACAATTTTAAAGTTTATAAAACTGTATGCAGAACAATAACAGTGAGATAACATTTTTTTAGAGGCGTGATTAACAAAAAAACATTTTTTATTACAAATTATAATTCTATAAATATTTATGACAGTGTCTTTCGTAAATGTTTCATTTCAATATGTACTTTATAATATTAATCGTAAGTGCAGTGGATAAATGGAGTGTAAAATATTATTATTGAGATAATATTTTTGAAATACATACATACATATATATATATATATATATATATATGTATGTGTGTGTATTATTTGTATTTAAATTATATACAGAAAGGATATGATAATGCTGTTTGTTTACAGTTACAACGATCAACGGTAGTAATGTACATAAAATATATTCGAGATAAATACATCCCTGAATGTTATATAAGGAAAATCGATAACAAACAAAAACAATGTTTAAATATATATTTACTTCTTATAAATTTTTAAAAAAAATAACTCCAATAATTCAGGGTACATAATTTGAACATACTTCTATCCATATATAATTATTGTATAATTACACAAACATTAACACAACTGCATTAGAAACAATAATTAAAATATTAATCATGATCGGTGATCGATTGTAGTAGTGGCACAACTAAAAAAATCAATTTTTGAGTTAATCAAATTAAAATATAACTGAAAAATAAAATGAAATATCGTTCTGTAAATAAAGTGGATATTATATATTTGTTTTTGCATTGTCTTGGCGATCTTCATCATTTTGATGTTTTGAACTCACTACAAATCAAATAAAATGTATACAAACACCTAAAAAAATAAAATCAGTTTTTTTTAATCTATCAGAAGATAGTATATGTTCCGAACTAGTAATGGAAAACAGAAACTTAAATAATTCAAGCGGAAGAAAGCTACTAGAGCGACACACAAAAAAAATGAATATATCATAATTCATCTCTCTAGTGATGATTTTGATGACATGTAAATTACACTAATCTGCTTTTATTTGAAAGATTAATTGAATTTTTTTAGTTGTGTTACTTTCAACCAGTAATTGATATTTATTTTTATACGGAATATATATTAACTTATAACATTTATAAACAGTCATTTTTTTATAGAGAAATTATGTATATTTATTTCAAAGATTAGTATACAATAATTGTATATTTATTAGTCATTTGAATGCCAGAACGCATTTTATATTAGACTTATGCCACAACTGCTGATAGTTTATTATCTGTTTGTTTCTTTACTTATAATTTATACAAATTACATTAAATATTTGTCGCATAAATTGATATCTATTAAATATTTCATTTGATTTCTGTAAATTAAACATTGAAAAAATCTAAAAAATGAAATAAAATGTATAAAAATTATACAAATTTTAATTATTTGAGATAACTTAATAAAAATATACAAAACATATTAAAAACAATAGATTTTATTTTCATAATCAGTGTTTCAATTTTTGAGTT
Source organism: Acanthacorydalis orientalis (assembly GCA_034766995.1). Classification (NCBI taxonomy): domain Eukaryota; kingdom Metazoa; phylum Arthropoda; class Insecta; order Megaloptera; family Corydalidae; genus Acanthacorydalis; species Acanthacorydalis orientalis. The sequence goes on along the minus strand of CM068316.1, from coordinate 6,020,873 downwards.
TTGAGAACAATGAGAAAAATAATTATACTTCTTTGCATTTGTTTTTTGAAGCCTAAGATAAACATCTTTTGGAATATGAAAATATGAAATGTGCTTGCAATTATTAACATTTATTGACACCGTGTGTGAAACAAAAGAATAAAATTGCACTTTTTGGCATTCAAATGATTAAAAAAATCATTTATTGTTAAGTAACTGAAACGTATATTTTTGTCGAGGGCCATAGATATCTATTTAAAAATGTACAATTGTTTATGAATAAATTGAAAAAGAAAATATTTTTTCAGGATATCGATACTGTTGTAACATGTCTGTTTATGAATCTTTGCTGGAACCCCTTGCATGCCCTACTATAAATGGAGGCAATAAAGTTACTGTTGTTGGCGTCGGTTCAGTCGGAATGGCATGTGCTTTTTCAATTCTCGCAAGGGTAATGAAATTCAATTTTTGACATTGATTTAATTACACTTAATTATCAGGTACTTATATATATATCAATTGTGCTCTATGAGCGATGGGCGATTTTTATAAATTTAGCAAATTAAACTAGACGTTTGCTATAATTGATACAACTCCTAATGGTTTAATACATATTTCTTTATTAATACTTAGTATAATCATAAAACCTGTGTATTATTATCATCATGATATAAAAATATTGCATTGTCTTTTTTTGAAAAAAAATAGTTTAATTATTTTATCATTATTTTTTTATGTATTTAGATATAAATACGTTTTATAAACTTTGAATATTATAAAGAAAATTCACTTATAACGAGATTGAATGGACAATGAAAAATAAGTCGTTAAATTCGGAACTTGATATTGTCATTTTTACAAATTTGCATGAACATATATAAGAAAAGACAATTTAATTTATTGATGTTCTTATTTTTCATATGTGATTATGAATTCTATATTTTACTCGATACTAAACTATTGATGATTTTTCTACTGCCGTTAAAAACAGATCATCATTATAAATTGTTGATCGGAACAACTCCATGTATTTGAAATCATTTCAATTACTTTAAGCATTTTGTCACATTCTTGCTTCTTTGCTCTTTAAATCATTTCAAAAGAACTTATTTTATGTAAACCTAGAATACAAATATTTATAGCCAAAATTTTGAAATATACAGAAAAGAGAATACGAGATATTAAAATTAAAGAGAAAATTGAGATGGAAATATCTGTCTTGTACTATACTATTATCCACTAGCATCAAAATCTAGTTGTGACTAAGATTAAGTGTAATTCTGTTGTATAATTTGCTGGTAGATAATTAATGTATATTATATGTTTGTACTTGTTTGTGAGATTCGTTGTATCGTGATGTTTATGAATACGCATGTCATAGCTGGTGTAAATGAGTTTTTATGACTGAATTCATTGAAACATAGGATACAAGCACATTCATGTTGTAATTTAATTGTTAAACTATTATTAATCATGCTAAAACGAATAAAAGCTGTAATTAGAGTTAAATGTGGCCATATTAAATATTAATAATTCAATACAGAATAACTTTAAAATCAAATCTTCTGTATTAAATTAGGTTTTATAATGTTTTGATTTCTTTTTATTATATACTTATTACATCAAATAAATTCAGTCATGGGCTAAACTTTACCTCTATCATTAACATTTTTGGTATAAATATGTACTTTTCATAACTATTTATGTGCTTCTATTAGTATGGTAACGGTAAGGTCTCTCTCATTCATCTCTCTCTCCCTCTCTACATGTATATATATATATATATATATTCTTGTGTATAAAATTTAATTCTTAAGTTTCAAAATAAAGGAATGCATAAAAGTCTACAAAGTATATATTAAATGCGTTATTCTGATGGATTTCGTCCTTTTGGATAATCTAAATTTCTATTTTTCACTATTTTGTGCCAGTCTAAAATCATTTTAGAGAGTGTCTAAAACGTATATGAAAATAGAACATCTATCGAAACTAGTAATTGACAACAGAAATTTATATGATTCAAACGGTTGAAGACTAGCGAAAAATGCATTAAGAGGGTTAAGAGATATAAAAATATATATAATTACACATTAAATGTTTATATATATATATATATATATATATATATATACATGAACACTATATGAAATATCTACAGGGTGTTTCCAACGATCTGGTACTGATTGATTGCATGGCAGACAAATTAGAAGGGGAAATGTTAGATTTAATGCATGGTTCCACGTATATGAACAATGCTGTAATCACTTGTGGCACAGGTAAAATTAATTATAGATTATATATATATATATATATATATATATATATATATATATATATATGTAAAGAGAATAGCAAATACTATTTCTAATATTTTTAAATAAAAAATAAAAAAAATATTTACTGTTTCGATCATACCAAACATTTAACACATTATAGTCTGCAGTAAGTACTAAACAAACTAATGATAATTATAGACACGCCTGAAATAAAATCTCAAATACTGATCAATTTGATCAGTAAATACTAATTCTCTGAGAACTTTGATTGAAGTAAATCAATTAATTAAATCAAAATAATTTTATTAATCTGTGTTACATTTACATGAATATGTCAACTCCTCACCTTACCACATCCATTGGCATAATTTTTTAAGGAATTACATTTTAAGGACTTTTATACATTTTTGTCGATCTAT
>CM068316.1:5963199-6013199 GCA_034766995.1 Acanthacorydalis orientalis | reverse complement strand
ATTTATCTCTTAACAGTTTTAAACCATTAAATTATAAAATTCAATCTTATTATTTAAGTACAAAATCTTTTTTATAAATAATAATAATTTTGACTGATTTATATATATATATATATATATATATAAATCAGTCAAAATTTAAATATCTATATATAAAGATTAGATAGTGAACAAAATATGTCTATTTCTTAAATCTATCATCACTTCCTCCTATATATATATATATATATATATATATATATACTGGATAGAATCATGTTTCATGTCAGGTCGGCTTAGGACTAATCAAATCTAATCGGATCGTGTTTGGTCTGGTTAAGTCGGGCCATTTTTAATCAAATATTGCAAAGAATGATACTACAGAAGAATTGTATTTTCAAAGAATTATATTTTTGAAAAATTGTACTTTCTAAGAATTGAAAAATTGCATTTTTGAAGAATTTTTCTTTTAAAAATTCATTGATGAACCATCGGAACTGCACAAAAAAAGAGTATTGGTTTCTTCATATTGGAAAAGATTTAATTGACAGTGAATTATCAAAGGTTTAATGTAATATATATATATATATATATATATATATATATATATATATATATATATATATATATGTGTGTGTGTGTGTGTGCATGGCTGACTATTTCGTCCCTTTATTTTATAAATAGTACAATTAAGAACGTTGTAAAATCATTTTCAATCAAGAGCAATGAATTATCAAAGGTTTAGTATATATATATATATATATATATATATATATATAACTGACTATTTCATCCCTTTATTTTATAAATATTACAATTCAGAACTGTTATAAAATCATCTTCAATCAAGAACATACGAATAAAATCCGATGATCAAAAACAGAGATCACTTTCATGAAGACGGTTGTGAACAGTAGAAGAAATTATCTCGTGATTTAACATCAAAGTAACTGACTGTATTTCGTTCGCGGTCCATCTATCTCGCCTTACACTCGTTCACGTTGCGCACTGAACGTACAAACCGGTCGTCGCGACGCTTTTCCCGGACGCCCTACGTGCGTTTGACAAGCCGCGCACGCGCCCCACCGGCCGCATGGAACTGACACTGTGATATATAAGACGAGGTCACCTTCAAACCATCATGAGTTCATGACAAAATCGCGAACCGGCAGTCATTTCGTTCATTGCCTGTTGTATGTGCAAGCAGTTGCATTCATACAATAGTTCCGAAGTTTAAATTGTGCAAGCGAGTGTGAGACTGTGATAGTGATTTATCGAAACCAGCTTGAACAGCTGTTCTACTGAATTAAACGTATAGATTTTTTATAACAAGCCGGTGAGTTATTTTTTACCTGTACATACAGTTCTGTCAGTTTATATTAATTGCTTAAAAGTCGTCTGATATTCTTCTCAACAGACTTTAATGAAAATATTTTGATATATTTTAAATATATATATGTTTTAATTAGGTCATTATATATATATATATATATATATATATATATATTCACATGTATATATGTATATTTATATCATCAGAATCCAAAAAATAAATCATTTAAGCTCAAAAATATACAAGCTTTTCATAAAATTTCATTTAATTCATAACTTTCTTCATTATTAATTTTTAATTACCCAACAGTCTGTTTATAGAGTTACATAAATAATATGTATTCAATTTGTGATTATTTTTATACATAAACATATAATAGTTTAAAGCATTTCAAAATATTGTAATTTTTAGAAAAAGATTCTTTTGTGTTGATAATTATTTGAATTGAATTAAGATAAAAGTAAGTCTATTAGTTGGTATTTTGATAATAGATTTGTTAGAATTAAATGAAAAACTTGTATAAAAATTTCAGTCAAAGAAAAACTTTTTAAGTTTAAAAGAGCGACGTGCCTGCTTTATTGTAACCTTGATCTACATTATGAAGGTCGTTCGAATAACGGAAGTGGACAAATTTAAATCTGTCTGTCTGACTTCTTCATTCAACTCTATTTGAATAACTACATAATTGTTAAAATAAATATTTGTATAATTGTTTCAATCATCAAGTATTTATAAATAAAACATGTATTACTTTTAAACAAAGTTAGATCTTTGTCATTTATAAGATTATACTATGCTAATATGACAAGGAGGAGCCGTCGGATATAATTAAAATAATTCACTATTTATAGATTTAAATTAATGGATTCATTCAAATTAGTGTTGTGATGAAGCTAACGATGATATTACATATGTTATTTTTAGTCAAATAATTTCTGTTTTCATCGGTATTTCTTAATAAAAAAAAACTTACATGTGCCAAAAAATCCTGTTTCGTACATAGATACTTATTTCATTTTTAAAACTTACAGTCCCACAGTAGATTCTGGTATCTTCCAAGAGATTTTTCTATATCGTAACACTATAAAGAGGATGGTGTTATCTAAATACGTTTTAGAATGAATCAAAAATGATCAATCATTTATTTAACTATTTTGTTAAGAGGAATTTTTATGTCTTATGTGACGAGCAGAAAGTTTAAAAAAAGTGAATTTCGCCGCATTGCTAAAATTATATTAAAACTATTAGGCGTACAAATTAATTCGGTGCCTTCTTTATAGAAAATTAATGGCTATGGAAAAATGGAATACATTTCAATCCTCAAAATATCTATTATTTTACTCTCTCTGTCTTGTAACTGATTAATCCCTTGTCGCTAAAAAAATGACTGCTTTGAGCCGATCAAATCGCAATGCATTTTTGTACCTCTTCCATTGTTTGAACACGAAAAATGTACTTAAGATATTTATTAAATTTATGTTATTATAATTTTGTAACTGTCAACAGCCCAAACAAATTTAAATCAGTTTTCATCTCTTTTTGCTTATTTTGATATTACATACTGAACAATGTGTCGTTCATAGAAATAAATAAGGCATATAACATCATATTTGCAAGTGACATAACAAATTTTAACTTGGAGATTTTTTTCATTTCAAAAATCATTATTTTGTGAGTGTTATACTGAAGAAGTATACATTTTTATTTGAGATTTAAAAAAAGTTTTAAATTCTGCTGTTTTTGAAATTAAAAACTTTATTTTCGTTTCCAAAAATAAAGTTTAAAAGTTTAACTTTTTTCAATATCTTTTAGATATATCGGTTTTTAAATGTTAAAGTTGACACCTTGAAATCCTAAAATGACGAGGAAATAATTTAGTTTGAAACAGAGCTATGATTGATTCAATTTAAAGGCACGGAATTAATTTTTACACTTAATAGTATGTTTCCATAGAAAACACTGGCGTACATTATTATATATATATATATATATATATATATATATAATATACTCTACTTATATAATATAATATATATATTTACATTTATATAAGTAGAGAAAGCAACGAAATTTTAAATTGAGTAACAATGGTAAGGATTGAATCATAACAATCCCAACATTCAAAACAAAATCATAAAATATCGAAATTCTTATTCTGTTCAATTCACTTATAATGTGCGTTGATTTTTTTTATCGTTTTGTATATATTTTTAAAACATAATTTGAGCACGATATCAAATTCAAACATCGATTTATAATATTAAGTAATTAATTTCTCATTTATAATTGTTTGGTTGTTTATTTAAAAATATAAATCATTGAATAAGTAATCGTGACCATAATAATTCAATTGATAAATATGGAGGATATTTTATTAATTTTGTAATATATATATATATATATATATATATACATACATACATATGCACATATACATGTGTGTAATTTTTATATGCTTATGAACACATCAAGGTGTGTGAATTGTAATCGAGTTTATTTTACATCTAATAATTACAATTCACAAATATGCTGATAAAGAGTTTTACAAATGATTTATTATATTGCTATCAGCTGTTATACGAAATGTAATTCAATAAATGTAACATTTTTACAAAACTTCGAAATTAATTGCGTATAATGTACCTGTGTTATTTATTTGTTCATATCTGAATTTTCTAATTTTTTCACAGCGAAGAAAATCTTGTCTGATTATTTGTGTAATATTTTATAATTTGCATTTGTTACACCTGTCGCGTTTAAGTTTGAAGTATTCTTCACATTTTGCAATATTCTTCTCCCGTATATATTTTAGATTCTTTACTCATGTAAATACGTTTGTATAAATTACACCGTTTGTCTTTGTTTTCATTTATATCATTCAGTTACATCTTTGTTTTCATATCGATTTAACGTTTCTTATAACTTCTTTGATTCTTTTTAATACACGTTTTTTTACATTTGTCTGTATTGTCCGTTCATTGAGTTATTTTTGACTTTCAAAACTCAAATTTGGCTTCTATAGATTTGTTTGGTTAGGTGGAATGCATTAATCAAATATTTTTTTTGAAATAAAATATAATTTTCGATTTAATTATTGAGGTATTTATCTTTTTTAATTTTTTTTACATAGATACATACATACATACATGATATATATATATATATATATATATATATATATATATATCTCTATCACCAGCAGTCTCCGTCAATCTACCTATGGGATAAAAATTTCTTCCATGATTTATACATTCATATATATATATATATATATATATATATATATATATATATGTATATATATACTAAAAAACATAGCTATTAATATTGTTTAATAAGCTAAATAAATACAATATGAAAAATGATAGTTTCGAAATGATGTAAGCATATCTAAATTAACTGTATTGAATTCATAAATTATTAGGTGTTGCAATTCATTTATGTGTCCTAGTTTAATGTCTTATTCGAATAAATATTATAAATGACGAACATAGAGTTGTTGTTGTTGTAATTAATTTTCGAGGACATTATTTGATTATTTTGAATTGGTAAAACATCGAATATTAATGTGTTTTTGTTCAAAATTCTTAATGATAATAATGTCTATACAGGGGTTAAGAAAAGTCATGTTATATTTTATTTAGTATTTTAGTTCAGTTCAATACTAAAATACAATTAAACTAAAATACTATCTGAGGGATAACATGTTTTTTTGAATTTTTGCTTTTTTTAATTTTTTTGTGTGGAAGCCTATGTTGAATCTTTGTCTCTCTCTCTCTCTCTCTCTCTCTCTCTATATATATATATATATATATATGTGTGTGTGTGTGCCTGCATATATGTTAACATATATGTGCCTATATGTATCTGTATATTTGTTTGTACATATATATATATATATATATATATATATATATATATATATATAACATTACAAACTAATATACACACACGTGCAGACACATGTATGTATAACAATAATTAGGTGTATTTAAAATCACAAACTGTTCCATTGTAATTTACTATCATGAAATATACACATGTTATTCGCCCAACAAAAACACATAGTACAAGGTCATTTAGAAGTCGAAAGAATCTCTTCCTATGAATCGGAAAGTAAACTTGGGCGAAGTAAAAAGTGTCGGAATTTGCATCACTTGATGCAATATTTATAGACGTCTGTTTCGCAGAATAATGAATTACACATAAGCAGAATGTAAGTGTCGCGTGGTACGGAGAGTACGTTTTATCCATGTGTATTGTTTTTTCCTTGTTCTCAATTTATGCATCTGATTTAATGAAAGGAAGATATTAGAAATTGTCGACTTACTATGAAATTTAATTAAATTTATAATCTCTAGATAACACCAACTCCTAACAATTCTATCAAGAATTATTTTTTTTTAAAAAATTATTCCTTGTTGCGAAAATTCAGATATAAGCTTATATCTGATTGTTGAAATAAATAATCGGTTTGGAATATAATTTAAAACGTTTTTTAACTTTTTTCTAACCTAAATATATTATCAAAAATTTCACAGAAAATCAAACGATTTGTTTTGAGATAAAAACTAAATACTGTTTAAACATTAAATAAGAGACAAGGAAATATTATTGTTTGGTGATAAAGTAAGGTAATACTTGATAAACTGTTTAGAAGTAGATAAAAATGTTTCATTAAATATACAAGTATAAATATTAAATAAGTTAGAATTGCTTGCCAGTTATATCAAGCTACTTACTTGTGAATAAGTTTATTTTAGTGAATATTTATTTTGTGTTTTTACAAGAATATGGATGTAAGTAATACTAGTTAATACATTGAATGTAACAAAGTAATTATTATACTTTAAGGTGTTTATTTTTAAATCATACAAACATACACACACACACACACACATATACATATATATATATATATATATATATATATATATATATATATATATATATGTAAGTATGTATATAATTAACTTGAAGTTCACTGCACTACTGAATGACAGTTACTAGTTTTGAAATATATTGCTTAAATTAAATAATTGACATTGAAGACAGAGAGATACGAAATTGAAATTTATTAAATTGTAAACATTCGTTTCGTCTGACATTTATTCACACGTTCTTTTTATCTCATTATCGCTTTTTAGTGTCCAATTATCAGCAGTGTATGAAAATACATGTGTGAGAATTTGAGCATCTGTTATTAGTTCAATTCATTATATACTGATATTTGATATTATATATGTATATATATATATATATATATATATATATATATATATATATATTTATTTATTTAGGAACTTCTATATTTGAAGTTTTTTGATTAATGGTTAAAATCTTTATTCTTCGTTTGTAATATTTTTCATTATTTTTCCTGACTAGTTTCCTTAACCAAGTACCTTGTTTTGGTTTTTTAAATCATGTTCTACTTATATCTTTCTGTTATGTCGAATGTTTTTATCCTTTGACGTTTCTGTTCATTCTGAAAGTTTCAAGAGTCCAAGTAGCATCTTTTCCTCTTTATTTATATACACACAAACATACACACACACACACATATATATATATATATATATATATATATATGTGCAGAGACTTGAGGATATAAATGGATAATATAAAAAAATTAAATAGAAGATTATGTGCGATATAGATATAAAACAGTGTAAAAATGTAGTTGCTGGATTGTAAAAATTTAAGGAAAAGATAAAATACCTTTTAACTAGTAGAAAATCTTAAATATTTTATTTAGAAATAGTCAAACGTTGAAAAAGATTATATATATATATATATATATATATATATATATATATATATATATATACTTTATATAATATTAAAATTATAAATGAGTGAAATTAATATTTTTAAATAATTTGTAAATAATGGTAAAATTTCAAAGTTTTCAAATATATAATCGTTAAATAAGTATTATTACTCATCAGTTTTACATCAAAAAAATAAAATCCAATGTTATTTTTATATAAAAAATGTTACTATTATTCTGTACGAATGCTTCGTTTCTTCTATGACAGGTTTTGACTTTTATCAAATTCAAGCAGATTTTAAACTGAGTTCAAAAACTATATTGTAGAAAAAACGAACTCATATATGGCTTCAGATGTATAACAGAACAGTTATAAAAAATACGTAGACAGAAAAAATACCACAATAATAATAAAAATGTGATACATTTACTAGATAATACTTTTATTTATGTTTGTGGTCATAAGACGTTTTATTATTAATTCAGTAAATTTATTTTCATTTTACTTGTATCTTTTGTTCCAGTGGTGAATTCTTGTTTTATACAACCATAATCTTAAATTGAAAAAATCTTTACAAATGAATTATTTTCTCACCTCAAAACCAAAAAAAAATCTAATCAAAAATTTTCAATAATCGATTTTTAATCATTTCTAATAGTTGCTTTTCGTTGGTGATATTAAATTTGTAGAACACCAAAGTATAGAAAAATCTTTTTTCGTAAGAAACAATCAAAATGAATTAATAATTTACTGAACAATTTTGAACAGAAAAATATTTGTAGTTTGTCAAGTGAGAGAATAATTCATTTATGAAAGTGAATTTAGCTACAGTACTAGAACTGAATTGTGTCAAAAAATCTACGTGATGATGTCTACTTGAAGACAAAAAAACTTTTAAAAATATCTAAAAATACGAATGAAATCTATCAAATAATAGAAATATACAAATCCAATACAACAATATTGTTTATATTTCAGATCAGAATGTCAGTCCACGATTCGTTGTTGGAGCTTGTTTCTCCTCCATCGGAATCTGCAGGTAACAAGGTTACCGTCATCGGTGTCGGACAAGTTGGTATGGCGTGTGCTTTTTCCATTCTGACGCAGGTAATTCAAATTAATTTAATTTATGAATCAGTGGCGTTTCTCTTTCAATAAATGTAATGCATGTACCTTTGCAATATCTCACTATTTTCACGACTGCATTGGAATTGTTGTGTTAGATCTATAAAAAAGAATCATGGAAAGCATGACACTTAAATTAAATGTATCATAAATAAATATATAATATTCTATAAGACAACACAGTATTAAAATTTAAGAATAAAAATAACAAAAAATTTAATTCTATTAATCAATTCAGTTATAAAGAATTATGTCAATAAGGCAAACAAGTGATTAATATTTAAGAGTGATGCTTTTATTAAATCAACATATTATTCATGGAATAAATTTAGATAATAAATAGAATTATATATATTCGATTTAACAATAGAATTTTATTTGTAGCTGATTTCACGTTAACAAATAATCATAAATCGATTCTTTTATTCAATTAATAATAAAACTATATGGGAGAATTTCTCGATATATCGAATATACTTGTTTTATGATGTCAATTATCTATTTATATTCTATAGGTATGCCATTTTTCACTTTAAATAACACTTCACGAGCACATCTGCACATATAAAGAAGCAAGTTCATACATTTAAAACTTCTCATATATATATATATATATATATATATATATATATATATGCATAAATGAATGCATATGCTAATTTTTTGTGCGGTTTTTGTGGTTGATCAGTAGGCGATATAATATTTAAATTATAGCCAAACACTGTAATAACATATGCTTATCATGTTCAATAGTACGAGTTACAAATTCATAATAGTAAACATCTATTATTAATTTTAAATATAGAGTTTGGTTATATTTATAAATCAGCATATTAATTAATTCACTTTCGTACAGATTTTTTCCACCTTAATTTTACATTTTCATTCAATGCTTCATTTACATTTGTAAATTTCATATATTTAATATTTTTATTGTTGAAATATACACATCTTTCAAATTTATTTCATTGTTATATTTCTGGTTTAAAGCTTAATTAAATTTTTTCTTTTGTTTTTGGAAATTTATATATATATATATATTTTTTAAATACGAAATTGCTTCTTCGTTTATAGAAAATCACAGATATTTTCCACTATTGTTGCACTGATGCAAATTTCACAATTTACTTTTGCACTAGATGAAATCACTAAGCACTGCCAAAGCATGAAATGTGTTCAATATTTTCACTTTTGTAATATTATCTAAAAGTTAATTGTATGTATATATATATATATATATATATATATATGAATATATCACATAATCAAATTTAATAAAACCATTTTATAAATCGGTCGTCCTTTATAAATTTCGACAATTTTGTAATGTCTAGAAAGTTTTAAAGTATAAAATAATTATAAAACTTACAACTGACAGCTTGTAATTTAATACAAAAATATTGTAGGTTGTTTTAAATTTTAATTGTTTAACTTTGTATTATTAGTTCGTTGTCATAGCGACCATCCGTTTTGTTTGCTAATAAAAGATAGCGTAAAGTGTTGACATTTAACTCATTATTATTAATATATTGATTTTAAAAATAAATCCATTTCTAAATGAATGTATTTTTAAAAATGACGTTTATGTAGGTAAATATTTGTATTATAAATATGTTTCTTGCAGGTTTTCTTATACGAATTGTTTAAACATATATTTAATATCAACTAAAGTTCATCATTAATATCTGGTCTTCATTAAATAGAAAACTGAATAAAAATCTATAATAGTCTGCAATCTTATGTACTATCGTATCATTATCAACATCACAATGCATTTAAGACATACATAAACTAGACATGTGTGTTTCTAATGAAGTTTAGAGTTTTAATAAGCAGATTAAAAATTATGTGAGACTGAAAGAAGTTCTATTTAAAAAAATAATAATTTCTTTAATAAATAAATCAATTACCATATCATAAACATTTGATTTTTGTATTAAAATGTTTAACAATGTGCCATCTTGTGAGTGCAGTCCGAAAAATCATTGTTATTCTTTTCATTTACCAAGTCAAAAGGAACATCTGTCGCTTCAAGTGTGGATTTTGTATATTTTTATTATTTCGAATATAATAATAAATTATTCCTCTTCTATATTATGCTATTGTATTTTGAATATACAATATATATATATATATATATATATATATATATATATATATATATATATACATATATATATATATATATATATATATATATATACACACATACATATACATTCTCTTTTTATTTTTCAAAATAATTCCCATTGATTTCACGCATTTGGCCTAATATTTTAGTTCAATAAAAATACTATTTCTAGGAAAAATGTAAAATATCATATGGGTTAAAAAATACATACTATTTTTTGAAGGTCATTTACTCCTTAAGACTTATCGACTTACCAAACTTATTATTTTTTGTTAAAAGCATGTGCATTAGAAATTAACTTTATATCTTTCATTTCTGTAAACATAGTTTATTCTATAATAGTATATGCTTTAAATAACATTAAATAAACTGTATCAGTTCATTCAATAGTAAAAACAAGTTTTTAATTTATTTCAAATAATCGTAGAGATATGACACAGGCGAAATTTATTTTCATAAATGAATTCCTTTTCATCCCACAGACCAGAGACATTGTTCTGGTCAAAAATGTTCAGTAAATCATTATTAATTGTGTTTGATTGTTGTTTATGCGTATTTCGATAGCGATGTTCATCAGAGAGCAATAATCACTTATTAAATATTTTTGATTGCACAATTTCTGTGGTTTGCGGTGTGAAAAAATAATTCAACCGTGAAAAAAATTTAAGTAATCTTAATATTTTTTTAACTAAACCTGTTCACAAAAAATTTACAATATGTATATTGTTAGTTATATTATACTAACAATCGCAAAAATTCTTGTTTTTATTATTTTTGATTGTTAATATAAAAAATAACTTACATTTTTCACACACAGTTAAAAACTATTTATAAGTTTAACACTTTGTACATAGCTAAACAACACATCTAACGAATTTCATATACATATATCTCCTGAATATCAGAATAACCTGCATGTTTGTTTCAAAATTAAAATGGTACGCCACTGATATACAAATAATTCGGCTAAATTAAATGTTAATCCTCTTCTTTTTCATTACACTTGTGAAATCCAGGAGGTATGTCTATTCTACTAATTCTGTTTTTATATAAGATATCTAATAAAAGCAAGCAAAGCGTTTAATTTACATATTTTAACAAATTTCAGTCATTTTTAAATTATATTTATACTTTAATCTCCCTTTCACACAGTGTGTGTATTTTTCGAGTTAAAGATTCGAATTATTTCATTAAATCTATTGTTTCTAAAACAGAACTAGAATAATCTCAATATTATTGATTTGAATTTCATATTATCGTAAAAATATTAATAATTTTTGTATGATTATTTCGAGAATGTGTTGACTTCAAGATAAGAACAATTTTAAATAATTGAATTTTTTAAAATGTTGATATCTTAAATATGATGCTCATGATTTGATTTACTAAAAAGTTTAAATTGACGAAGAAATTATAAAAAGAATAATTCTGAAGCCATAAAAAGTTATCAATGGCTAGGACTGTGCCATGAAAAGAATAAAATTCATGTATTACAATTTAATAAAAATGCATGTATTTTCTTTCCATTGGTATGTTGAAATAAATGTAAGAATGAATATATAAAATGACTGAAATTAGTTAAAGAAGATATGTGTCCAAATTTATTTAAAAAACTTATATATATATATATATATATATATATATATATATATATATATATATATTATGATTGGCAATGACTTATTGAATGTACATTTATGTTTAAAAAATTAGTTATCATTAATAATATTTTATTAACTAGATCATACACTTTCAGTATGTAATAAAACTGAATTCCTTTACTGGATTTTACACAACTAATATCACTTTTTACCTGTCGTAATGTTGCTATGAACTATTTTGATTATAAAACAGGGCAATTTTGAATTTCCATTATTTATTTATATATATATATATATATAAATTTCTGCATCTAAACCTCATCACCTTATAAATATAATACATTTTTTGAAATGATTTTCAAAATTGAATGTTCATTAGGTTCATTGACGTTTAATTAAAAAATATCAAATTTGACTTGATCAATTTAATTAAATTTCATTTAAACAAAAAAATATCTGGTTGAATTTGAAAATCAGGAAAACATGGAAAAATATATATTATGAAAAAATAATGCAATTGACGTTATTGCCAATAATAAAACTGATAATATTGTTAATATTTTTACTATTATGAATGTGTCAACTGCTTTTATGAAAACTATACGAAATTTACTGAGGTTAAAAATAAAATTAATTTAAATTTAATTCGACAGTATATACTTTCATTACGAGTGATCTTTCAGAACGATTTAAAATAGAAATATTTATATAAACATTTTTCATAAAAGCAGTTCATATTATAGTTTTTAAATCATGTGAATTTTTTTTGAAATGTATGTTATTTATCTATTTTTTTAATATTATTATTAGAAATATTCACATAAAAAATATGTTTTACACAAAACAACAATCATTTAAATAACAATTATTTAAAAAAACGATCATGTCGTTTCTATAGTAACAGTTTTTTTATTTATATTACAGAGTTAAAAATATTTGAAGTCTGATGATTAAAAGTCTCTCCTCTCTCTCTCTCTCTTTATATATATATATATATATTATTTTTTCTAATTTAACAATAGAAAATATATATGCTCATGTAAACTATATATCAGCTTTTATTCATTTTTAAAATGTTATTAATATATATATAACACTTGTTTTAAGTAAGACAGTCGATTTATAATATATTTCATTCGTAAAGTGCTTTTCACTTTATTCTATCTTTTTGTTATTCGCCATCTGTAAAAATGTTTTCCACTTAGTTTCTTTACACACCATAAATTATACTTTTATTATTTTTTCGAATTGATGATATATATATATATATATATATATATATAATTTTCTTCGATGGCGCCTAAGCCCAAATCGAGCCTTGGCCTTCTCAATTATCTGCCTACAGACATCCCTCTGCCTGGCAGTCCTCCAGTTCCTTACTCCCGACAGTTTCATTGCAGTGGTTCTTTGCCGTTAAATCCATCCAGAGTCCAAGGCTTCTTTTGAGGTTTCGTAACGTTTATTGTTTTATAAGGTGAGGTTGTTAGCCTAACGCCCAACCCCCTTTTCCGAGGACCATTCTTCCGCTCTTGCTAGCGCTGCCCCCTTCGCTAGCGCTGTTTCCCTTCGCTAGCACTGACCCCTCTCGCTATGGGGGATACCTGATCTTGGTGAGGTTACTCAGGTTACCATGGTTAACCACTTGGAGGTGAGAGTCAGAATTGGGTGAGAGGGTATGCGACGCTAACTGGAGTCGGCGTCGTGTGGTCCGCATGCACTACCCCATTTTAACTTCTCTCTCTCTCTCTCTTTATATATATATATTAATGTACATCATTGTTAGAAAATTATAATCATATCGTACATATAAACTGAAGCCATAAATACAGTTTGAATATTCTAATGCCTTATTTGTATTGTCTACAGAGCGTGTCAAATGATCTCGTACTTATTGATTGTATGGCGGATAAGTTACAAGGAGAGATGTTAGATTTACAACATGGTTCTACGTTTATGAAGAATGCGAAAATCAATGCCAGTACCGGTAAGGTTATTCATTGAATAACAGTTCGTGTCAAATTTTACATGATATTTGAATGGATCAGAAATCAATCAGAATACAAACCATAAAATATTGGAATATTGAAGGTTTTTACTAAACATTGTAAATGCAATTTCTGTGTTGTATATGTTTTTGCTCTGTCGCCTACTGAAAAATTTATTGATCAATTCGTTTAGGACTGATTTTCAGATTTCCAAGATCCATTCATAAAAGATTCTCTTCCGATTTCCATTTGCTTGTTTGTTTTTTGCAGTAAATACGTTAAAACGATTTGTATATATATATATATATATATATATATATATATATATATATATATATTAGGTTTAACGATTAGAGTAGTTGTCAACTTAATTTTGGAGTACAAAAACAAACACTTTTTTTGTTTCGGAATTTCGACCAATATAATTAATGCATGTACTTAAAATTAAAAGAAAGTACTTAAATTTCCGAATGAAAAAGACATGTTTGAGTTTTTTACTAGTATGTTTTTTATTTCATGTCATCTTGCTACATTGAAGATTAACGAATAATTAAATATTTTAAATGTCAATTAAAAATGTTTATTTAGTAAAAAAAACATATTTTTTTGGTTCAGATTACGAGGCTTCCGCGAATTCCCGTCTTGTAATCATCACTGCCGGCGCCCGTCAACGCGAAGGAGAATCTCGTTTAGATCTCGTTCAACGCAACACCGACATTTTCAAATTCATCATCCCTCAAGTAGTTAAATACAGCCCGGACGCTTTATTGCTCGTCATCAGCAACCCTGTCGATATTTTAACTTACGTTGCATGGAAACTCAGCGGTTTCCCGAAACACCGGGTCATTGGGTCCGGTACGAATCTTGATTCGTCACGTTTCCGTTTACTTATGTCTCAGAGGTTGAATATTGCTCCTACAAGTTGCCACGGATGGATTATTGGAGAACACGGAGATTCTAGTGGTATGTTACATATATTTAAATTCAGTTAGATGTGTATTTCATTCGATTATTGTTCCAGTCCCAGTTTTTTTTTTTTTATTAGTCATGGATTTAAAATAGAAGTAGTGCTTATTGTATTTTATTTTATTATTTCTTATAGTACCCGTATGGTCCGGCGTTAACATTGCCGGTGTCCGTTTACGTGACGTAAATCCAGAATTGGGCACAGAAAATGATCCAGAAAAATGGAACGTTCTTCACAAACAAGTCGTCGACAGTGCTTACGAAGTCATCAAACTTAAAGGCTACACATCATGGGCTATCGGTTTGTCTGTTGCAGCGATAGCACAAGCTTTACTCAGAAATACTCATAATGTGTTTGCTGTTTCTTGTGCTGCAAAGGTATATACAAATATATATAAATAAATAAATAAAAGTGCGTATCCACAATACGAGCCATATAAGAACACATTCATATAAGTTAATCAGTTTCCAAAAAAACAATGCTCATAAAGACCAAAAGTGAAGTAAGGAATATATTTTATTATATAACGTCAGCTTTGAAACTTCAGTCATTTTGTCTAAATGAATAAACTATATTTCATATTATTTTCTAATACTATTATTTACTATACTGTATTATTTTATTATTTAAACTAACCATCATTGCCATTTTAAATGTAAAACTGTAAGTATTATAAAAAAAAGCACATGTAAAGTAATAGCATAGATCATTGAGTACCTCGAATACAAATAAATACATTCATTTATATATATATATATATTTATAATAAAATAAAAATAAATAATATAATAAGAAGTGTTTTGTATTAAAACGTTTTATTTTCAGGGTCTTCACGGTATCGATAAAGACATCTTCTTGTCAGTTCCTTGCGTTCTCGGTGCTAATGGCGTAGAATACAAAATCAAACAGCACCTAACAGAATCAGAAGTTGGCATGTTACAAAAGTCTGCAAACATTATGGATGAAGTTCAATCTAACTTAAAGATGTAAAAACTATTTATTCGGTATTCTAAGTTTATATTACTATATTTATAACGGATAGCACCGTTTAACACGTTGATTGCTTAATATCTTCGGGTCAAGCTGACGTTTAGCATTTCTTAAGTGTTCTATTTATGATTCAATCATTTTGACTGTTGATCAGTCGAACCAGTGCTTAAAATAATGTATATTTTTGTATACATTTTAATCTCTGTACTATACGATTTACAAATTAATCTATTTCAAAATATTATATTGAAAGAATAGGATAATATTGTGCTTTTTTTTTAAATATAATTACTGATTAATATTTAAAAATAGAACTGACAAGTAAGTATTTGTTTAGTTTACAGTTTAATTAGATGAACATGATTTTTTATCATCATTAACCAGATAAGTTTCTCCATAAAATCTGTTTGTCTTATCAATCCAAATCATTAATAAATTCAGATCGAATACTTTTTTCTTGTGTGAGCAATAAAAAGTGTACCAAGCGTAAATTTGACTAATTATATATATATATATATATATATATATATATATATATATATATATATATATAAATGTAGAGCAATAGACGTGTTAACATTCACCTACTATTTAAAATTTTTAGATTATTAATTGTCAATAATATAGAAATATGATTTTTTGGACAAATGTTATAAACTACTTAGATAGTCTAGAAGAAAAAAAATATAACTGAATATTCTGACGGAATGCACCACAATTTTGAAATGAATGTATCTTATATAAACGTTGTGCACTTCAATCATGGATTCTAACTATAAAATTAATTTTCAAGTCGTTGATCGACTTGATCGCTATAAATATAAGTAAATTATATGTTTGTAAAAATGGTCAGTCTATGATATACATCATTAGCTTTAAATCTTCTTAACACCAACAGTATCTAAATTCTAGTATCTGGAATTACTGGCAGTACATTATTTTGAACAAACGTCTGTGTTACAAAATTGATTTTGTATTTTTTAGTTTAGGTACTTTCGTGTCAATGGTAGTAAGTATAAATATGATTTTTAAATTTTAAGTACTCAGTCTCAAAAATGCTGTAGTAAAGAAAAATTTCCTTACTTTGCATTTAAAGCAGTAGATGAATCAGAGGGAAAATTCAGTGCAAATTAATAGTTTCATTAACATTATATTAGGGAAAAATAAAAATACATTTTTGTTCCAGTTGTATTTTTTTAGATATTTATTGCGATATATAAAAAAAATCATTTATTCAAGTTACAATTCAACCGTGAAAATGATAGTAATGATAACTGTAACTCCATTTATACATTGTTATGTATTTGTTTATTTCTCTACTTGAATAAATCTACTATATCCAATAGCAAACTGCTGTATTTGTCTTAAGACTTTATCAATTATTATTGTTCAAGTCAAATATTCGTCTTACAAAAATTCTCATATTTTTTGTCTTTAAAAATTCTTGATATTCTACTAGATTGCAGGCTTGAATACTACTTTTGTTATTAGTTTATAAATAATATATTAGTTATCAAATTAACATTTTTTTTTTATTTCATTTGTAATGAATGATCGTATTTTAATCATACTAATACCTTTTTTTTGAATAAATTCACGACTAGCACTTTCATTCTGGTACAACAAACTATAGGATTGTATAATTTTGATCGATTATAGAATTTTATTGTTAAAAAAATGGCTATCTAGTTATTAAAATATGGAAAAGAGTATTTATTTATAACATTTTGGTTTATTGGATAGTTTATATTTTTGTAGAAATAAATTAAACATTGCTATATAACAATTGTTACGAATTATTGAATAATAAAAGTATAAGAAAACTTATTTAAATTGAATATTTCATGGTTTGTCAGTGGTAATAAATTTGTATTATTATTTTGTAACTAAATATTAAAAAACTATATGTATATATGACTCGGAAGCTACCTAATAATAAATATAAAAGCAATATATTTATTTTGTAGATAAAAACTTAATTGTTTTATTATCATCCCGATGTTAAGTTCGACACTTGTCCAAGATGATGATTTTCTATTGAATTTTAATATCGTTCAACCATTTTGTATTCTGCTATTTATGTTACAGAGATGCGTCTATGACTTGTACAAAAAGTAAGAATATTATTAAGAAACAATTATAATTTTATGGAAAGTATTTAATAAATAAATATAACTGTATTTATAAATTTAAAATTTTGAAGATTACAAAATTGTTTCTGTACTTTTCGGACAAAAAACAACTCCAACTACCTCTAAAATTGCACTTTGGTGTTGCCATATTATCATAATGTGTAACATTTTGTGTATAGTACAATATTGTATTTTTGAAGAAAGCCATTATTACATTAGTAAATTGTAGTTCCGGATTAAAAAAAAATAATTCAGATATCCATAGCTGCTAATATAATACGTCCTCATGCTTATAAGCGTCGCTTGTCTAATAAATATAAAATGCGCGCCTTAAGAATAACATTTCGAAGATTTCTGTAACAGTATTGCAAGAGATGTGCAGTCGATGATTATCCGGGATTACAGTTTTTTCATAATTATTCACTATGTAATAGAAGCTTGGAAATGTCTATATTGTGATAATATTCTTTCTCCAGATTCTTATAATTGTTTTATATGGATGAATGTGATGTGAAGTATTTATTTATATCGATTTATTTTAATTATATTAAGTAGTACAAAATTTACGAAAATACTATGTACTGCAAATAAATAAACTGAGGAATCAAGAATTTCAGAGTTATTTAAATATTTCGACCTGCTGGTCTTCGTCCTTTTAGATCAGCTAATAGTATGTTCTCTGCTATTTGTTTCGGCATGAGTGTCATCTTCAGGTACATGAGTGATACATGGAATCATAGGTATAGAAACATACAATTACAGTTTTAAATACGATTTAATTCTATATTTATTATAAATCGACAACATATATATTTTTTTTAGCAATTGTAATATGTAAAACATTAAAGTATGCATTTCCTTTTTAACTGTTCGTTTTCTAATTAAATCATATATCCAGCATGTGGGACTTAATCTAACTTTTTGTTTCATAGATAAGAACGATTACAGGTATGAAATTTAAAACAAGAATTATTTCTGTACGCAATATAAGCACGAAATACTGAAATATTTTACACTTTCTTATTCTGAAGATATTCCTGTTTTCTACACCATCCTTCAAAAAAATTAAAACGAAGATTTTGTGGTAGGCCATGTTAAAGTTGTTTAATATTGCTCTGATAATTTCTATTTGTACATATATTGGTATAATGTGGTTGGTGTACATGATAACGCGATTTGTTTATCTAGTTGTTACAGTCAAGCCTCATACGAATGATCAAGCGTTAACTTGTACTCCAATATTTCAATAAATGTTTCTTTAACTTCTTTAGAGTGTTTTATAAACGCGCAATACCTTTATCGTTAACAGGTTAAAACTTAATTCTAAAGATATTACCTGTCCCTGGATTTGATTTATTTTACACAGACATCAGTTTCGCTGTATAACTGATAATAAATCAAATTAAGGAAATTAATATTTTATATAAAAAAAAACATTTTTGAAGTCCGTGTTTTTCAATCTAAGTCACCTATGAAACCATTTTAAAATGTTTTAATTTAAAATAAATAAGGTTTTAACATAATATATTAAGTTAGAAAAATATCAGAATAAGTATGAATGAAAAATACTGTTAATATTTCAATAGTTACTCTTAGAAATAATATTATATATTTTTAAGTCTATATATGTTATTGTAATATTTATTTCACGGTCTTGTGGAACATACATTAAGAGACACTGGTTGGAATAATATAATATACGAAGTACTGTTACATATTGTATAGAAATATATATATTATGTAATCGAGCTGGCTATGAAATCGATAAACTGCAGTGTCCACGCGTACTGTGATCGGTCAAGATGCAATGCAGTAGTGATTTCACAGTGAACTTCCATGCATGTAATATTTTCTGTATACTTTTCGGTGCGAACACTTATTTGATAAAATCATCAGGTCAGTTCTGTTAAATAATACTTGAATATTTATAAATATAAATTGAAGAACACTGGACTGATATGATATACGAAATACTGTTACAAATTCTATAGAAATATATGTTATGTAATCGAAGTGGCTATGAAATTGATAAAGTACAGTTTCTACACGTACAGTGATCGGTCAAGACACAAACGATTAGTAGTGATTTCATAGTGAACTGAAATATATTTCCATGTCTGTGATATTTTCTTTATATTTTGCGGTGCGAACACTTATTTGAAAGGTATTATTATTAGTATATAGTTTTGTAAAATAATTAATATTTATACACCGTGTGTGTGTTTCATATACATTTCATTATCAATCTTATTTCCATTAAAATACAATACCGTGCATGTGCAACGAGGAATTTTTAAAATACTTTAACATTTATATTTTTTCCAAACAAGATATCGTACTTTAAAGCGTTAATTAGATTCATTTACTTTGAGTTTTTATGAAATTTTGTTCCCAGTATTGTCTATTTTTTATGTGTTTGATAAACTGACTTTCATTTGTGGTATATTGTGCCACGTGGATCGTGCCCTAAAGAGGTTAAGAATAGACAGTAAGTTTTTACAAATAATAATAATATATATATACATATATATGTATGTATGTATATATTTATATATATATATATATGTGTGTGTGTGTGTATGTGTATATATTATATCCCTCGGGCATTAGTTGCCAGAAGAGTTCCCTTCGCTGCCCGATGATCGATCTTCATTGATTCTTTAGCCGCTAAGACCAGGGTACATTCATACTTTGTTCAAAAGTATTAGATTATATTTAATTTTTTAATTTATTATCAAATACGAATTACAGTAGATTAATTTTATGCGTGAATACAGTTTTGTTGTCAAACAAATTCAGAAGATTAATTTCATGCGTATATTAGTTTTATTGTCAAATATCATCGACTACTTTTGTGCGTCTATCAGTTTGTCAGAACAAACGCTATCGATAATTATCTAAGCAACCTTTTTGTATCGAGATGGATTGTTCTAGAACATTCTATTTGTTCTATTATATTTGTTTGCTTAGACGGCTATGACAATCCGTTTGTATATCTATATATATATATACACACACACACACACACATACATATGTACACACAGCATACATACACGGATAGTCATTCAGTATACAGCATAATTCACAGAGGCAGATACACAATCTTCAATTGTATAATAAGTGATTACAACATCCAATTTTATTTTTACTTTTTATTTTCTATAATTATTGAATAGTATTTTAAAATTGAAAAATATGTAACATTAAACTTGTATTTAATTTTTTATTTAATTCAGAACTGTTTATATATATATATATATAATTTTTTTCAATTAAAATTTTATATATTAAAAAATCAGTTAAGATAATTAATGTTTGTTTATAAATTTTTCATTGGTAATGTTTTCTGATTCTTAAATTATTTTGTACTATTTCTATTTTTTTAAATTATAGTTTTAGAATCTAATCTTTATAAATTGTTTAATTTGCTATATATATAATTATTTTTGAATTATTTTGTTCATGCTAGTATATTTTAAAATATTCGAAAGTATGAAACCCATGTAACAAAATTATTAAAATATGGTATTCACTATTTTTCATTTTAATTTTGTATATTTTTCTGGTAATTGTCTGTATCAAACATATATGTAGGCGAATTATTTAGTTTTAAAAATATAGCTTATTAAATGTCTGAATATATTTATAATTTTATTTATTCAGAAATTACTTATATAATCTTTTCATATATCGTAATATGATTAAATAACATGAAGTGTGAGAAGCAATTTATAAACTGTTTCTTATTTAGTGGTTTTCAATATTTTTGATTAAAACATTCTCTGAATAAAACGACAGGTTCTCAAGTATTGCACAAGATTACTACGGGAATAGAATGCTTAGAATGTGTTTTTCGTTTCTTTGTTTCCTCATAAACATATCTACTTTTATCTGTTTATATCCATTATAAACATGTATTGTAGTGGAAAGAAACAATTTCTCCTCTTATATTTTTTTTAAAAGATATGTAAATAATATTGACTTCAACTAATTAAAGTTACAGCAGATGCTAATCGATTTTACTGAATGTGTCAGCGGTTAATAGATAAATATTTTATTAAAAGCTATTCAGAATCTTATAGCAATTTGATTTCAACTATTAAGGTCGACAGTGGTATTTCTCTAGTACCCCTACTAATATACTGATTACATTTCAATAATTAGGGGTCTGATCCTTTTTTTATTTTTTGTTCATTGCTATATTGAAATTCATTCAAAATTTTTCATTCATTATCTAGTAAACAATCTTTTCTTGTAAATATATTCTCAATTCGGTTTGTAGTTACTTACAATAAAATTGTTTAGTTTTTTGTGAGTATATTATAATATCGTTTCGTTAGATTTATTCTTGTAGAACATTAAAGACTAAAAATACGATTTCAAAACTACAACCGAATATTAGGGATTATATGCTCTTTATTAATTTATTATATTTTCATATAAAGTAATTGGTATATCTGATTATTAAAATATAATGTTATGTTAGTCAACCAAACTGACGTACAAGTCTTTAACTAAGATATAATTATATTTCATTTACTTGATTAGTGTATTTTTTTTTTCGAAAAATACAATGGAATTCTTTAAATATATATTATTCAAATATTGTGTGTTTATTATGTCTTCGCGTTATATAATTGCATCTATCTATATCTAATATTCATTTATACGTATAAGATAGAAGAAGTCAACTTATATACACATTAATCTTCTATCCGTACTGTTAATACATAATTAAAAAAATTAGTTATCTACAGTCATCAATACTGAAGTGAGATGGAAAATGAAGGAATACAAAGCGTTACAAATAAAGAGAGATGAACAATATATATATATATATATATATATATATATATATATATATATATATATATATATGTATATATATAATTATATATATATATATATATATATATACACATATATATAAGAAGTTTGTAATTGGTTCAGAATAGATAGGAGTGATTTACTTATAATGATTCAAGTTCAACAATAATGAAACTGCTCCAATTTGAATAAAGATCAAGAGTAACGTTTAAAATCTTTCACTGAAAACTCTTATTATTAAGTACTCATAATTAGATTTAGTCGTAATCACAATTTTTTTATAAAGAAAAGATATAACGACAGAACTGTTATATAAAAACTATTCCAAAATAGTTGAAACTATTACTGTTACACTGATATTGGCCATTATGAATCGTATTTGCAATTAAATTGTTTATATAAATATTAACTTACTTGAAATTTAAATTAATTAGATATTCAGTCAAAAAACTATTACTGTCGTTATGTAACTTCAGATAAAAAGAAATAAAAACACAATAAAACATTTAACATTCACAATGGCTTGTTATAGTATTGTGGACAGTTGACAACTGTTAATGTTTGGAAATCGTTTAAACAAACATTGTATTACAATCATTTTCTGAAACAATAATAAATGTTATCGTTGTAATGAAGAAATATTTAAAAATGTTATCTTATTTTTATACTCGAGTTACTGATAGTCGATTAAACGACATAATAACTAATAAAATTTCAAAATGTTCATAATATTGTATTATAACAGACTACTGTACTGTAAATGTCATTTGATATGAGGATAATTGCCAATGTTCAGGTAATGGCATTTTATTAAAGAATATGTAAAAAATGCGGAAGGTTTTTAAATCAAAAAGACTATAAATAAGAATTAAAAAAAAAAACTAGATAATCAACATAAAGTGGATTATGCGACAGTGCCATAAATAATATCATGTAATGCAACATTTACTGAAAAAATAATTTATGTATCCACTATGTAGACTATTTACTTATTCCATTAAAATAAATGTATTCTGGTTTTTTTTTGTCGTACGATTGTCGTGACATGTGCACATGACAAAAAAAAGTATTAACAGGATAAATTCGTGCAATAACGTACAGATCAAATGATTTCTGTTCGCCTACACTCGGCGCGATTCTGCCTACATGAAAGTGGATTTGAATTGTTTCTTTGGCAATTCCATTATTTTGTTTTGTTTTTTTTTCGAAATGTCAAAACAAAGAATAAATAATAAGGTCAACAAGTATGCACATGCGTCCGTGTTGACGTAAACAGTATTTATTTTTCTTATTATTCAGTTTTGCTATATATATATATATACATAATCTATTGTTTTCATAAAAAAAATGTTTCAAATATTTGTTTTTTCTTTATTATAGAATAACACACACACACACATATATATATATATATATATATACACACAAGGGAGTTCCGCCCCCTATTCGCTTTACTCGTCAACCCCCGGGCTCGTTACCCCCTCCACTTGACAACTATAAGCATGTACATATAACCGAATGAAACAATAAATATATTTAGGTATCATAGAAACCTCGTCCCAAATAAATAAGTCAACGTCATGGACTTTTTTTTGTGGATAATTTTGATTTAATATATATATATATAGAGAGAGAGAGATATGAACATATTTAGGTACCATAGAAACTTCGTCATACTTTTTTCTTTAAACAGAGTGGGATTGTTGATTTAAATATTGAGACGTTTCGTCTGAAAGAGCTCCATCCCATTTTTATTCTCCTATTTACTTCTTCAGTGAATGATCCATCTCTGTTGATAAGCTGGCCTAGATAGACATATTTCGTAACTTCTTCTATTTCCTTTCCTTTTACTTCAGTTTTCTTCGGACATACAAACGCATTGAACAGTACTTTTGTCTTTGTATGATTCATGTTGAGGCCGATTTTTTGACTGGCACCGTTTAGTTCGTCTATCCTCTTTTGCAACTCTTCCGGGGTATTTGCGAAAATAACTATCATCGGTAAACCGGAGATGGCTTAATCTTTCGCCATTTATTTCGATTCCTTTGTCCTCCCAGTCGAGCTATTTGAATACTTCTTCCGAGGCCGCAGTAAACAATTTCGGAGAAATTGCATCTCCCTGTCTTACACCTTTCTCGATTTTTATCTTCCTTGTTTCTTCATGTAGCTTCACCGACATCGTTGCTTTTTTATAGATGTTATCTAGCAGCTCGATATATGTGCCCTCTAATAAATATATATATATATTAATATATATATATATATATATATATATAATGTATATATATATATATATATATATAATATATATATATATATATATATAAGGAGCGAAAACCGATATCATAATGAGAGTTACAATTTTAAATTACATATGACATCATTTAGAAAAAAGATGAAGGTAATTTGGAAAAGTTACAAAGTAGACAGAAACAGATATTTACATGCACCAATTCTATCAAATATCGTTTTCACAAGTGACCTTTTTCTCGCCTCACGAACCATAAATTATTTTTCTTTTTAAAAATGTCCATTAAATCATTATTGATCATTTGGATTGCTGATTATGCGCATTTCAATGGCAACGACATCATTTACAAAACACCAATGTAGTGAAAAGTCTCTATTTCAACGCTCTGAGAAATAGCAATAACATATTTTTGAAATTATTTTAAAAATGGATGTGCTATTCAATCAAATGTAGCACACAATTGGCTATACTTATAGCCAATTGTGTGCTACATTTGATTGAATAGTCGAACCGACGAGAACAAGTCGTTCTCACGAGGCTTCGCATAGAGCACACCAGACTGGCTCACTCTTTTATCTTGAAAAAGGAAGGCCAGCCGATGGGTGACACGCGTGGCACTGCTATGACGGTATCGCACCTTTTAACACGACACGATCGTTATGCAAGGATTAGGAATCGTTTGGGTTTGTCGGGGGACATCTCCATAATTTTAAGGGACGACAACGACGCTGCAGATCGCATTTTGACTTTGGTAAAGGAGACTGGACTTTTTGCATGATTTAGTGTTTCTTCCAATCTTGATATATTTTAACATGTTGTGTCGTCATACATGTCAAGCCATCCGGCTTATTTTAAGTGTTCTTCACAAAAAAACCTGTGAATCTTAATATCAGATCACAGTATTTTAAATGTTTTACTGTTCTCAAGAGTTCATCTCTTTTTATTATATTTATACGTATTGTCCAATCAAGATTATGTATTTTTACAGTCCAGTTCATTCACATGTGTTTCGTTTTATCTTTATCTCTCATTGAGAGAAGTATTGTTTTAATGAAATATTCTTAAGCGTTTGGCACACATACATTAGTGATTCGAATTAAGGGGCGATTCGAATGCAAGTGCGCAAACGGGGTGTGTTTTTAATTTATAATTTGTGTTCGGGCGCTAATGACCTCCGTTGTCGACGCGCCCTAAATCCCCAATAACTAACTTGATTGAATAGTATAACCATTTTAAAATAATTTCAAAAATATGTTATTGCTATTTCTCAGAGCGTTAAAATATACACTTTTCACTACATTGGTGTTCTGAAAATGAAAACAAAACAAAACAGAAAAGAAAACAGGGTTACTAACTTTTTTAGTAACTCTGTTTTATTTTCTGTACGGCCATCAGCTACTTGTAAGATCAAAATATGAGTCTGGAACCGAATTAAAATTATTTGCTAACATTTATTTCTGGTTTGTGGGATGAAAAACAGGTTAATTTGTGAAAGTGAATTTATCCAGCGTTATAAATGTGCTGTGATCAAGTAATGTTATATACCTGTCATAATTCACTACTATGGGTTTTATATACTTGATTTTAAATATTGGCAACGCTATCGAAATCTCTACAAGTGACCAAATGCAACAATCAATAACTGTTAAACATTTTTCTGAAGAAATATTTGTGATATTTCTTCTATTTGTTATTAAAATATGACACATTTGAACTATACAGTCGTGGGTAAAAAAATCTGACAAAATTTTTTTTAATGTTATTTATTTATGTAAAGTTTACAATCAAGGATTTCATAAGGTTAAAAACAAACAGAATAAACACTTGGTACGTGGCATAAAAACTTGTTTTACTATTGGAAGGACGTCATTATCAATTTGTTTATTGATTGTGTTGAAAAAAATGATTAATAATGACAACCTTTAAGTGATCTTCATTTATGTTGTGATCGTTGACAGCTCCCATAGTAATTTTGCTATTCTCCTCTTATTTCTTAACTGAATTTTCTTATATTTTTTTTAAAAAAATAATATGTTAATCATGTGTTTCTATTGGTGAAGAGAATGTGAAACAATAAATAATCTAGGTTGTGTTTACGATTTGGAGTTGGAAGAGAATTTATAAAGGCACTATCTGTTTTCCCCGGCAAGGAATTCTAAATAATCGTGACACTGTCAATGCCAGTCGCATTACATTTCTATTAAACAATTACGCGCTTCAATAACCTAAGGCATCGATGCATAAAATCGACGCAATTACACGTATAAATAGATTTTCCACGGATGAAACAATACTTATTACAATGTCAGAGGGCATCTTGTGTTGAGTTGACCGGTATTTCAAGTGAGGTTAAGGTTATAATCAATAATCGATCTGTCTCGCGCTTATTTGCAAGAAGAACGAAACTATCGACTGTGAAAATAAACACAGGACTGTAATGGATAATTATCGCACGTCTCACTGCTGTGTTTCCATTTTTATGATGATTTCGTGTTGTCAATGGAAACATAACCGTGTTTATTTCCACGCTATAACCTTAAAGTCTTAGATAAAACACAGCTGAACGTTTTTAATGTCTGAAGAAAACTGTCCGAGATAACGAAAAGTAATACTCGAATGTATGGTGTTTTTTTTTAATCTAACCTTCAAGTGATTGCAATAAAATGTGTGAACGATCATCGTTAATGTTTCGATTGTTGGACGGGAATCATTTGTACATTACAGACTTTTTCTTTTTCGATCGCATGTTTTCAAAATGATAGAGAAACGTTTTACAAGCTTTTGGAGGTTAAGTTGTATATATTTTTTAATTGATTTTTATTTGCTGCTCGTCTAGAACTTTTCTAGTGACTTGACAATACAAACATTACTGTTAAAATGTGTATAAATCACACGTTCGAAAATGTTTTGTTTAATAGATTTTTGTAGTCGTTAAATCTATTGATCTATGATTTATTTTTAGATTACAGATTTTATCGAGGGTGTATATGTCTTAGACAGAAATTGATGTAGTCTATGGTTTTTTTCACAAAAAGAATCTTTTATTATGAGGGAGATTTGAAAAGTTAACGGCCTAACTATAAAAGAAAATGATTTGTTTTTAAATTGCTTTTATTTTTCAATATGGTCCCCCTGAACTTCAATACACTTCATCCAGAGATGCGTCAGTGCTTTTATGCTGTCCCGGAAATCATTTTCTTGAAGATCCTTAAAATAGCGATTCACTGTTACTATCAGTTCTTCATCTGACCTAAATCAACTACCAGAAAGGATTTTTTCAAGTTTTGGAAACAGATGGTAATCTGCGGGGACCAAATCTCGAGAATAGGCTGAATGGGGCAGCAAGTCACACTTTAATTCAGCGAGTTTTGCCATGGATACAACACTTGTATGGGAACATGGATTGTCCTGATAGAAAATTATTTTTTTTCTCTGATAAACCGGATTGATTGATCGAGCCTATCCAAAAGTTTAGCATAATACTTTCTCGTTACCGATGACCCTCTGGAAGGTAGACAATTAGCACTATCCCTTTATCATCCCAAAAAAAACAACTTTTCCAGTGGATAAAACTGATTTTGCTTTTTTTTCGGTGGCAGAGAATTACGGTTTTCCACTGCTTTGATTGTTGTTTTCACTCTGGAGTGTAATGGTGAGTCCAAGTCCCATCTATAGTCGCAAATCACCGGATAAAGTCAGTCGTGTCTCTCTTAAATCGATCCAGACAGTCTTGGGAAATTTGTACTCGAATGCGTTTAAGATCAATTGTCAGCAAACGCGGCACCGTATCTCAAGACATCTGCGTTTTTTGCAATTTTTCCCAGATTGTGACTGCATGTGAAGTGTTACATCCTGATCTACCATGGCGCTCGTTGCATCCGATGACATATAATGGTTTTAGGGTCTTCTATGGCTCCCGGCACTGTAACGACGTTCAGGGTTTTTATGTTCTTCTATCTCCAGAGAAGCACGTGCGCACTCGGCCACAAAAACAAATGTCGGTCAAAAAAGAAAAAAGCGGCACCCATCTTGCCGATAGCTTTTTCATACCTAAATCTTTAGTTAGGATGTGGCACGCGCATTTTTCTGAGACACCCACAACCTTACCAATTTCGGACACCTTCAATCGCCGATCCTGTAAGACAATATCGGGCACTTTGTGGATGATTTCTTCTTTCGTTACTGTTTCAGGACTTCCACTACGCGGATTACCTTCTTAAGCTTTGCCCTTTTAAATATTGCACAGTTAGATTTAAATTGAGCTGCCCCCCTCTTTACGGCTGTATACAAAGGTACACTATCACCCAGTATATTTTTCACCTCCTTAAAGAGTTCTCTTGGCATTAAGCCTTTTTTTACAAAAAAACCTTGTCACAGCGCATGTTCACCTCTATCAATTTTAACAACGGCACGAAAAGAGCTTTTTTAGAATTGATGTTTGCAACAAACTGTTTAACGCATTGGGTACAGATTTTTAGGTTATGTATAAAATAGATATCGCTCTGTAATGCGTCACAAATATTTAAAATATTACCGCCACTTATATGGTTGCTGCGAACTTTTCAAATCACCCTCGCATTATAGGGTGTTCTATTTTATTAATTTGTCTTGGTTTTTAGTCTGCATTTCTATGTGTTTTGATAGAAAATAGTATTAATCTTTATCTAAGAACATTTTTCAAAAACATCATATAACCACATCATTTCAAACAAACTTAGAACTTCATTTTTGTTTTAAGTTATTATCAATCAATCGTTAATCATTTTTGTATTCGTGTGAAGTTAACTACGGTTTCATTAAACAAAAAGAGCTGAAAATGTTACTACTTGCACTGATTTAAAACCTAAAAAGTGTGTTCCATAAATCTATTTATATAGAAAATGCAATGTTATATAATTCTATTTTCAAATCAAAATCTTATCACCTTGATCTTCAGTTTAGCTATTTCGGTACGAGCTCTTAGATGTGATACTTTTTAATTTAATTTTTATTCACTCGAAGACAATAGTCATACTCATTTATGATCCAAATATATATTTCTACCTACACCGCAGGTTGTTTAGAAAATAAAACTTCTCACATTGTGAAACTTGTAGCACGTGCAGTCGGTATACATGTCTGTTCGTTTTATTACAAACTTTATACGTTTTTCATTGTTGATTTATGTGATTAAAGTCTTCATCCATAATATAAAAAACTATAAAATAATGAAGACATTACAAAATACCTGATACATAAGAAAAAATCTACGTAAATATAACATATATTAAAATCAAACGTAATGAGTAATAACAATTGCTTTTATATGGTGATTTATTTAAATAAAATTCCAATTAAAATATTTTTTTTGTAAAATATATTTATAAATAAATTCTGTATAATCTGCACGGAATAAATAAATAAGAATAGGTTGCAGTGTGAAGAATGTTAGGAATAAATTAACAAGATATTTTTTTCATAACGTTTTATTATACGTTTTTCTTCAACAGTCTTTGCTTTTTTGTTGTTTTCCGGGAAATTTACCTCCTATCTATCATTTTTATTAGATTTTATTATTTAATAATATTAGATAATCTTAACTTATTACAGGTATTGTGTGTTGTTGTATCTTAAAGATCCGGGATAGAAATTAATAAATGACTCATTCTATTTTCAATTTAGTTTGGCCGAAAGAAATTAAAATAGAAAATAATAAATTGTAATTTTCAGACTATAAATACTATTATTTTATTATGTTGTGCGGGTTTACTTTTTAATAAGAAGTCAATAGATGTCTTAATAAAAGATAATCACACACATACTTTACAGTATCAGATTTTGAGCTGATGGCATATGATTAGCAGTACGACCTGCCAGCTACTTTGTAAAAGGAACGATTTATCAATATAACTGTCGGTTTGTTGTCATTATTTGATTGTTTATTAATTTTAAACAGCTTGTAAAATATATATATATATATATATATATATATAGAGAGAGAGAGAGAGAGCGAGATTATGTTTGAGGGAGGAGGAAGCTATCTTGCCTCCTGGCACTTAGATTCCAAGTCCATTATGCTTTCCCTCGGCTGATCAAAACTACTCGAGAAGTCTCGCTTCCTTCCAGAAGCCTATCAGCCTACTCTACAATAACACATTAATTACATGGAGAAACCCAGACAATATCTGTTCTTTACTTCAGCGTCGAAATTTCTAGGAACCGCCTTTTTATGAAAAGTCTCGGCTTAGTCAATTTTCTATGTTTCTTGTAATCGAATTATTATTTAAATATTGGAAAATATTTTACAGACAATAATTAAGCACATTGGTAAGTTATATAACTAATAATATATATATATATATATATATATATATATATATATATATATATATATATATATATATATGATGAGATGTCCTGATTTGCAATGGATGCAATCATCTTCAGACCATCAAGGTTCTGAAAAATATTCTTAATCAGATTTTTCTGTACTTTTGTGCACTGGAGATAATAACATTTCCATCGAAATGCGCATAAGCAGCAATCAAACATGATTTATTGAACATTTTAGACCAGAAAAAAATTGTGAAAAAGAATGAAATTAATTTCAGGCGCAAGTCTCCATAGACAATTGAATATTATCCCCCTTTCTTAATTACCTAATTTAATTTCAAACGTATAATTAATTTTTGCATAAAAAACGAATAGGTTTCTTCTGTGATGTATATCATAAAAAAAATAAATAAAAATATACAAGTTTTTAAAGGCAAAAAATAATTATACGTTTGAAATTAAATTAGGTGATTAAAAAAGGGGGCGCATATTCAATTGTCTATGGAGACTTGCGCCTGAAATTAATTTCATTCTTTTTCACAATTTTTTTCTGGTCTAAACTGTTTAATAAATCATTTTTGATTGTCGCTTATGCGCATTTCGATGGAAATGTTTTCGATGAAAATGTCTTTTTCTTGTACGTTTAGTGTTGAAATTATAAATTAATTGTTTATAACGAAAACAGTTTATTTCAAATGATGAATTGACTATAAATGAAAATGATATAAAAATTGTAGAATTTAACTTTGGTTGGTATAGATAGATAGATAAATTGTGTTTGAGAGAGGAGGGAGCTATCTTGCCTCTCGGCACTTAGACCGAAGTCCATTATGCCTTCCCTCGGGTAATCAAAACTACTCGGAAAGTCTCCCTTCCTTCCAGAAGCTTGTGAGCCTGCCCGAGTTTACAGACCCTAGTTCGGCCGCGGTGGAGAAAAACTCCCCACTTGGTTGGTATAACTGATATAAAAAAATAACAACTGAATAAATAAACAACGAAAGGAAGTCAATAATCGAATTGGTTTCAAAACGTCAATTATAATCACTGTATGACAAATGACTTGTTAACATTTTTATAGTTCCAATGTATATTTCAGTAGATTTTTAACAGTCACAGAAGTAATTATTGTCGATAATTGATTTTATTATTACGTTTATAGTTTGTGATTTAATTGTAGACTGTGCGAACATTTCCTAAAATCGTTTTATAGACATTAATTTGTATATTTGTTTTGGAAGATTTATTATAATCTATTTACGTTTTTAATCCATTGTTCTATTCGCAACGGTCGAATATTTGTCGAATAAAACTGTTATTTTATTGCGTTGTTTACTGCACGTCAAATGTAATTTATAACCGAGAACTATCTCAGGTATAAGCAAGATATATATATATATATATATATATATATATATATATATATATATATATATATACACATATTGTGTTGTAATTAAAAAAAGGATTCGTTCTGTGTCAATAACTAAAAGTCTTGTATTTTTCATGCTTGCTGAGACAATGTTATTTATTTGTTTACACAATTCATAATTCTGAATCAGTTCTTAGCTCTATATGAATAGCATTATTTCATGACCATACTTCATCCCTATTATCTTCAACCGCTGATTGTCCATTGCTGAATAGATGTCTTGTACAACTTTTCCTGTTTTTGGAGATTTAGCAAGTTTCTTCCAAATATTTTCGATCGATTCTCTAATATAGTTAATTCAGCTACTGATAAGGTTTTTCTGTAACTTATTAAATTTTCGAAGTGTAACTTCTCTAGCAGTTTCGCGTTAGGAGTACGACTTTTTGATGTGTATCTGGTTCATATATATATATATATATTTCTGGAAATACTGTTTTGTCATTAGAGTTAAATTCATTTCTACAAATGAATTATCTTTCATTTCATAAATCACAAACACTGTTATGGTCAAAAATATTCAATAAATGATTGTTAATCGTTTTTGATTGTCATCTATGTCCATTTCGATGGTGATATCATCACCTTCAGAGTACTAAGATGTAGACAAATCAGTGGAAAACGTATAGAACTGAAAAAATATACGTTTCTGTTTAGATATTCACAGCAGAAAGCCTGAAATCATCAGTCTCAAAGAACACAGCTCATAGATAATGTATGGTTCTATTTTTTTTAAAAAAAAGTAGTTGATAATGTTCAGAAGAGAAACGAAATAAAATTTAAAAAATTATAAACAAAGCCGATATGGTGATAATAGAAGTACCTTCTACCTTCCGATCGCCTCGTTCTCTCTTTCCCTCTCTCTCTCTCTCTATATATATATATATATATATATATATATATATATATATGCGAGATCTTATTGAGCATATGAACTGTCGTGACTCATACAATGGACAGTTTTTCTCGTCGTGTATATTCATTCTGTATCTCGTTAAAATACAGGTAGGCGCACTGTGCGCTTGGCTACTTTAACCAATCAGCCACGCTTTGACATTATTATATGTGCATTGTGTGTGCTGCACGCATGCATGGATCCAAGCAGGCCGTGCAGTGATATGATATGGCTGCAGTGAGATACGTTAGGTAACACCTGGCTCTCGACGTATCCCTACCATAACAGTACGATCACCTGTATGCGTTTTCATAAATACTGCATGTACTTAGAAAATATAAGTATATATATATATATATATATATATATATATATATTATAAAGATATATTATATATATATATATATATTTATATATGTTATATATATATATATATATATATATATATACATAAGCATTTTAAATGTGGAAAATAGGCTTTACATTGTTATATTTTAATACTAAAATTCATACACTGAAATGGAAAGATTCATATGTGTTCTATAAACCGAGTTGCCTCTCTAATTAGTACAAGAGAAGCCAGATTTTTGGAGCTAATTGTAATTAGCATGTAGAATAACCATGAAGTGATTTAAAAAGACAAGTTAGTATTGCAAGATATGTTTTTTTACTACACTAATTTAATCTGTTTTTTTTTTAAAAAAAAATTGTTATAAGCCGAATCAAAGCATTGGAAATAGAAATATTGCTTTATTATAATTGATTGTTTTTATACTTGTAATTTCTCTGTTGCATTGTATTGATGGTCTTTGTACTTTTGGATCTCCTGAGTGTCTGTTCTTCGCTACTAGTCTTAGCAGGTGTACTGTTTTTAAGTACATATTAATGAAGTGAAACGGTCTCTCATATCTGGTTGAAAATGGGTTATAAAACTAGTAGTGGGGAACAAACATTCAGGAGATCCAAAAGGACGATCATCAAAATAGCGCCAATTATCTAAACTTTATATATCGTATATATATATATATATATATATATATATATATATATATATATATATATGGTTTATATTTATTTTTCTTATTGCATTCATTCTTGGTTTGCTGAAAATTATATAATTCACTAAATTCACTTTTAAATGAATCAGTACTTAAAATATTACATAAATTCCTTTATCTATTTCTTCCATCGGACGCTAATAACCTTACCTGTCGAAGTGCCCTAAAACCCCAATAACCAATATTTTTATCTACTTGTTTAATAATTGTTGAAAGTTTAATTCACCTACTTGTACTTACTTGATATTTCGGAACAGATAAATAAACGACAAAGATCTCAATACCCAATGTTCATTTCAGATTTTTACAGTATGTTTATTATTAGTTTATTTTAGTAATTTTAATCTTATTTTAATTTAGAAACTTAAAGTTAAATTATAAGTGCAAACAAGTTATACAATTTTTAATTTTAAACCCTAAACTTTTTATCAATATAAGTTAAATGAAAGTAAAATTTTATTAGTTTTTTATAAGACAGAAATTCAAATAATTAACTTGAATTAGTTAAAAATTATTACGAATAAAGAAAAATGAGTAACTGAAAACTCAATTATAAAATATAACTCTCTTTCATTCATTAAAATTCCATCAGAGTTCGAATAATTGACAATTGAAATATAATTAAGTTACTCATTTTTTTTTAGAAGAAATCAACAATCATTCCCGATTTAAGTACTGTTTCAAATACTATGAATAAAAATATTGTTTATTATCAATGACCGCAATGACATTAAAACAATGCGTTTGTTTTGAATGCAGTTTTTATTGAATATCATATAATTGAAATTAAATACTGTTAAATAAACTATAAGTGAATCATACCTACAAGTTTATTTATTTTGGTTTTAAATTTGACAGATGTTCATTTTCGTTTATACAAATATGAAAAAGACACATATATTGTGTACACTTATATATATATATATATATATATATAACATATATCTATATATATATATATATATAGAGAGAAAGAGAGAGATAGAGATTTTAGTTTTATTTTAACGGTGAATACAAGTAGGTTATAACTTAAAACTAATGTGATCTGAGTTACTGACTGACTTGTGACTCAATGACTTGCTTTCATGACTTGTCTATTGCATCAAATCAAAAAAAGTTTATTATGTTGAAGCATTGATCAACGACGCAGTGCTGTGCGTTGGAATGGTAGTGATTGTGGGTTCTGTGATTTTAGCCTTTGCCTTTTAGCCGGTATTAAGAGGAATGTGGGTTTTTAAGGTAGTGAGTGTTGAGTAAGTTTAGGAGTTTGGAGTCGGGAAAAAAGTTTCCAAAAAAGCTGTCACATAGACTACGGTTATATATAGCCCGGCCCTATATATAATTAGGTAGGGCCAGTTTATGTACAGTTTCGGGAGGTATGACAATTGTAATTTCAGGTAATATATAGTTTAATTTTCATTCTTACAATAGAAACGATTCAAAGCTATTAGTTTACAGTATAAGGAATTAAGATGTTTTTGGATTCTGAATAATTGATGTAACCTAATGATCCTGACCCTTTCGAATAAAGGCAGGGTTTTCCCTATCGTGTATTAAATTAATTTTCAAAAAACTGGAATTACCAAGTTAATAATGTGATTTTAAAATACACTAGAACAGGTAAATTAATAAACGAATAAATATAACTATCAATCTTCAACAATATGTATATATATATATAAACGAAATTCATTGCTTGAAAAATCTTTTAATATTTTTGGTGATTAATATATTGGATTCTATCGTTTGCGTCCATTTTACGTGCCTTTAGTATGTGTGTTATAGAAAAATATTAGATTTATTATAAAATATATTTAAATTAAAATATTTTTGAATAATTTGAAAGTTATCCGTTTAGTGCAGGTTTTTCTTAAAAAAAATCGATTAATGTCTGATATCTCGGTCGTTTCCGTTCAGAATTCCTTGTTCTGGAAGATTACACATTCCACAATATGAATATTACAGTTCGAACAGACTGATTTACATCCTTTTTCCGATAGAAAATGTTGGCAGCGTATGCGAAGAACGATATTACGACGTGACGTCACGCCGGTCACTCAATCGCAATCTAGTGTACGTAGAAATGCAACCCGGTCCGGTATACAATAACATTATCAACATTAGTTGACTATGGACTGTACACACAAACCATTAGTTGGATACGGACGCGGCCATAGCCACCCCACTCTCACCTTGCTAGGCAAACAACCTGTGCAACCTAACGACAGACAATCAGTCTGTCGGCGGCCACTTTACGACAAACACGAAAATTATCGACTCTGTACGGCTACGAAAAGTCATAAGAAACACACACACACACGTATAGAAAAAATGTACCTAATACGATTCGACCGCTTTACCGCTTCGGTGTGCATTCAACATTAATCCCCGAGTTCGTCTAAATGTTCGTTTGTGATCGGATGCCCCGTGCACGTTGGGACCGTATGTGAAATTCGATACGTTCTGTTCGATCGAAAAGGAAATTATTGTGCCTTACCTCTGTGATAGTTTAATTAATATATACATATAGTAGAGAAAAAATATTATACATATATATTTCGTACCACGTTCGTATGTTCTGTTATCAGTCGTTACATACGATTCGTTTTCATTGTTAATAGTTTGTTGTTTTCAATTGTATCAATATGACAGTGACTTATACTGGAGAAGTTGCGAACGGTAGCAGTTTCGGATGTTTCTGGAGAATTATTATCAAGTAAGTTACATTTTTGTGTGAACTTTTAACGAAAGACGTAACACTTCTCATACATATATATATATATATATATATATATGTATATATATATATATATATATATATATGTGAATATATATATATATATATATGTATATATGTATATATGTATATATGTATATATATATATATATATATATGTGTATATATATATATATATATATATTTGAGTCTTTTGATGTTTCAATCGGAAGGTTATTTATCATTTCAAGAATAATGTATCTAATATTGTAATAAAAATGAAACAATCTGCATCGTTACAAATTTTATCAAGATATAGTAAGAGAAAAATATAATTAAATGCACCTTTTTATCATAAGAAATTATTTTTATTAAATTAAAAAATCATTTATTTTTTTAATAAATTATTTTATGATGTTTCAATCGGAAAATTATTTATCATTTGAAGAATAATGTATCTAACACTAATAAAAATGAAACAATCTGCTTCGTTACAAATTTTATCAAGATTGGCTAACTGGATGTTTTAATTAGTTATTTCTAGAAGCTGACTGCTGATTAGTTGGGTTGTATATAATTTCTACTTAAGTATTTTTTGATGCTTCTGTATGATATTTATTAGTAGAACATTCCAGAATTCTGTTAAATATTTTCTCTTTATTCTTTTTAAATCGACAGTCTCTTTAAATAAGCGAATATGTGTGAAACTTGTTTTAATTTCTATGAAATGAAAAAAAATGATTTAGCTATTAATAAATGTTTTACAAATATTTATTTTCATATATATTTATTTTCATAAATATTTTACTAAATACAATCTACTCTGATTTTTAATAATTTATCGATAGTTCGCCTTAAAATTGTGCTTGTAATTGATTACAATGAAAAAAGTGATTGATAGCACTAATTAAATTTGTATAAATATCTGATGAAATTATTTATATCTACAGATGGGTTAAATGAGTGATTGATGTTCAGATTTAAGAAATGTACATCTCTTAAACCAGATTTTAACATTCTTATTTTTTTTAATCTAACTCTGATTGAACTTATTTTTTATATTTATACAGTCTCTCTCTAAAAAACACATTCGTCGTCAAGTATTTCGATTTTTATTGGACAGTATTTTAAAACAGAT
The DNA here is from genome assembly GCA_034766995.1 of Acanthacorydalis orientalis. NCBI lineage: Eukaryota > Metazoa > Arthropoda > Insecta > Megaloptera > Corydalidae > Acanthacorydalis > Acanthacorydalis orientalis. Next base: position 5,974,560 of record CM068316.1, on the reverse strand, counting down.
ATTCTATCTACAATATTAAACTTATTATAATTTTCATAAAACTTTTCAAAGCCTGATCGAAAATCTTTCTTGTAGATAACTTTCAGGAAAACTTTTTTCGAATATCAAAGCGAGTGCTTCTCATTTACAATTTTACTTCAAGGAACAAACATAGTCATAAGTTAATAAATTGAGTGAAAAGGAATGATTAAGAACTGCGATTTCTTTACAAGTCAAAAACTCACAATTGTTTTTCTGAGTCAGGATGTTATGATTTTGTAACAATTGATTGATTTTTTCTTGAAATTGTCAGCAGATTCTTCAAATTCTCGCTATTAAAAATTTCAAAACAGTCAAATAATTATTTTCATCGATAGTTTCAGTTTCAAAAACACATCCTTTTAGGTAATTAAATCAGTTTGGAAAATTTTATATTGTGTTCAGTTTAAGATAATTGAAACTTAATAAAATAAGATATAGTCTTTTTTTGGATGACGAAGTAGAAATTAAAATTACAATACCATATTAAATGAAAAAAATGTTTATTTCGAAAAATCACATGAATTCGCTTAATTACATTCATTAAAGAAATGTTACAATCATTTTCATACATAAATTTTTACTCCTCACAAAGGATAGAAAATAGCTAATCAAAAGTGATTGAAAGTCTCATTTTTAATTGTTGCTTTTGCATATTTTCCCAAAGCATTAAGGTAGATACAATTCTGTATAGATTTATATATATATTTCTTCTGATAAGATTTTTATATACCTTAGTTTTTGAGAATTACCGTTTAAATGCGTATAAGCAGTGATAAAAAAATGATTAATAATTAATTATCGCACATGTTTGATCAGAAAAAGTATAGGGTGTGTGGGAGAATGAAAAGTTCATTTATGAGAGTCAATTTAGCAACAGTGCCAGAAACTATATATTGTGATACAATAGTCATCAAAAAATGCAATAGTGAATATAAAAATATTTTACTTTCTTTGGACGATATTTTCTTTTTTTTATAAAATTTAAGAATAAAAATAGTTCTTCGATTACATTTTCGATAATTTTTCTTTTAAAAAAACAGTTTAAACTTTTTTACTTTTTAAACAGTTTACTATTTGATGATATATTTACAAAAAGATTTCTTCGACTTTCGACAAATAGTAACAAAAAGAAATAGTGACCTGTGTTGTAAAATTGACAGCTCTACCAAAAATTATAAAGACAATGGTTGCTTATGAATAATTTAAAGATGACTGAAACGACTAACTAATATGGTTGTGGTTCTTAAGCAAGGACACCAAATACTCTTCCTAATGATACCATATATGTATATTTATTTTTATTTAGTAAATCAGTAAAATTACATGTATTTAAATGAGTTGTAATAATAAATACGGGGATAAAAAGCAGGAGATACAGATTAATTAAGAATCACTGATCTAGATAACGTTTGATATGTTTTTTTTCATAAAAATGTATTGATACTACTGAATGATTTAGAAGTGAATCAGTAAACGTTTATTTTTAATAAAAGTCTCTTCTTCCTGTAAAATATCGAATGCCGATAATTCCATGAATAAAAAAATCCAGCTGTCATAATTTTTTTAAAAAGTATAATAAATGACTCATAAACTACACAAGTAATATAAAAATTGTGTTTATAACATTTAATACCAGCGAAAAAATTCGGTATTCCTATCAAACATTTAATGACATACACCTTTTGACATCTGATCATCTAGTTGGTTATTTTTTAAAGGTGATCGGTGTAACTGTCTGACATTTAAAAAAAAACAGTTCTTTTGACAATTCCGCTTAATTTTTAATTTAAACACGAACAAAGTGTCGACTATGCTTTATAATTTATCAATATTGAAAAATGTAGGAAATATCAAAAGGTTCGAATGTTATTGAAAAAATGCAGAGTGATTTTTTTTGGAAATAATGAATCGATTCGAGTAAATATTCATATTAATAAAAGATATGTTAATCTGATAAATAGAAATTAGTACGATTATAAAATAAAAATGACTTCTGTCCGATAAAAATCGAAATCCGTGAAATGATCAGTCATAGAATTCGATAAGAGTAATTCATTAATTACGAATTTCAATAAATAACGGTATCTACCTATCGATTTACATATTTTCATAGGTCCGGTTTATGCCAACTATCCTATATAGTCATTAACATATTTTAAATATTCATAATTGCTTTCATATATAGGTATTTGGGTATACGCACTGATAATAGTGGGCAAAATATTTACAACAGTTGTTTGTGAGTAACAGACAGTTTCTCAAACGAATGTAATACAAGTATATTCTGCAGATATTTGCAATTAAACTACGCATATTTATTTATAGATTTATACAGTTGAATTAAAATATTAATTATACTGTTTTATTATTGAAATTTCAAAAATGTTAATAAAAGGTAGATAATTGGTAACACATGTTGAATGTTATTTAAAATCAACGCCTACTAATATGAAACGAAATAGTCTCCACACTATGTGCTAAAGTGTGAAAAGCCAAACATTAATGCTTATTATTTTAATTTTAATTCGTTTGACACGGAATAAAAAAATATATCATGACGATCACTATAAGTAAATATCAAACGATGAAAAAGTGTACGGTTACATCATTCGATTTTAACTGTTTTACATTAACTTTCTTATTATATATATATACATTTCATAGACTACTGAGATGTTAAAAACTGTTTTTACTTGTCATTGACGTATTGTGTAACTTCTTGATTTTATTGAAAAAAATAGTGTCATAACAATACAGTTTTGGCACTGTGGCTGAATTTACTTTCACAAATGGATTTTTCGACCAATCCACTGACCGTTAACATTTTTTTATTTAAAATGATCATTGATTGATTATTGATAATTTTTGGTTGATTTTTATGATCATTTCGACGTCGATGCCATATCTTCAGAGAGGAAAAGTACAGAAAATTTTGTACCTTATCTTTTTTTTCTTTGTGGACCTGTTATTATTTACCAGCAACCTAATTGAAAACGTTTTATTGCTCAAATAAGATACATTGTGTATTGTAATAAATGTATCGGTGTTTGAAATTTATTATTAAATAAAATAGTCGGAAATTAAATAATTATTCAGTTTATATGGACATTATGTAAGCGTTTATATGTAAGAATTTGACATAGGATAAGCAGAATTTGTATATTAAATCTATTGTATTCGTATATATATATATATAAGATCATGTATTATATAAATACCAATCGTCTGTAATGAATTTTTTATTTGAAATACAGTACTTTACTTACTTAACGCTTTGATAGTGATGGCATCGTTATTGAAATGAATACAAGCAAGAATCAAAACTGATCAGTTATCATTTATTGAATATTGGGCGAGTGAAAATTTTGTGAATAGTGTTGTAACATTATTTGATTATTTTGTAACTTTTTTCGGAAACTATGACTGAAAGAAAATATTGTAGAAAGAATGAACACCAGTAGTCAATCACCAGTGGAATGTTTTATGTTCCAACGGTTTTATTTTTATTGGTATTACATTTTTCACAGCATAATAATATTTTAATACAATGGAATCCGCTTATTATGTTAACTTTGGGACTTGTGATACAATTTTTGATAACAATAACTGGCCAATAATATTAAACAGAGAATAAAAAATTGTCATTATTGAACTCAATTTATTACAAACAATTATGACATTTCTACAATTTATATTTGTCACAAACTGTACACTTAATACAACATTACATATTTATATATGCCGCATTTCTTATAAACAACTGTTTTTGAAAACAACATAATGTTTATTTGAAGAACTTGTCAAGTGTTATTTGCGTTTATTAACTCCTGAATATAATTTTCATAGTCATAATGCATTTCGAAGTTTGTTTCTCTATATTGGACACCGCGACGAGGAATTCGTAGAGCTTGTTGCATCTGGGCATTAGTTGGAGGAACTTCCGAAATTTCTTCTTCTTTAAATAGATTAGGTCGATTTTCTTCTGATATATTTGAATTATCATTTGTAACGTCTTGCCATATTTCTGGTACAATCATTGTAACCGCCACTTCAATATTGTTGTCTGTATCCACCAAATTTTCATATTCTTTTTCGGATATATCGCCTGGAATTGTGTTGAAACTTTCAGTTAAAATTAAGTTTCGAAGAAAACGTCCATTTGGTACGAATTTGTTAAGAATTCTGATCATTTGTCCTCAAGTGTAATAATCAGAATTGATAAGAATAGCCAAAGTTTGATTATAACAGGCGGATGATTTTTAATTTTTTTTATATAGTGTTTTGGCACCGATTAATTATAATAACAATGGCCGATAGATATTATCCCTGATTATAATAACCGGATTCCAAAGTATATATATATATATATACATATATATATATATACATACATATATATATACATATATATATATATATATATATATATATACATATATATATATATATATACATATATATATATATATATATATATATATATATATATATATATATATATATATATATATAACGAGATGAAGTTTCGTTCAACAGACAATGTTACTTAAAATTACATTTTTTTAGTGTGGTCTTGTTGATGTGCTGTCCTGATAGTTTGTCCTTTTTTGGGACCACTTAACTTTGTTCTCCTCTGCCAGTTCCGGTACGTGCGCCATCTTTAGGTAGATTTTAAATAAAGTTATTGAAAATCAAAATGGTATCAAGATTGAAGATGGCACACGTGTTGAAACTAGCAGTGGAAACCAGAAACTCAAATGATCCAAAGAAAAGAAACAGGAAGACGAAAAAAACACCAGAGCAATATAACATTATCTTTCCTTTTTTTAAAAAAAAAACCTTATTGATATGAAGAAGTACAAAAAATATCAGTACTCACTCGACTGAACCTTATTTTAATTTCATCGTGAATTACTATTATGAAAATTGAATTTTATTTCACAAATACATTTAAACAACAAAAAATTCTGATCAGAAATATTCCATGATTGGTTACTGATAATTATTGATTGTTATTTATATACATTTCAATGCCATTTTCTCAGAACGCTAAAGAACAAAAAAAGTATTTGTTGTCTTAGTAAAATAATTAATTATTAAACATTTCCATTAGAAAATTTATTGTGAGAGTACCAATATTTATTTGTTCAAGTGAATTAAAATGAATCGAATTGAAGCCACATGTCAGAGGGAAGCTTAAGGTTACTGTATTGAAATGGTGAACAGTTTATGATTCAATGAAATAAAACAGAATTTTATACTGTAATTCTTTGTACAACTAACTAAATGCGCGAAAACATTTTAAATCTACATTGAATTTTTCCCCATTAAAATATTTATCGAATAAAATTAATTGCAGATTAAATTCATTCGAAAACAAATTTATTTCGAGTACATTTCGTCATTGTCTTAACGTCAGTATTCATTTAAACCTCACAAACAATCCAAATGGAAACATTTTATATAAATCGTCCATAGCGGCGCACAATCTCAGCACTTGTAATGAAATCATGGTCGTAATTGTATTCTCAGTTTTCATTTTCTACAGAAACTTAATTAAACGCGAATTATTGTTATGCACTGTGTGGGCGTTTTTAAATTAATTTTAATTATGAAAGTAATCGTTCCTTGTTTTCAATATGTCTGTTATTGTTCAATAGAACATAATGTTGTGTCGATTGTATATATATATATATATAATAATATTTTAATTTAGAGTTCTGTAATCAGTATTAAAGAAAACAAATTGATTTTATTCATTCGTGTTTTTTATAAAGCGTAATTAGGTTTTAGAACAAATCTTAGTAAATAAATGACATTTATTTCTCTATAAATATTTTTTTTACAAAAATGTATTCCTCGGTACAAAGTAATTATCTTTGTTTAATGTTAAGGTAAAAAATCATATTTTAAATCATTGTATATATATATATATATTTCCTTTGACGGAAACGAATCATAGTCTTAATATTTACCTGTTGTGTAAACATTGAAACATGCATACATTTGTGCACGCTGCGACGACAAGAAAAGATACATCCGTCGTTATCTAACAGGAAAGTGTTATTCTTTATTATCTCGTCGTGTACTTTACTGCACTGTATTACACGTAATGTGAAAGTAATAATTATAATTGTTTGATTCAATATTACCGTTGCTGTTAATTTTTGCTCGTTTCCTGCTCTACTTGCGTTGTACAGAACTGAGATTGAGAACTGAACACTACTTCGAGATGACTAAATGTGTTAAAAACGATACATTCTGATTGTTTACTGTTGTTTTCTTGTCAGCCGTACTGCAATAACGTCGATTTTTACAGAAAAAGTATTCTTTTCGTGTCGTAAACGTGTCATTTATTCACTATTCATGAACGGATTGTCTGTTCAGAAATGTTTAGTAAATGTCTATTCATCATTCTGACTGGTTGTGTTGGCTGATATTTGTAGTTATCATCTTTTATAACCTAATTACCGAGCTCGACACCGACAACTGTATGATCAGAACAACATAAGTGTTGTATGAGAAGAATAGTACTGATACTAGCCTCTAGATGAACTATTTGATGGCTTTGTGGCGAGAGTCACGGAGCTTCTGGTGCATCAGCTCCTTTTTCTAGTCCAATCGATCGTCCTGATGATTGCTTTCATGGATTTTAATGGCTATCATCTTCAAAACGCTAACACACAGAAGTATCTTATGGTTTATGGCGCGAATAAAAGTGTTTATCTGTGAAAATCGAGAATAAAAGAAAATTAGGACCGGAAAGTGAAAGACAAAGATGAAGATTAGTTGAGAATATCGACCGATGTCGATATTCTCTGTTAATTAATTTTTATCATCGATATGATAACAGTTTCGAAGTTGTGAACAATTTCACCTACCTTCGCTCGAACATCACCAGTGAAAATGAGGATTCTTAAGAAGTTCAAAAATGAATAGCAGCAGCAAATAGAACATATTTCGTGCTTTTTCCCATAATGATATCCAAAAATGTGGAAATGAAGACCAAAATCCGACTGTATAAAATCTTCATCCGTACTGTCATATCTTATGGAGGTGAAGCGTGGATTATATCAGCTAAGAACGCATAAATGTTCGATACCATCGAACGAAGAATGTTGAGGATGATCTTTGGGTCAGTAAACGATGGAGGTATATGGAGAATACGTTACAATTTCGAATTATATAAGGTCTATAAGGAAACAAAACTATCAGTCTTCATAACAATGCTCTGCCTGCGAGGGGCAGGTGACGTTGAGCGGATGCCGGACTCAAGAGTATCAAAAAGTGCCTTGCATGGACAACCAGGAAGGAGAAGACTTGTGGGAAAACCAAGACTCATTTGGAATGTAGAGAAGGATGCAGTGGAACTGTTGGAAGTAAGGAACTAGAGAAGGACTGCGAGGTAGAGAGATGTCTGGAAGTATAAAATTGAGGAGGCTAAGGCTTGATTTGGGCTGTAACACCATCGAAGAAGAAGAATTTGTGAAAGTGAATTTTTCCATAGTATAACAATTGTATGCGAGAGCCTCATATATTTTATTGTTTTTAAAATCAATATTTATTTTTTAAACGCTTTATACGAAACGTTTATTTTTATAAATTTCTTTTTATTTTTCTTTGTATATTTGAATTTGTTTTTGTTGTCGATGAAAGGAAAAATCATATTATTAATCCAGTTTCGTTTCTGATCGTATGCAAAATATCGACACCATTTTTTAAAGAAAGAAAGAAAACCAATAATTATACTATTTCTTCTAGTTTAATTGTATTTATTTAAATTGTCTTTGTGTGCTTGTACAATTGAAATCACGATTCAGAAGAACAATATACTTATAAAAATCTGTTTATATATTCCGTTGATTTATTATATTCTAATTAGTTCCTCATCGGATAAAACATTTATATATGCTATCAGTTATGTAATTGTTATATCTATATGTTTTGCAAAGTATGTATGACCGTTTAATAACTGATTTTTTTATATTTTTTTACTCAAGCGCTCTGATTATGATACCATCACCAACGAAATGCGCATAAGCAACAATCAAAATTGATAAATAATTAATTATGAAGCACTTTCAATCAAAAAAATATGTTTTGTGGGGTGATAGAATGTCATTTCTGAAAGCACTCAATAAAATATTTAACTACTAAAAAAACATAAAACTTATAACAGATAGGTTAACTGAATTAATTATATGTATTTGATCAAAAATTTTTATGATTACTTTTTAATTGATTAAAAGTAGTTCATCAACAATTCAATTTGAATTAACAATGTTTTATATATATATATATATATATATATATATATATGTGTATGTATATGTGTAATAATAATGTTTATCTGAAAATCAAAAACATTTCCTGGAAATAAAAATGCAGTTTAATTCAGTTTGTTGTTCAGACACAAATTCTAAGAACACACAAGTACATTTCAATAGAGCTGTTGTAACATTCTTGCATTATTGAATTCGGTATTAGGTTTGTACTTAAATTATTTTCAAAATAGGTCATCCTTTTCACATACAATAACTCTTAACTTAACGATCGTTCGTTGCCAACGCCTTCAACGTCGAGGTTTTAATAAATGAATTGTTTTCGAACAGGTAGAATTGAATTCCTTATGCATAATTCAGTACATCATATGATGTAATATGAACATATTTTCCTGTTCCATTAAACTGATTGTTGTTTTAAATTTATCTTTCGTGTGGACTTGACGCATGTATACATACATACATGCATATATATATATATATATATTTATATATATGTGTGTGTGTGTTAGTGAGGCTACAAGGCTACCACCACTTTCATCAGTTTTACTTCATGATTAAAATAATTATAATTGATTTGAAAGCTTCATGTTGTAAGAGAAGAACAATAAAAGGTCAGAAGTGTTCATGTCCACACAGATTTTTTTGTAATTTATATATATATATATATATATATATATATATATATATATATATATATATATATATATATATAGAGAGAGAGAGAGAGAGAAAGAGAAAGAAATAAAGAAACAGATGTTACATATAGTCGATAAAATTTCTCAAGTAAAAAATATTCAAATATATAAAGGAGGCATCAAATATTTATGTAAAAATACATTAATTTTAAAGCAAATAGTCAAATTATAATAATTATTTTTAGTTCATTAATTTAGTACCTGTTAAGTAATTGAATTTCCACATTATAGAGAACTCAAAAAATATATTTTCAGTGCCTCTAATTAAAATAACATTGTTATTCCTATTAGGATATTTATTATGTATCAAAATAGATAATATTCAATTATTGGACATTTAGTTGAACAATATTTGGAGACAACAATCATACATTCAGCACCATTGCTACTCACTTATCACAAATGATTTTTCATTCCTTCATATGCACAAAAATAAATTTCTGTGAATTGTGTGACGATGCATTCAGCCTAGAGAGAAACGGAAAACAGTTTACAGACAAAAATCTATTACACGTGTCAGTCCAATACATTTTACACGAATTGAAATGCAATGAAAGGTTGCTAATATTTTTTTTATAACGCAAACGTCATATCTAAATGAGTGAAAACACGTGCTGAAAGGCGTAACCTAAAACAGATTTATTGGAAATTTACAAAACAGTTACTATTTTTCTCTCTCAAATCGTTACTTTTCCTTATATTGTGTACTTTATGACATGAACGACATTTTCTTAGCTTTTTTTTGCACATCATGAGTAAGCAAATACACGCCTTATTATTAGCACATAAATAAGGAAATCGAATCGAATATTTCATTGTCAATATATTAATTAAAACGCAGAGCAGAAAGTGCCATTGATGAATGTCGATAGATTGAAAATTGTTATTTGTTCGTTTTGATAGTGGAAGTAAACAGTTTATGATATATATATATATACATACATACATATATATATACATACATATATATATATATATATATATCTATATACACATCTATATACACATATATATACATATATATACATATATATATATATATACATATATGTGTGTGTGTGTGTAATGATAAAATCGTACATCTGAACTGTATAATATTAAAATAAAATGGGTGGAATATATTTGAGATCAGTGTTATTTAAAAATGTGTTGTCATGCCGTTTATTTCAATCTTGTTTTAGCGTAGATGTTTAACATTCAGGTAATTAACCTCAGACGCACACACACACATGCATACAAACACACTTTAATACATTTATATATATATATTACATTATACGTTTTCAATAAAAAGCTAAATTGGTTAGTTTTCGGTAGCTGAAAGTTTAGTTGTTAAGAGAATTTCTGTTCCCGGATCTGATTTTTCCAGGTGTATTAAATACAAACATATATGTATATATATATATATATATATAGAGAGAGAGAGAGAGAGAAAGAGAGAGATGCATAACAAACTTTCTAATTTTTTCTTATTTTTGTGGATAATTTTGATTTTATACATATATATATATATATATATATATATATATATATATACTAATATATAGCTTGACAAAATTGTCAGGAAAAAAGAAAGAAATATAGAAAGAAAAAAACTGTATATGGGTTATTCCAACATAATATATTTAAACATAAAAAATATTTAAGAACGATACTGTATACTAGAGCATTTATTCGAGCTGACAAACCAAACATTTCTCGTCACTTTGACCTGCGAACAAAGTGACGAGAAGTGTTTTTTTCCATATATATAAATGGGACGCTCCGCTCCCTACTCGCTTCGATCATCAACTCCCGGGCTCTCTGCGCTCGCCCACTTGTCAATTACAAGCATGTACATGTAACCGAATGAAACAATAAACATGTTTGAGTATCACAGAAGCCTCGTCCCAAATAAATAAGACGACGTCAGGGATTTTTTTTTATTTTCTGTGGATAATTTTGATTTTATGAACATAGAGAAAAGAGAGATAAATATATTTGTGTACTATAGAAACCTTGTTCCAAATAAATAAGTCGTCGATATAGAAATTTTTGTGGATAATTTTGATTTTATATATATACTTGGAAGCCTCGCCCCATGTTCGCTTCGCTCAACAACCATCGGGCTCGCTGCGCTCGCCCAGCTCTCAGTTCTAAGTCTCTACATCCAACCGAATGGAACAATAAACATATTTTTTAAAACTCATTATGTCTATATAATTATTATCAAATATATATCAATTTATATATATATATATATATATATATATATATATATATATGTGTGTGTGTTAGTATATCTATATAAAAATGCCAGTAGAATATTTTTTGCAAACTTGTAATTTTTTTGTGGCTAAATACTTATATATATATATATA
>CM068316.1:5935699-5960699 GCA_034766995.1 Acanthacorydalis orientalis | reverse complement strand
AAGGCACATAATTATTTTTTACACCTAATAAAATTATTTAGATATATACATGCTCTTGTAGGGGGGTATTTAGCACAATTTTCTCATGTAAATAATTTAGTTTCTTTTTCATCAGTACTATATATTTTATAATTATTTTGGATATATTTTCATCTTATTCTCACCATTGTGATTAACAGTATTTTTCTTCATTTTCACAATTTTATTTTAATTCTCCATAATCACAAATTTTTTTCTCATCAGAATGTTGAGTAACTGTCTATTAATCTTTAATTTTTCTATTATATAAATATATTCCATTAATCTATTAATTATTTATATATAAATATATTTAATTAATCTATTAATTTTTTAAAACGGATTATGTGAATTTCCATACTTTTCTGTTATTCTGATAATGTTAAAGTACAGGACAGTCTTATCAATATATCAACACTGATTGATTTGAAAGGTAAATTTCGTTTTCTGGAGCAAGTAAATAATTTGTGTCTACATTATTGTATTTATTCGATTTATTGTTCATAAAGACATTTACATAAACATTGTCTCTACTGTGTATACTTAATAATGAAAAACTGTTAAATTTACGTGTCGGATTAATAGAAAAGAATGTTTTAATTTTGTATTCATATTCAGATGATAATCACTTCAGCTGTTGATGCTTCCCTAAACTTCAAGTATCCATTCATCCCATTTGAAAAATATACATAGCAAATTGTTTATGGTATTATCAATCTATTTATATTATGTATACAAAATAATTAGAAAATTAAGTACTTAAAAGAGAGTTTATAAATAATAGACATACACTGAAAAATATACTAGTCTTATAAAAAGACCCACAGGTACCATAGTACAGTAAATACAAGTCGCATACGTACGGTGATTCAAAAATCTACAAAAAATAGTTTCGCGGTTCAGTTCACAGGACTCAGCTGTAAATAAAAATTATGCAATCAATCATCGATAAGTGATCATCGCATACATTCACACATTCGAGTGTGCATGTACCAAATTTCAATTAGTCTCGCCTCAACTTAAACCTGAACATCAGAACGAAATGTGCGTTCCGGCGATCAAGATGAATAAGAAAAGAAAAAAAAAACACGATACGATGAATTATTTATGAGCAGATTTAGATATATTCAGACTCGCCACCTTGAATTCAGTATTGATCTGGAGGTTTGCACGAAGGAGGCGACAGAGGACTTAGAAAATTGCATTGTCGAATCGATTTCGTATACAGTCTCATATTAATTTGAATTTGTAAACACAAACGTAACGTTTCAAATATTTTAATGAGTGCCAACGGTCGTTGTAAACATTCATGTGTGTGTGTGTGTGTGTGTGTGCGTTTGAGTAATAATATTCGACACTGATTTTTTGTAGCACGACATTTAAAATTCAGAAATTTATTACACAATATTTTACTGATTTATTGCTTTTGTCATTTGATAGATTGTAAAAGTGTTCTTTTATAAATAATACTGAAAGTATTTCATAAAAATTGGCGAAAACTTGTCTATCTATCTATCTATATATATATATATATATATATATATATATATGTGTATATATATATATATATATATAAGCATATTAACATAAAGTAGGTAGTTTGGCCTAAGGGCGGCAATGATTTCGCAGCGACAATAAAACAGTCAAATATTACATTGATTGGCAATAGCTTGACCTAAGGGCGAGAAATTTTTAAATCCGCCTTTTATATATATATATATATATATGTATATATATTTGTATATATATATATAAATAATAGATATTTATATATTTATGTAATGAATATACACGGTTACTGGCGCCAGTATTAATTTTAATCTACTTATCATGGTTAGAGAGTTTGATTAACTCTCACGTCTCTTTATTCTTCTATGTTTTTTCTTGTTGTGTTCATTTATATACAATGATTGGAATTGAACGTGCATGAGATCAATGTCTGTGCAATTCGTTTATAAAATATTTTTCACGAATCCGGCTTAATCTCCATAAAATTTGATTTATTTTCCATTAATTTCATTTTTTCATTAGTTGCATGAAATTGGGTCAGAATTCAATCGAAATCGGAATGAAACGATCCGAGTGTAATAAAAAATTTACACTTCATCCTTGTCTTCACTCTTTTGGATCATCTTAGTGTCTGTTGTCCGCTGGTGGATCCGGAACCATTCAGACAGATGGTATTTTTTTCAAGATAATCGACGGATTAGATTGTTTGTTTAACTTTCACGTCTCTTCAGTCTTTTATATAAGCTTGGTAGGAAAATTATTGCGGAAAATAAAAAGTTACATTCATTTTTGTACTTTTTTTATAAATTTATTACTGATTTATAAAACAAACTGTTTGTCATAGAGTAAGTTATTTAATTTTATATCTGATAAAATCATTTGGATGGTAGGAAAATGATTACGGTTTTTGTTTTCTGAATTCTATCCTTGATTTTTTTCAACGAAAGTGTCGCGATCATGTTGATATTATTTTAAAATGCATTTTCGGCCTGTACTTTGGTAACATCGACTTTCGTTTCATTTCTAATTTTGCTTCAAATTGGGGAAAATTTTAAGCAGAATTAACAATAAAACCAAAGTCGATTTTACCAAAATACAGAACGAAAATGTACTTTAAAATGATATTAACATGAACATATTGAAAAAAATTAAGGTTAGAATTCAGAACACAGAAACCGTAATCATTTTCCTACCATCCAAATAATTTTATCAGATATGAAATTAAATAAGTTACTCTGTGACAAACAGGTTGTTTTATAAATCGGTAATAAATTTATAAAAAAACTACAGAAATGAATGTAACTTTTTATTTTCCGCAATAATTTTCCTACCAAGCTCATATAAAAGACTGAAGAGACGAGAAAGTTAATCAAACAATCTAATCCGTTGATTATCTTGAAAAAATACCATCTGTCTGAATGGTGCCGGATCCACCAACGGACAACAGACACTAAGATGATCCAAAAGAGTGAAGACGAGAATGATGTGTAAATTTTAAAAAAAGTACAGAAATTAATGTAACTTTTTATGAAAATGTTTCGATTTCCGTGCTTTGGAAAGTGTTTGGAGAGCAACACGTTGTTGTGTTCTATTTTGATTCGATTGAAGATAAATCAGTTAAGTCAATGAATAATTACACGATTCAAATAATATATTTTTGTATCGAATTCGAAAAAAATGATACATTTTTAATTATAATTTATAGAATGTTACTTTAAAATTGTGCTTGTTTTTATGGAAAAAACGGATTACTCATTTGTACACCGTACCTAGTTTTTTCGGTTGAAGCCTGTTAAAACGGAATTTTCAGTTTGTTACTCATGCATTGTTCAATAAACACTTCTCGGTATTCTACAGGAATTCGATAATTGTTTAGAATGTCTGTCGGTATATTTCAACTGTTGTCCTTCGATTTTTCAACAGAAAACGATTTTATTCCCAAAAAAGTAATTTTTAATCAAATAAGATAAATTGAAATACAACGAAATTGATTTAAATGCATTAAAGGACATCTATGGAACTATGTGTCATATTTAATTACTTTGTATGACAATGTATTAAATGCTTTGTGAGTGAACGTCAAACTGTCATGTCTCATTCTTGCGGTTGGACGCTTGGTATTTTTTTTTTTACAAAGTACAGGACTGCGGCGTGAATATTTCGTTTAAGGAGTTACATTTGTATCACCTATGATAATGAAACACGTGGGTAGTTTGATAAGTATGGCATGCTTTTTACCATATTTATCATACTTATCTTTGTATCGTTTAATAGTTTCTCAAAAAGAAATAATTTAAAAAAAAATTTTTAATTAATCTTTCAAGATATCTTGATATTAATACTTCTTCATACTATTTATTAATTCTACTGTGAAATAAATAACGTATTCGTTTGTTTCATTTAATAGTTTTCAAAGAGGAATTAGTAAAAAAAAATTTTTCAAATTAATCTTTCAAGATATGTCTGTCTCTAAAATAGACATTTTTGTTTTGGTATAGAAAAAGATTTTTTTTAAATTTGTAAACAGATCGGTCATTGCAACATTTTTTAACTTTATTTAATATGAAATGCCTGCTTGTAGAAAATACGAGGGTCGTTTAATAAGTATGGTAAGAAAAGTAAGTTAAGCTTCGTCTTTTTTTTTTGAAAAAATCGATTTTATTTTTTAACATAGTCTCCATTGAGGGCTGTACACTTGGTCCAGCAATTTTCCATTTTTTTCATCCTGTCGGGAAAGTAGTTTTTCTCGGTCCATAAAATACGCATTGACGGCTGCGGTGAGATTCACATCCGACGATAATTTCTTCCCGTCGAGCCAAATTTTCAAGCTTGGGAAAAGGAAGAAGTCTCACGCGGACATGTGCGGAGGAAAGGGCGCATGAGGAATCAACTCGAAGCATAATTCGTGCAATTTTGTCATTGCGACGCTTGATTTGTGTGACGGAACGTCGTCCTAACGAAAGAGCATTTTTTGTGTGCCAATCTTGGCCGTTTTTGTATCAGCTCTTATTTGAAATGCTCCGATAATGTTGCATAAAAGGCTCCTGTTATCATTTTTACCTTCGTTAAGTCGTGTAGAGTAAATACCTAACAAATCAGTGAAAAATAATCCTTGTACTCTTTGAGTATAATTGTTTTCTGTAATTCTATGGTGAGCTCAAGTGGCAGTAACCCCTGATGTTAATAAAATAGATGTATTTAAGAGAAGAATTTGGAAGGATTAAAAGAGGTAATTCCTGTTGGTGGTCAAATAGCACCAAGTTCAATTGAAGGTCGTCAATCAGGATGATTCCTTAGGAATCTCAAAGAACAATGGTCATCGCCTTCCCAGCTAACAAAACGGTCTTCGCCTTCTTCGACGCACTTTCACCAGATGTCCACTGCTTTGACTGTTTCTTCAAATCAGGTGTGTATTGGCGAATCCATGTTTCATCCACGACGAATCGATGCAAAAACACCTGCTCGTTTTTTATATTTTCGCGGCAACTGTAATGATGTGCAAATGATCGCAAAATGATGAAAAATCTATAGGTGAATAGAATATGATATGTATAAGTGATGGATACATTTTAATTTGGTTTCAATTATTGTTTTAATCAGGCACAACACTTTTCAAATTTTCCTCATGTCATGAATATATTAATTTTGAATTGAAATATATTGAATGGAAATATATATATATATATATATATATATATATATATATATATATATATTGATACACTTATTGAGAAAGTAATTTAAATATGTCAATTGACAGAAGAAAAATGTCTTCTTGTTTAAAACCGAGAGATGTTTTTATATATAATACTTTTTGCATATCATTTGAAGAGAATTAAAATATAATGGTTTTTAAATTAACATTTAGAAAAACACTATTTATCTTACAAGGGGAGGATACGACCTCGGAAATTGACTTTGTGATCAAAATTCGTGAAGTGGTGAGGTATCCCAAAGGTAGTAACGTACTAGCTCGCACTATCCAACTATTTTTTTAAAAAAAGGCTCTAAAGTTTCTGTATCTTATAAGAGAAATGTATGTGTTTGCTTCACATCGATATTAGAAAATAACATCCACTTGAAGATGATATATGTGCCAAAACTGATAGTGGAGAACAGATACTCAGATGATGTAATAGAACGAAGCCCGGCAGTACAACGAATTATGTATGAAATTAATAAACTGTTTATACTGTAAAAAAAAAACAATAAAAATACTATCTTTGAAATAAAGACCGTAGAACTTGAGAACAACGCCAGATACCACTAGACACTGATAATAACGGTTATGATCGGATGCGTTGAGTTATGGTTGTGCACGGTTTACGTTTCAGATCACAAGTCTCCGAGTCGAATATATGTAAGTGACTTTTTCGATTGCGTAGATCTTGTATTTATTTTAATGACTGTATACATAGAACGCGATTAAAACATCTATTGAGAGTGCACAGAGACTCGCTAAACATTTCTAATCCGAGAGCTTTATTAATATTTTTGATATGTCGTATCGTGAACGGCGACGAATTGGTTAATTTATATGTGCCTGTGTGCATTCTCATAATTTATGTAATCTGTGCATGTGTGCGTTTCCTTTAGTATCGATCTTAAAGCTTATGATTCACGTTGTACGCAAGTATTTAATTTAACCTGTGCCCGTGTAAGCCACTGACATTGGAACGTTTTCGTGACCTTTATATTTATGTCAGAGTATTATTTACTAATATGTTCTTTTTAGTATTCAGATAATTATATACGGTTGCGATAGATGTTCAGTGCTCGGAAATAAGCAGTCTGTTTTACTAGAAATATATATATATATATATACATACACATATAATATGACATTCATTAATCGATATTCAATTAATCAAGATAAATTTCTGAAAGGAATTAACTTATGAAATGTAACAAATTTTGAATCAATATTGCTATTAATTTTCTTCATTTTTAAATATTATTGCACATTTCGATATCAATATCTTTATCTTTAGAAAGCATACATAACAAAATGAAGATAAGCAGTTTTATGAAATAGAAGTTTTCATTATATATGCATATATATATATATATATATATATATATATATATATATATATATATATATATATATATATATATATATATATGTACCGTATATCTCTTTCACATGCTTTAATACACTATTAACTCCAAAATCGAAATTAGGGGAATTACATTTTTGGATTTAAAATGTTAAAAATGGAATTCGTGGAATCATCTTGTTTTGACATACTGTGTATTGAAACACAGTGCAAGCCTCGTGTCTAGAAGGCTATGGCTATGTATTTTATTTTTAATTTTTTTTTGTTATAATATGTGTATTCAATGAATTTATGTTATGTACCAAAGTTTGAATTCCTTTTTTTTCAAATAGAGAATTTAATTTTTATATAAGCACAATAAATCCGTCGTGTTATTTTAAAGGTTGTGTTATATATGTGTGCTGTGTATATGTATATATATATATATATATATATATACATTTATATATATATATATATATATATACATATACATTTATATATATATATATATACATATAGATATATATATATATATATATATATATATATAAAGATAAAGGATATTTTGATTGATTGGAATACATTTCATTTTTCTGTAAACATTAATTTTCTATAAAAAAAGCCCCGAATATATTGATATACGAAGATATTATCACAATACAGTTCTGATACTGTCCCTGAAGATGATTGCATTGTCATTGAAATGCGCACACGCATCAATCAACAATAACTTTATGATAATTTTTACCAAAAACATTTTTTTGGTAATCTGTCGAGCGGTAAAAGAATTCATTTGTGGAACGAACGTTTATAAAACATTTTTTCAAATTTAACAAAAATCCAAAGAAATATAAATACCATATTTTCTATAAGATTTGCACAGGAGCGAGAAATGAATGTCTAATGAATAATTTCAGTTTCGATTTGATAGATTCTCTATTAGAATATTATGATTCTCTTCCACTGTTTTGCTAATTAAATCTTTAATAATTAATCTCAAGATATGAAAGTCGATGGATCAGTAATCGTCAGGATAAATGAAATGGTTTGTTTCAGTTCGAAAAATCGAAATTTAATCATAGGACAATGGATTAATGGATCAATAATGAAATATTAAAAATATAAATAGTTTTATTATATAAATATTATAAAAGTATAAACATATTAATTATGTTTGATTGTATAAGTTAATTACACATTTATTAAAATAATACTTTGCAATTCCATCGCATAAAACAACTAGGTTGTGAAATGTTTCATATATGTCATGCATATACATATATATATATATATATATATATATATATATATATATATATATATATATATATATATATACACGTGTCTGCATGTGTAGCAGGCGGTCGACAGTCCCAAAGAGTATTAGTAACATAAACCCACAATCCATCTCATGCCTACGACTGAACTGTCACACCATTGTTTTCAATAAATGAACGAATGTCGACCGCATATTAATTTACCGTCACGTTACAGTAATATTCAGGATTACAAATTCTAAACACACCGGCCACGATTTTCATTTTACATATTTTTACGATTGTTAATATTGTAACGCAGCACATTTGTCATTAATCTCTAATCGTTTCACTCGACGTTTTTTTTTGCCCCTCTTTACAAACTACTAATTTCACATCATGTGACTGTATACGATACACTTATACGTTATTATTTCATGCGAAGGACACCGTTTTTCGAATGTACGTACATTAATTATAGTTTTTTTTATTCGTACAAAGACGTGTGCATGTGCTGTTCTCGATTCCTTCAAAACATATTCAATTGAATCTGTGATAACACACGGCATTCAGTTATTTGACAGTATAGGATAATGGAACATTGTACGAAATACAAAAACAACAAATTTCACTTTATTTATTTATGTCAAACGTTGTTAATAAATAAAATATACAGTAAAAATGAGAAATGCGCAAACAATAGAAGCGTGTCAAATATTTTGAATTGCACGCTTTTAAAATCGTTGAAATAATAAACTTGATTGTTCACACAATCAATCTACAGAATTCAATGAACAGTTTTGATATTAATACTTCTTCATATCATTTATTAATGAAATGAAATAAATAACATATTCGTTTGTATCATTTAATAGTTTTTCAAGAGGAATTAACAAAAAAAAGATTTTTTTTAATTAAAATTTCAAGACATGTCTGTCTCTGAAATAATTTTTTTTTTGGTATAGAAAAGGATTTTTTTTTAAATTTGAAAACAGATCAGTCATTTCAATATTTTTTTTAACTTTATTTAATATGAAATGCCAACTTGTAAAAGAATTACGAGGGTTGTTTGATAAGTATGGTAAAAAGCAAGTTAAACACTGATTTTTGAAAAAAAAATTTATTTCTCAACATCGTCTTCACACTTGCTTTTTTACACTTGTTTTCAATTTTTTCATCCTTTCGGAAAAGTAGCATTTCTCAAAGTCTGCAAAATACACATTAATGGCTGCGATAATATCCTCATTCGATGAAAATTTCTTCCCAACGAGCCAAATTTTCAAGTTTGCAAAGAGGAGGAAGTCGCACGGGGACAAGTCCGGAGAATATGGTGGATGTGGAGTCAAATCGAAGCCTAATTCTTGTAATTTTGCCATTGCGACGCTTGATTTGTGGGACGACACGTTGTCCTAACGAAAGAGCACTTTTTTGTGTGCGAATCTGACCGTTTTTGTATCAGCTCATCTTTCAAATGATCCAATAATGTTGCATAACAGACTCCTGTTATCGTTTTTTCTTTCGTTCGATCAGGATGATTCCTTGGGAATCTCAAAAAACAGTGGCCATCATCTTTTCAGCCGATAAAACGGTCTTCGCCTTCTTCAGCGCACCTTCACCAGCCGTTATCCACTACTATATGAAAGGCTCTTGTTATCATTTTTCCTTTTGTTAAGTAGTCAATTAGGACGATTCCTTAAGAATTCCAAAAAAACAATGGATATCACTTTCCCAGACAACAAAACGGTCTCCGCCTTCTTCGGCGCACTTTCACCAGTCATTGCCCACTGTTTTGATTTTTCATTCGACTCAGGTGTGTATTGGTGGATCCATGTTTCATCCACGATGACGAATCGACGCAAAAAGACCTGCTCGTTTTTATATTTTTGCGGCAACTGCCACAATCCTCGCCTCAAACATCTGTAGAACATGCACAACGCGTCGCTTCTGACTGAAATTTCGCCTATTCTGGTTTGAAAACTGACACTTGATAGCCGCGACGTTACCAAATGAATGGCGGCGGTATTTCATAAAAATTTACCAAACTTATCAAACGACCCACGTACGTGTAAATTTCTGAATTCGTACGTTAAAAATGTTGTAGGTTTTTGAATACTTTAAAATGTAGGAGCTGAATGTAGAGAGTAATTTAAGTGGGATGTGACAGTCTGTTCCAGCTTCAAAAAAGTTTTCAACCGATTCTTTTCGAGTGGGAGTTCATATTGTGCTGCAGAAATGGTACATCTTTTGATCTTCAGTACGTTTTAATAGAGAAAGTATAGCGATCGTATGTTAAAAATAACATTTAGAGAGTAAAGTTCATTAATTAGTTTGAAAATTTCGAATTATTGAAAACAATGTTTTACTTTGTTCTAGTATTTAGTAAAGAAATGTTTATGTATTTCTGTTTCATTTTTAACGAATCCAATTGTTCGAGATAATTCAATATCTAAAAAACAATTCTGTCACTGTGATTAAGTTCGCTTTCACAAATTGATTCTTTTTTCGCCCTACAAACACACACAAACTATTTCAGATCAAAAATATTCAATAAGTGATTATTACTTATGCGCATTTCGATGATAACGCTCTCATTCTCAGAGCGTCAAGGTACAGAAACATCTCAAATAAATATATATATATATATATATATATATATATATATATATATATATATATCAGTATACCTGAATGAAAATTCATAATAACTTTTATATCAATTAAGTTGTTTAAAATTAAAAAGAACCAGATTTATTAGTCACTAAGTATTTTCATTTGTACAAAACGAAAGAACTCAGAAAATATTGGTTTTATTTTCATGATGTTTCCATTATTCAATTCGCTGTTAGTTTTAGATGCATATTGGGAAAAAAAAGTATAACTTTATGGAAGGTTGAAGCCTTGTAAACTGTGTAAATCGATTTTTTAAAGTTTTTTCAATTGTGAATAGGATATTAAAAATCGAAGTTATGAGAGATAATGACAATTTTTTTTAAATTAGAAATTATGGAAGCTTTCAGAAAAACTATATTTTTTTTATACATTAAGCTTATGAAGATGTTTTAAATATTTTGAAATTTTCTCAAACAACATTCAACCGATTTTAACAAATTAATTGTTTTTTAAGGGGCTTGCATAAGTTTGAAATCTTGGAAAAATCGATTTTTACTTTCCTTATATATAATTAAAGCCTACAGCCTTAAATTTCAGTATAGAAAAGAATTTTTTTATTGTAATTCCAAGAATTCTCTTGATACAGCTATTTTAGTGGAGGCGGTTCGTAGTGGAACAGGGCTTAGCCCGAGCGGATTCGTTCGTTTTTCTCGAAACTATACTTTTCAAAACGGTGTACATCGTATCTCAAAAACTGTTCATTCGATTGGCTTGAAATTCTTACTGAGCATTGTTAATCACATTCTCTATCGGGTGATTTGATGATTTTTTGGTATGCATTTCTATTTGTTAATAATAAATAACTACGCGAGTCAATCGACCTTTTTTAAACAGGAACATTTTTACAATTTTCAAAATTTAAAAAAAATATCCAGTTATACTATAGTTTTTATATTATACTATAAGCACATTATTCTGTTTTGGTGCCAGATCAACGTAGTTGCTAAAATCGTGTACACCGATTGGCCATGCAGCAGATGTAGTCATTTAATTTATTTATAATATCTTCATAGTTTATAAAAAAATTTCCATCAAAAAAATAAATAAGCTGGCTCAGGACATGTATTTAATGTGTACGAAATTTCCAATCTATAACATTTATAAACAAGTCAGAAAAAATTATCAAAAATCGTACTACTTTTCGAACGGCAAGCTTATGCAAGCCCCGTAATTCCACAAACAACAAAAAAAAGTTTCGCTCAAAAATGTTTAACTAATCGTTATTGATCACTTTCGATTGCTATATATGTACATTTGGATGGCGATCCTATCATCTTGGAGAACTGTCGTACACAAAAATCATTGAACCGATTTTAATCAAACTTTCACAGAAATGTATGAAATGCTGTAGCATCAAAAGACTATAATTTGTTATAGACAGTGCTTCATAAAGTTATACTGGAATTTACTGCAGGAATATGTGTGAGTATATATATATATATATATATATATATATATATATATATATATATTATACACACACAGACACACACTATGAAGCTTCGCCCTCTGCTCGCTGCGCTCACCAACTCCCACTCTCGTTGCGCGCACTCACTTTTCAATTACAAGCATGTCATGTAACCGAATGAAACAATAAAAATTTTTAAAACTCATTCATGTCTATATAATTATTCTCGTAGATACATTGCAACGTGTTGTGTAATATATATATATATATATATATATATATATATATATATATATATATATATATATATATATATATATATATATGTACATATGTACATATATATATATATATATATATATATATATATGTACACACATATATATATATATATATATATATATATATTAGTATGTTTATATAATCATTATCGCAGACAGATTGCAACGTGTTATTTTATATATGAGATAAACAGATTTCGGTACTCTAGAAACCTCGACGTCATAAATAAATAAGTCGACGTCATCGAATTTTTGTGGATAATTTTGATTTTATATATATATATATATATATATATATATATATATATATATATATATATATATATATATAGAGAGAGAGAGAGAGAGAGAGAGAGAAATTCAATCCATCATTGAATAAAATCCTTTTTCATTTTGTTCGGGTTTGACTGATCCAGTGCTGCTACAAATATTGTTCACACGGTTCCAATGTGTTTTACAACATTTTTTATGTGAACGGATGGATATTTTTATATTTCTTGACTATTATTCAACAATATTACTCTTTATTGGCTGTTATCTCTTTTGCTAAATATTTTATTCATTTCTTTTCAAATTCTTTCTTGTTTGTTTTTCGTATCTATTCCTAATCCATCTAATAGAAATATTTGTAACAGCACTAGATCGGCCAAACCTGAACAAAATGAAAAAGGATTTCATTCAAATAATTGATTGTCTCTCTCTCTCTCTTTCTATATATATATATATATATATATATATATATATATATGTACACATACATATATATATATATATATATATATATATTATATATATATATATATATATATATATATATATATATATATATAAAAGATATGCAAATATGTAGACAGGTAGACTTTCAAAATTCTAGACATTTATATCAAAATGTCACGGCGTACAAAACTCATCAGTATTGTAAATTTTATCATACGTATGCATTTATATATAAATATGTATATGTGTGTGTGCTCGCCCGACATTACAACAAAACGATTTATTTCCATTTGATTGATTCCTTTCTCTATTCAGTCAAGTGAGCATTGAATTCAAAACACATGAACGTTGTTTAAATAATTGACTGTGTTAGATACCGAATTACTTTCATGCAACGTTTGTAATTCTAATGAAGGTGCAAACACATCTAATAATGAAATTGTATCATTCATAGCGAACGTTACATGTTTGTGTAATCGGGCAACGGGCTCACATTCAGTGTCTTCAAGCATGCGAATATTTCACGTCTGATATTTAACACGCATCTGCAGTGCCAGTGCGGTTTGGATATCACGGCGAATGATTTCTAAAATGACTCGAGAAATATTTGAAACGGTCCGATTTTATAAAATCTGTGATTTCTAGTCTGACGCGACTGCCATTGGATAACAGTTCGTTCGGCCGAACGAACGATCGAAATGTTAAGCCGTACTGATTTTTAAACAGTCGTAGGCGATGTGTGTTCGTTATTAAAGCCGTTCTTTAATCTTGATACGTGCACGAAACGTTTCGGTTTAATATTTAATTAACTAGTTTCAATCTGAATTAATCCTACGTTTCTGTCCATCTAGTATCTCTGGCTAGTTGATCAGAGAATTAAAAAAATATGTATAGATTTTATGCATAATATATTTTTTAATAAAAGCACAGAGCTGAAAATCAAACAATAAACTATTTGGTAGAATTTACTAAGATACTATTAAATCCCTAATTAGCTAAGATAACAAAACAGGTAGTGAAAATGATTCACTAAAGTACAGAAAAAATATTTTTCTTTATTTTGATGGGATCACCATTAAAATGGGTATAAGCAACAATCAATCAAAAATGAACAAAAATCATTTATTGAACATAATTGATCAGGTTTTTTTTGTGGTTTGTGCAATGAAGAAAAAAAGAATTTATGAAATTAAGATTGTCATATAAATATCAGATTCTTATACATTCATTTTCTGGGTTTGTATGAGGCCGTAGCCTTCTATTGCATCTGGAGTCTCCGATCCGTTTGTCTTCCATGAATTTGTACAGCCAAATACACAGCCATCTATTACCGTGAAACCTTTATGAGTCAGAAGTCATAGCCTCTGTGTCTGGCACTTCTCACAAAGCTTTTAAAGTTCTCCTGACATTCATTATTTATTTTCTTAAGTATTTTCCATGTGCTTATATGAGAGTCGTTTGAGAAGTATGATAAGAAAGCAAGTTTTTTGTGAAAAAAATCGATTTTATGTCTCAACAAAGTCTCTATTGAGGGGTATAAACGTGGTCCAGCTAGTCTGCAAAATACGCACTGACGACGTCGATGACATCATCGAGAATTTCTTCCCATCGGGTCAAATTTTCAAGTTTGATAAGAGGAAGAATTCGCACTGGTCGAATAGGGTGGATGAGGAATTAATTCTAAACCTAATTTGTTCAATTTTGCCATTTCAACGGTCGATTTGTGGGACGGCGCGTTGTCCTGGTGAAAGAAAACTTTTGTGCGCCAGTCTTGGCCGTTTTTGTATCAGCTCTTCTTTCAAATGGTCCTATAATGTTGGATAATAGGCTCGTGTTATCGTTTCCCTCTTCGTTAAGTACTCTATCAGGATGATTTCTTGGAAATTCCAAAAAACAATGCCCATCACCTTCCTAGCCGATAAAACGATCTTCACCTTCTTCTCCACACTTTCAACAGTTGTTTTCCTTTGCTTTGACTTCTGCGTCGACTTAGGTGCGTAGTGATGGATCTATGATGTCGAATCGACGCAAAAAAGACCTGCTCGTTTTTTCCGTTTTGCGGTAACTACTACAATGCTCGCTTCAAACATTCATAGAACGTGAACAACGTGTCGCTTCTGGTTGAAATTTCGCCTATGTTAGTTCGAAAAGTGGTACTTGATAGCCGCGACGTTACCGAATGAATGGTGACGTCATATCATAGAAATTTACCAAACTTATCAAACGATCCACTTAATGTACCTTTAAACAAACTGTCTATCTGAAATATAGATTAATACTTTTTTCTCCGAATTGAACCATCTAGATGGTATCTATTAAAGGATTACTCTGAAGCTGATGTATAAGCAAGAACAAAAATTATCAAGAATCATTTATTGACATTTTTTGATCAGATTTTTTTTTACGGTTCATGGAGTGAAAAAGTAATTCATTTGTGAATGTGAATATAACATTGTCAATGGTTAGATTAGCAAATTGATAGCTTGAGCTCGAATAAGAGAAAATGATTTATTTTGTACCAATTCTTTTCCTTTATCTATTTTTAAAGATTCTCATTGAAGAATGAAATAGTTTCAGTAGTTAGAAATACAGATTATACCACATACAAGCGTTTTTATAAAAGATTAAACATTTACTAATCCGATATTTTTTAAATTTTCTAATTAAGAATTAAACATACAACTTTTTGTAATCATTTCAATGTTAGATATTTTCATAATAAAATGTATAGATTTCATATATTCACACAGTATTGCAGTAATGATTTTATTGAAAACAATATACATTCTCTTTCATTCAGGAATATGAATCCTTATATTCAGATATGTTATAATCGGAAATGAGGCCACACAAACTGTCACCATAGTACAATGAACAAAAAGTGAACGTGTCGATTTAAACTCGAATATTATATTTCAACCAGCTGATTTGAAACAAGATCAATGTTTGTATGTTTTTTTCTAATTATTGATTAATATTGAAGAAAAAATGTACACACATAAATTCATACACATATGGTATTCGTTCAATATGGTTTCATAAAGAGAACAAGATGCTTATCAAGACCATAATATTCACATTACCAGTTCCATTTATATTCACATTACCAGTATGTAAAACTGTAATTTAATACGATTCAAAATGGCAAGTAAAACGATTGATCAATTTGCATCGAACACCATATTTGTAATAGCAACGCATCTCCTTTTTCTTTAATAGAAAAAAAAAAACTGAGCATGTACACATGTGACGCCATCGACATTTTCTCGCGACAAATGCATATAACTGTAGTGTTACTGCGTTCGATTCAAGGTGTTGGTAGCACTGATTTATATCACCTGCAGGAGATTCATCTGCGTCGAGTATTTACAAGTTGAACTGGTGATCGATTAGTGTGGATTTTTTGAACGTCTGTGTTGAACACGCGTACGATAAAGAATTTCTTTTTTTTTTCGTTCAATTATTAGTTTCTTGTATTTATCTGTTCATAAATGGAAGGTACTTTGCCCAAACCGTATGTATCTGATATTTCTTTTCTGTTATATTTTATATTTTTGATTTTTTGGAAACCGCTCGAATTAGGTTGACTCAAAAAGTCTTTTTTTCATGTAAAATGTGATACGTTTTTTAGTGAAAGGGTGCATGAATATTTTCTCTTTAGAGGTAATTTAATCAAAACATTAATCCATTAATTATTTTGTTCATTTTTTCACTCATTAACTGGATTAAAGTAGACTTTTAGTATATTATTATGATTAATTTTTATAGTTAAACAGAGATAATGAGCTGTTTTACACTATATATATATAAGTATATAATGTATATATATATACACGCATTATATACTTATACTTATATATATATATATATATATATATATATATATATGTATATACACATACATACATGTTAGATTATATGATAATTCATAGAAAAGCTTCAATCTTTGTAATTAAAAAAAAAACGTTATTTGTGACTTTTTCTAGTTTCACAAGTGATGTTTCTATTATGTACGTTGGCACTCTGTCAATTATCAGTAATTGAACGTTTTTGATCAGAAAAAATATTTGTGGTTTATGGGATGAAAGAAAGAAATCATTTTTAAAAGTGGATTTTACCATAATGTCAGAACTGTATTTCTTTACTGAAATTTTTGTCAGCCATAAATATTGTGAAAATTCAAATAGGGCGATAATATAAACGATATAAGATCAGGATAATATTTAAAACATTTAAAATCGTTTTTACCATAAGCTTGTGCATTTTTTTATCGTTTTGTTTACCGTGTATGATCACATGGACTTACATTTTGATATCGTATCTTTTTTGTTGAATTGGAATGATCTCCTTCCTTTGAAAGTGTCTCAAACACTCATTCTACTGATAAAAGATATGACTCATAATCGTATGACTGCTAAATGCGTTAGTTATTCCACCATATTGGATTATTTCGTGTCTTAGAACTTTGAGAATGATAAAATCGCAATCAAAATATATATAAGTAACAATCCAAAATGGTCAATGAATAATTACTGAAAGTTTTAATCAGATTTTTTCTGATTTTGTGGAGTGAGTGAAAAATTTCTTTATAAACCAAAAAACTTTCTTCTAGTGTAGTCCTGTTTTGGGCATAAATGATGTCTTATTACCGTCCAGCTATTGTTGAATTTTAAATTTATTTTAGTGTACGATACATATTAGATCGGTAGGAAAATAATTGCTTTTTTTGTGTTCTGAATTCTAGCCTTAATTTTTTTCAATAAAAGTGTCATCTCATCTTGTTCATCTTCATATCATTTTAAAGTGCATTTTTCGGTCTGTATTTTGATAACAACGCGACTTTGGTTCTGTTGTTAATTTTGTTTTGAATTGAGCTATTCAACTGGCACTGGCAAAAAGAAAATGGAGGAAAAAACACTAGAAAACAATACAAAATTATCTCGAGAGAATGATCATATATACACAGAGAAATTAATGTAACCACGCGTGAAGTAATTCAACATCTTTGTAAGAAGAAAATAAAACTGAATTTTGTTCTTTAAATACATTTTCATAAGCATCTAATTAAATTTATTGAATTCACATTAAAAAAAATTATCCGTTCAACTCACCTCTCCCCAGATTAGATTCTGACTGCTTACTGATATATATATATATATATATATATATATATATATATATATATATATATATATATATATATATATATATGCTTTTCATCTAAAGAAGCGTCTGTAATCTTTGAATTTTTCGAAGTGTGAAAAACGATTGAAATAAAATCATCTTTATAAAAATGTAAGGATTGTTTATTTGTATTCTTATCATAGCACTGAATGATTATCAAGAGAAAGAATAGCAAATCTATTATTCATGTAATTCATTTATTAATTTAATATACTTGTCAAATAATTTGTTTATTTATTATAGAATGAACTTGTGTGTGTGTGTGTATATATATATATATATATATATATAATTATTTGTAGATTTCTATATTGATATTGATGCAGCATAGTTCTATTGAGACAAATTTATTTCAAGTTAACGTCAATTTACATAATAAATATTCATAGAGATTAATTTATCGGCAGCAGGAAATGGTAAAGCATTTCAAGGATTCTCCAATTCATTCTTGGATAACACCGCCAAGCAAATACCGTATAAATTAGACATCAGTGTATATAATGCAGTGCAAATTACTTCTATAGTGATTATTTTTTTGCAAATCTGTCTAGATAATTGAACTTTCTGCAATCACAGATATGTAAAGGTGTTTTGTTAATGAATCGTTTGGATTACAGTTTTAACATGCTTAACGGATAATCAAGTCGGATAATGGAACTGTCATGAATAATTAGTCGACGATTGAATTATATTTTAAATGCCGTTTATTTATAAACAGTGTAATTAAGTAGAGATGTTTGATTAAATAGTTAAAAAAAATGTATAAATAATTGTTCGGTTGACATTTCGAAACGAGCTCGTACAATGTTGTCCTGGCTGTTGGCTACCTGTAAAATTTACATATTCATATCAATAAAGTTATTAGTTTACAATTTGATGTCTGAAACAACATGGCGGATGCTAATACTGACTGACCACGTTCTATATCACATCTAGAAAATCTATACAATAAACACAACACTGAATGACACACAGGGTACAAGAAATTCAGCGAGAATAAAAACAGACAGTGAACGACACCTACTCGGATCTCAGCACTCGCACGATGACCGACGCCGCCATGTTTTAAGTACAGCGACCACGTGATCGGTTTCCGCCATTTTCTCTATTTGGGTTTTCAGAGCACCGTCTCGCGCCTAAGCTCACCTTGATCTAGCTTTATGGTCATTACTTTATCATCTCATGCACAAGGTTTGGCATTGGATTTTATATTGTCCAATGAATAATATCGGTTTTATTATAATGTCATTTATTTATTTATCGATAGTGTTGTTTCAGCGCAGCTGCTGGACGTTATTATGTTGTAGTTGGTACTTGATCGACGTCATTCGATAATTTTAATATTAATCTTGTGTATTCTTTTTGATTTCAGTTACTCCAATGTTCTGTAGACTGTGTTAATTAATAGATCGGTTTATTTCTCTCCCTCTCTCTTATACACACATACATATATACATACATACATATATATACACATATATATATATATATACATAATATATATATACATACATATATATATATACATACATATATATATATATATATATATATATATATACATATATATATATATACATATATATACATATATATATATACATATATATATATATATATATATATATATATATATATATATATATATATATATATATATATATATATATATAATGCCAATTGAAGCAAATAAGTCTTACCAACAATTATAATACATATTAAAAAATCTTTCTAAACGTTATAATGATAAATAAATTTGCCTGTTAAATAAAAATTACATCAAAAATGCAATATGATTGCATAATTTCTGTTCAAGAATTTTTTTTCCACGAATTCTATTAGAAAAGTGTGTGTCTTGTTATAGTATAAGTGTCTTTCTATCCCTGGTCGTTCCTCGAGAATAAAGTTACATCAATCTTTATCCTCGTATAGTATGTTGTCAGTGTAAGAATGCGAAGCCTTATTCGTGGAGTATGTGGGAAAACTTTCAAGAAAACGACATAGCGATGTTTACCATTTTAAATCCCCCATGGGGCATCCCCCTTCCATCTCATGCCCCTTTAGTATCGTCACCCGCTACCTCCGAGATACCGATTGTTCAAGAACTCCATATTCTCTTATATATTGTAAAGTTTTTGACGTTTTTTTCCTTTTTTTTGTAATAAAACATTTGTTTTATTCTACATGGGAAAAAATTGTTGTTCGGACGCCGTCGTGTTCACTACTGTTTTGTGAGGTTATGCCATCTGCTTGGACCAAGATATATAGTGATTTTAAATATTAAGTTTGGCATTTGAAGATCCTTAAAAGGCATGAAAATATTTTAACTTAAAACCGAGTTATGATTGATTCAATTTAAAGGCACCGAATTAATTTTTATGCCTAATAGTTTAATAACCGAAATCGAATTCAAAAATAAGCTGTTTATTGATCAAGAAATGAATCTGTCCCATTAGAATATCTGCAGGATTGAAAAATAAAATCAACTGTAATTAAAACATTCATTTTGAAATAGAAGTGTGGAATAAGTGTGAAAATGTTCATTACAATAGCGTTAATTCACTTCATGTATTCGGAAATAATATCATCTACTTCTTGTTAACGTTGATTTTTTTCTTTAATGAAGCCATAACTGAAGAGTTATTGTATTTTTTTATACGTATTTTGAAGCTAATAGCCATTAGATGCTATAAATATATACCAATAACTATTTATAAGTGTTTAATCAATTAATATGTCCTTTTTATTCAATCTGTTTTATATTTTTTATGAATGTCAACCAATATATGTATGTAATATATTTTTTTTTTGTTTCAGGTGAGTTTAACCTTTACATTTCTTACTCTTGCATGTGTTTGGTAAGTCAATATTATTTTATTTCCCATCAGCACACATAATTATTTTGCCATTGTCCATAGTTGGAATATACAATTTATATATATATATATATATATATATATATATATATATATATATATATATATATGACTGAAGTTAATATTGTAGTGTCTTCGCAGACTATGTTTTTATCTCTTTACACTGTTTAGAAACATGAGTATAAAATGTGAATGTGTTTGTTTAACGACAAGAACCGTACGATAATTCTACGTGTAAGACAACTATGCGCTTTTACAGAATGCTGAAGATCGTAAATTAAAATACTGTTGTCGATAATTATAAGTAAATGTGCGAGGACCCTATGTAAATCTCATGATTTTTCATTCGATTTTCGGCATCTCGAGTCGACCTTTTTATTTATTAGAAACACAGGCACCGAAACTGTAGTCTGCGATTGACAAAAACTGTTGTGAAAGCACATACCGGAAGAGATTTCATTTTTTTTTTTAGAATTTCGTCTCGATACTAATTTGAGTAACATGTGCATTCAAGATATTGTTGAAATATGTGTATGATCTTATAAGAATAATATCTACCCGAACGTCCGATTCTATTTTTTATATTTTCAAATATGACAATAACTTTTTTGTTCTATCGAGAAATGTTTTTACCTTTTCAAAATAATTTTCGTGTACCGTAATTGTATTTCTTTTTTACTTTTCTATATTCTATTCTTGTGTATTATAGCCAATTATTTAGTAAATTTTTTCACTGCTATTGCTTCGTTGAAAATCAATTTATTAATCAAAATAGGTATGTTCAATTGTCTGTTTCCAACAAGTGCATTTATGTAATTTCGATATAAATCTAAATCTATTGAATCAATCAATTATATGAGATTTGTTTTTAATTACTATTTCATTACTGAATGCTTTCCCTACAAAAGAGTTATAATAAAGTGATGAATAATTGGTAATCAGTCAATCATAGTTCGGTCCAGTGAATATACAAAATAAAAAGGATATTAAAGAGTGTATCCAAGATATACTTATATTTAGTACCATTTTTCATGCCTACTATTCAGTCCGGTGTGGTACTATCCAATTATTTCATTTATTGTCCACGTTTTTTCCAAGTTAATAAAAAAAAGTAGTCGACAGTTCCATGATTTTGAAATAGTTCTCTTTTTAACTGAATTTCGCTGATATCTTGTATCTTAATTTCATTTTTTATAATATTTTTATACTATCTGAATATCTTTTTGATTATTATACATTTTATCATCAGTTAATGACAGAAAAAAAATATTAAACAAGAAATTCAGGTCAGATTCATCTCATGTATTAGTTAGATATGTTCTTCTACAGATATCCTGTTATTTTATGTTTATAATTTTTAACACTGTTTATCATTAATTTTAATTTCTTAATCAACGATATATTTGTTAGATTTTTTTATATTTTAAAGCAGAAAGGAGAACCAATATTTATTTATAGAAAGATATATTATTTCACATAAACAATTGTCCAAAAAAATACTTCATCTTCTTATGAACAGCCACTGATTATGTTTCATTCTATCTTTTTATGATTTCACTTATAAACTTGCATACTTATCAGCATATTTTATCCGAACTTAAAGGATATTTATATGAGAATAGAAACAACAAACGATAACAAATGGGTATAAAATTAAAACTTATCGTTTCCGACAGTAAATCTCATTTAACAAAGAAATATGCATGTATGGATCTAAAAAAAAACTCATTATAGTTTCAAGATTTATAGTTTTTTGATACAGGATTTTTTTACAACGTTAGATTGACAACTTTTTTTTTGTTTTTACATTAACGATCCGCAGGTGTTTTATTTTAAGTAAAAACTATTTAATAGTAAGAAGTATTTTCATAGAAAGTTACAATAAAAAAGTAATAAATCGTTTTTATAAAAGCAATTAAATAAATAATAGCAAAACGTATACTCGTTTGTGTATATACTCGTATATATATATATATTAAGTTGGTTCAAAAATAATTGCGGGTTTATCATTTTAAGTTTTGCGCTATTGTTCTAGTTATTATCTTTTGTTATAGTCATGTGATAATCATTGTAAACAATGAAATTAGGACTACTGACTTCATCTTATGTCTATCGTTTTCATTCTTTAGTATTGTTGGATATAACCTCTTAAATTAGTCATGGAAAAATGCAAATTCGCATGATTTTGTTCTATGAATTTAAATTGGGACGTGAAACAAGAGAAACTGTTTAAAAGATCAAATTTGTTTTTGGTGAAGAGTCGGTTAGTGAACGTATAGCTCAACACTGGTTCCAAAAATGTCATAATGGAAACGAAGCCTTGATGATGAAGATGATCGTGGACGTCTTTCAGCTATAGACAATAACGATTTAACAACCATTATTGAAATGGACCCACATAAAACAACTCTAGAGTAGGCAGGAGAATTCGTTGTTGATCATTCAATATTTGTTCGATATTTGTGCCTACTTAGAAAAAAAATCTGGATAAATGGGCGGCGTATGAACTAAACGAAGATCAAACAATTCGACGATAGGAAGTCTGCTCTGCACTTCTTTGTCTGTAAGAAAAATGATCCCTTTCTTGATCTCGTTGTCACATGTGATGAAAAGTGGATTCTCTACAACAACCAGAAACGTTTATCACACAGTAGCTTAACCGAGGAGGAGCACCAAAACAGTTTCCTAAACTGAAACTTCATGAAAAAAGTTGATGATCACTGTTCGGTGGTCGACTAGTGCCATCATTCACTACAACTTCTTACATCTTAGTGAAAGAATAACAACAGAAAAATATTGCCAGGAAATTGAAAAAATCCATGAGAAGTTGCATCGTTTATGACCAGCATTAGTCAAACGAAGAGGACAAATTCTTCTTCGTGATAACGCCCGGCCACATGTTTCACAAATGACTTTAAAAAAAATAAAATGAACTGAGTTATGAAATCTTACCTCATTCATCTTATTCTCCGGACTTGTCTTCTACAGATTGTCATTTTTTTAATTATTCAAGTAATTTCCTACGAGAGAACGTTTTCAAAGATCAAGCATCAGCTCGAAACGCTTTCGCTGAATTCTAGGTCTCCAGAATTCAATCTTGTAGGAATAAACAGACTTGTTTCTCGTTGGGAGAAATGTATGCAGATCAAATCCTTCATTTTGATTCGTAAATATGATTTTTTACTGATATATACCTCCTTATACTCGATACATGAAAGAATACATGTAAGGATCGTTCGATACATAAAAACCGCAATTATTTTCGCACCAAGCTAATACATTGATACTTGTGTGTATGCAGGTACGAATTTTTTTACACGTTTCTAGAAAATCGCTGTCTAATTCTCGGAACTTCTCCGGACGGCACAAGAACGCCTCCTCCGCCGTCCGCACATCTCGGAAACCCGACCGTGTCTAATTACACGCCTGCATAAACGATTACAAATTTTTAATTGCCATTGTGTTGATTTTTTTCCTCATACGCGCGCCGTTGACGTGGAACAGATCGTTCGGTTCTCGTGTTTAATTTTTCTCCACCTTCCTCCTCCAGCCACGTCGATCGCAGTTCCTTCAATCCGTGCTCATAAAGCATGACGTTTGCAAAACCTTCAGCGGCTCTGTTTGGATTACTGCACGTCTTCTTTGCGGTTGCATGCAATGTCGTTTGAATGACTTTTTTTCCGATGTTTCGGACGCCGGCTAAAAATAACGACGGCCAGAGTCATGCGAGAACGTGTGCGTTGGTGTACGACTTTTCATTGACATCTGTGTAGCATGTATTGATGAAGGTTCCAGGTCTCATACAGAGACTTGTACGGGGAGGATGTAAACGGTTTTCAGTTCTTTCAAAACACACGGATATTTTTATCTCTGGCTGTTTATACATACGGATGCAAGGTTATCTATCTGTCATGAAAATCATAAACTGAATTCGTATTCTTAGTAGATTTGGAAGTAGAGAGAATTTTATTAAAAATTTTAATATTTACAAAAAGAATGATTTTCGTATTTCATAGATTGATCGGTGTATATCTTAATT
>CM068316.1:5925699-5933199 GCA_034766995.1 Acanthacorydalis orientalis | reverse complement strand
AAAATCAAAAACTCCCAAGTACATTCTTACCTGAGTGTAACGTTGGAGCTTGCAAGAATAGATTTGTTTTCTATAAATCGTCATATGACGTTCATTGTTATCCATTCCGTGTGAGTGTTCTTCGAGTTTACTTAATATCTTGTCGAATGTTTTCTAATCTTTTAAAATTTTCAATTATAAAAAAATCCTACTCTCCTGTTGAATAAAAATGTAAATAAATGTACATTGGTTTAAGAAGTGAATGCTGCTGCCTAGATTGGTTAAACAGGCGGAAAATTTGTCAAATTTTAGTGTCTGGTGAGTGCCTTTCCGGTGATATAGATAGTGACCGTTTTGTAAAGGACTTAAGAAAATAATCGTGTCTGAGAAGCTAAGGTAGATAAAATTTATAATACCGATGAAACTTGTCTTTTTTACAAGATGCTACCAGGAAAGACCTTAACTTTGAAATTAGAATATTCGACTAGAGGTTCATAGACGATCACATTGTTTGATTTCAGTAATATTTCAGGGAAACATAAATTACCCTTGTATTAGCTAGAAAATCTTTTAAGCCACGTACTTCAAAAAATACAAACATTTCTTATTTTCCAGTTGTTTACAAGTCCCTGACAAGTGCTTGAATGGTTAGTGTGATTTTCAAGGAATTCTTTTTTTTACAATTTTCTGCCAAGTGTACAAAGTCACTTAAAATAGAAGATTTTCATTAAAAGTGATATTGTTAGTTGACAATGCTCCATCTTAGTACATAAACTCAGATGTATATAAACTGTGTTAATGTCGTTAACGAATTTTCCGGATTAACCGTATTTTCGGTCATCAAAACCGTGCCCTGTCCCGTTTGACCCGGATAAACGGAGGTGGACTGTATGTTTTTCCTGATTTTGCCGAAAATTATGGAATTAACGAAAGAGAGAGGTGATAAAAAATCATGCGTTATAAGTGATTGTTTATTTTATTTTTTTAGATGTTTATAATATTAACTTACATTGTCAGAATAAAAATCACAAATATTTATTATAGAATCACATATATTGTATATATGTATGTATGTACAACAAAGAATAGATGAAAATAAATAAATCAACAATTATACAAATATATATATATTTATATATTAGACATTTATAAAATTGTAAAAAAAAAAAATACTACACGGCTTCAAAAACGATAATAAATCTAATTCATAAGAAACCGACAACATTTTCCTATATACAGATAAACTAATTAACGGTGCCTGTAATGGCACAATCGTGTCACCGATTTAACATTCTGCGCAAACCCTGTCATGTGTCGCATGCTGCAATCGACAATAACACAAAAATTACCACACAGCCGCACACACACATGACAGTAACAAAATGACCAAATGGGCGTCACATGTGACATGTGTGTTGCACAAGACGATTCTATAACAGGTACAAACGTATAATTGTAATGTAATCATGCGAGCGATAACGAAAAATAAGAAATAAATTATAATCAGTCACTTCCTCTCTGTTTGTACATCTATCGTACGATTTTCGTAATTGTTTATGAATTTATTATTATAATACATTATTCAGTCTGCGTCGCGACGAAAGGTCTAATGTGTAACGTGATTTGCGTTCGATCAGCTTTGAAGATAATGTCCGTGTAAACAGAAAATCTATGCATAAGTGTATCAAAATGCTTAGCTAGTTCATGGTGTGAAAATATATAAATAAACATCCTTAATAAGATTCTTTGCAAAAATTTTTTTAAAAAAACATTGTTGTTTAGTATTCACAACACAATTCTGACACTGTAAATAAATTCACATTCATAACTGATTCCTTTTTTATCCCCACAAATCACAAAACTTGTTTCTGATTAAGCTCCAATAAATCGTTATTGATTTTTTTTGATTATTACTTGTACACATTTCAGTAGTGATTTGAAGATAATAGCATCTCCATCGAAATGTGCACAAGTAGCTATCAGAAATAATAAACAGAAAATTTTCTTGTTTCCAATTTGTGGTAGGAAATCTTCTAAAGAATCAGTTTTGTTAAATAACAACATTCTTATCTCATTGTGTAACAAACATGCAGATATACAGTTAACACTTTTTTTTTCATTTCCAATACTTCAGACCACAGCAAACAGTATTAAGGGTTCTATACACTGTCAGTTTGGCAGTCAGTTGTGATCGGTACGATAAAGTGAGGGTGAGGGTATGTGTATCGTTCCGTTTTAACCCTTTCGCCACTAACGGGACGTATGTGTCCCATAAAATTTTCAAAAATCACTAACGAAAATTGATTAGATTATTTAAGTAACACAAAAGATCATCAAACGGAACGGAAGTTTTAAAAGTAAAAATATTTAATCCGTGGTGAAAGGTTTTTTTATGTTATTTTTATTTTTGCTGTTTTTCAGTTAGATAAAAATGAAATCGAACTTAAATTAAAAATTAAATTAGACTTGAACCATTAAATGTACAAATTAATTTTAAAACTTCGGTCAAACAACAATCAATTTTTTTATTAAATAACTTTCTTATTGGTGCATAATTAGGAGAAAAAATATATTTTCAGTGGCGTAGCAAGTGTATTTTAACTTAGGGGAGCACACGTTTTTCAAAATTAATATTTTATCATAAATGGCACAATTCAGAATAATGGTAATAAATTTTAGTAATTCGATACTGTTTGCGACATCGTTTTTAATAGAAAAATAACTATATAGAAGTATTTATATGAATATTGTGTGAGTACACACAGTCTAATCAGTTAAAACTCCTTAGATTTAACTGATTAGCCAGAATCAACTCTATGCTACTCGCTTATCCTGCCAATACATTTTCTGGTTAGGGTTTGTAAATACCATTAGCCAAAATTACTAATAGGTTGTTCTCGAATCTCTTTCTCACTCCTCTATTCCCTCTTGTCACGCTCATTCTTTATGTGCGCATTGAAAATGTGAACAAACTAACCAAAATCTGTAATGTTTGTCGTTTTTGTTTAGTACAAAAATATCTCAAAAGAAAATATGTGTTGTTCGATTGAATTATGTGAAATATTGAAAATATGTGATGTTTTTTGAAAATATTTAGGTAAAATCGATAACAGGAACTGTTAAATCTCGCGCTGAGAAATAACGACCTACTACTAGCGCGGCCACATTAAGTCTACAGAGCGTTTCCACGGCCATGAGACGAATAGCTTAGGCGTGATCAGAACTGACGACGAAACTGATATTGTGTGGTGCTTTTACTCAAGTGTTGAGTGAAGACGGAGTGACAATTACAAATAGGCCATTGATTCTGAAATTCAAATATTTACAAGTTAATAAATTCGATTAAATTCGTTTCTAATTATAGAATAAGTTCTGGCACGTAGCCGCTTCGATTCGAGAAAAAAAAGGTTAATAACGGGACAATCCCGCTTAGGTCCTCTATATATTTGTCAGTTTTCGACGTTGTACAATTACTACAAAGCTGGAATAACTATTAATTTAGTGTCTTTTAATTTAGTATTATTAAAAGAGTCTTAGCAGTGTGAAGAAGAGAATAATACAGAGAATCATTCAGAATGTGTATTTAATTAATTTATTCATACAATACTAAACAGATGACATAGATTGCATACATGAAAAACATTGTAAGGATACAAATGTCTCGATATTATCTAGAGTTGAGATCAAAGATAATTCTAATAATCATACAGGGGTAAAATAATCCAAATGTTTGGTACATGTATCACATGGATTGAGGACAATGTTACAGATTTCCAGAAAGTAGTAATGCTTTGAAAGAAATGATCTTTTGAGAGATTAATTCTTTGTCATGAAATGTCGCCTATACAAGAGGAATCACACTTCTGTTTATTAGGTCGAATGTCACCAATAAAGTGATAAAAAATAAATTCATTTGTATTCTTAAATAATTATTATCATTCTCTAATAAAATCTCTTTAATCGTCGAATCATCCTAAAACTCCAATAACGAATCATCTAGTAAAATCGAAAAAAATATTTTTCATTTAATATTTTATACTTAACTCTTCAGCACATAATTTCACTTTATGCAAGAAGTATATTAGGCCCAGTGAGAAATACTGTTGAAAAAGTCTCGTCCGCAAACAGTTAAAATACAATTTTGATATTTTTTCTCTGTCTGAATCTTATAAGAAAACAAAACATTGGAATGAATTTAAAATTTTTTTCTCGAAAAATTGAAAAAAACTATAAACTTTCATAAACAGAAATTCATATTTCGTTCGCATTTTCCTTTCCAGCAAAAAGCATTATTAATCACAATTAGTGATAATTTCTGCGCACGATTACGGACATACGTGGCTGAAAGTACAATTAACCTTTCTCGAAAAGTGACTGACCGTTAAACCAAACAAAGTAAAGAAACACATTTTGAAACGTGCAACCCCCCGGGTGTCATACGTCGCCCTTGATAATTTTATGATACAACAGTACGGAATTGAAACGCGTTCAATTAGTCAGAATCCGTACGTTTCGATTATTTTGTTTATGTTTCAGTCGGTTGTAGTACGGTGTACGTTGACTGTTCACATAATATTTGACCTTAGTATTGGTTATATCCGCTGTAAAATTATCACTTTCGATCGAATTCACGACTATCACTTTCATCCAACTCAATAAAAATCATATGAATCATGAGCATGGAATAATATTGTATTGACAAGATTTCCTGCTTTCATCTACATACGTCGATTCTCTGTAAAAATACCATACACACACACATATATATATATGTATATATATATATATATATATATATATATATATATATATATATATAACATTGTATAACAAAAGAATGAATATTTTCGATAAGAAAAAAAATGTTTGTGAGATGAGTGAAAAAACAATTTTGTAGAAATCGATCAAAACGAATGACTACTCATTCTTCTTGCATTTCTTTAAATTACTTAGTCAGTGTTTAATTGATAACCGATTTTAAAATAACTATAGATCAGTAATGACTGGAGACCTGATTTTTTAATAATATTATATATTCAAATCATTGATACACATTTCAAGAGAAACGGCTGTTTATTGATAAATACTGGACAAGCAGTTTAATGATGTATCAAATAAAACACTGAAAAAGGATTATTTATATATATATATATATATATATATATATATATATTAGGGTGTAACATGGAATTGCGGAAATTTTTGATGAGAATTAAAACGCAATATTTTTAA
This sequence comes from Acanthacorydalis orientalis, assembly GCA_034766995.1. Classification (NCBI taxonomy): domain Eukaryota; kingdom Metazoa; phylum Arthropoda; class Insecta; order Megaloptera; family Corydalidae; genus Acanthacorydalis; species Acanthacorydalis orientalis. Next base: position 5,927,988 of record CM068316.1, on the reverse strand, counting down.
CAAAACAAAATATATTTAATCAAAATAAGCTCCGTCAGCTTCAGTGGTCTTTTGCCAACAAGAAATTAGATTGTTTATCCCATTTTTATAAAAATCGACATGTTTAGAGTTTATAAAGTCTTCGAATCCTTGAATAACTTCTGTTTGGTTTAGGAATTTTTTATTTCTTAAATAATGATCCAAGTGACGAAAAAGATGATAGTTTGTCAGTGAAAGATCTGATGAATAAGGAGGATGCGGTAAAATTTCATGATTTAATGAATTCAATTTGGAAATTGTGATTCGAGATGTTTGTGGTCGAGCATTGTCTCGCAATAGTATTGGCTCATAACTATTAATTAGCATTGGTTGTTTTGTTTTTAATTTTTCATTCTTTAGACTTTAAAAATTGTGGCACATTTTGACATTGTGTTCTGTTGTTAATTTTTATCAACTTTTCTAATAAAAATTTTACAACTTACATTTTACGCAGATTATTCGTGCGCATAATTTGTTGATTTCTGTTATTTGTTAGGGGAGAACGGGCGTTAGTTGTCGAGAATTAAAATCCCCCAGATACAAGAGAGCACAGTGAACAGGGGGCAAAACCTCCTAGTATTTTTTTTAAGAAAAAGTACATTTTTATGTGTTAAATGATATTATTTTTCATAACAAAAATTCTATTATTTCACTGTCGATTTTTAATTAATTCACTGAACAAAGGGTTAAAATAGATTTAAAAAAATCCATACCTACAACACATTAAGTCACAGTACTGTTAATTGAAGCTGATCTAGTAACACTCTTAATTGGACATAATTTCTATGTAAATAATTAAAATTTAAACCTCTATGTCTTGTGCACACTTGTGTGCTCGCATAAGTGGCGGCAAGAACATGTCATGATATCAATTAACAATGTTATCAGGACCTCTAATTATGTGTGTTTCAAGAACAAAAAGCAAATAAATGTAAACAGTTGTTAATTTCGTTCCATGGTCTGTGTTGTCGATAACAGAAAATAATTGATGACGGATCCGTGTAAATTTTTTCGTAATTCAGTTCTGGTGTATTTTGTAATTAGCATTATTTATTCGTTATTATACACTGATTTTAAACAATTAGCAAGGTTGAAATGTTTATGCAATTTGACCAAGTCGGTTTATTACCTACACGCGTGCGGAGTCTCTTTATGAATTGATAAAGTAAACATTTACATAGAAACATCCACAGTCCAAACTGTTAAAATGGAATTTTCATTTAGTATATATTTCTATAATTAAATGTAATTAAATCAGGTTCAATTTTTTTATAGTATTGTCAGTGGAAGATTTAGATAAAACAACGTAAGGTTTTCTATAAGACCTCATTTTTGATTTGAATGAATTCAAAATGATGCTTCGAAAGGATAAATTATAAATTTTTTCACTTGCACTGAGATCTATACTTGGTGTGAAGGAATATCTAATTTTTTATCTACTGCCGGACCTTTCAAGTCTTTTAAACAACTGATATTAAATAATCAATTATTCATCACTCACCATTCATTCAACGATTCATCACTCACCATTCATCACTCAAATGAGAAAACTGTTTCAAAATTTACATACATTTTTTTTAAAAAACAAACCATTCTTTTTTCGCGTTTTAAAATGTTTCTCTTCATTATAATCAACATTACATTGTTCAATTTTCTCATTTCACTCGATTCAGTAAATACAGTGTTAAAACACAGATCCTTAAATAAGTACAATATGCAAAACGACAAATAATGACATTCAATCACAGTAAATAAATACAATTATTTATCATTCTTTTATCAGCCACGAAACCTTGAATTATTATTTCCGTGTAACAAACTGTATCTCAATTACGTTAGCAATTTTTTTTATGCACACCGCTGTCAAATACCTAACGTTCTTTTTGCGCAATGAAGAACACGAATTATAACAGACATCGATACGAGCTGAATAGTGAAACCGTGGCGTTCACCTAGTTTTTGTTCTATTCGATTCCTCGCCGACCACTCTGCCAACTTTGCCCTTTTATGAATGTCGACGTGTGACGACTGTTACAATTATTGTTATTGTTTTTAATTGTATGTCTCTATGTGTAAGACATATATATATATATATATATATATATATATATATATACTCAGGTGTGAAAATCGCAACCATTGTACAATTGCATGTTTATTAGTTAACTTCAGAAAGTGTTGAATATGTGATAGTTGTACGGTTCGCACATAAATGTATACAATGAATCATGTTATTAAATAGACAAGTGTATAGCCCGTCAAAATTGACGG
>CM068316.1:5913199-5923199 GCA_034766995.1 Acanthacorydalis orientalis | reverse complement strand
AAGATTCGAGATTCCACGTTCTTCACATGCACCGCAAAAAAAATTAAGGTCGTGTGCAGCGATATTTTTTGATTCATTGGCAAGCTGGTTTTTTTTTCAATCAAAAAAATTACAAGAAAAACAGTCAAATTATACAAAAACCCTTTCTTCTATATTTTCGATTTCACAATCTACAACGCATACTTTATTTACTGCCGTGTGAATCGTAAACGAACGAGTCTTGCTGACTACAGACTCATACTGGCTTCACATATTTTTCAAACAGTCGCTCCGAATGCATCCTCCACGACAAGTCCACATCCACGCCGATTGTCCCGCCATTTTCCGGAAAGAATACCGTCAGATCATGGTCGACGAGCAAAGTGTGCAGTTTGTAAAGGAAATGGAAGAGACGGACGTCCAGGTACAAGATGCGACCGACGTGTAACCGTTTTTTTGTACACTTGATTGTTTCAAAATTTTTCACACTCAACAGTAATGTTATTTCTGAAAATTTTCAATTGTAGACAATTTTCCCGCTTCCGATTATATGTTCCCAATTGGGAGATTTATGTTTCACCAAATATTATCAACTATTTTCCACGATATATCAGATAGATGTGAAATTCCTAATGGCTAATCTGAATTAACATATTTTTTCTTGTAACCGACAACTTTACAATTTTTATTTTGTTTGGGATAAAAGAATGTCCAATTGATCGAAAAGTATTTGTTAAAAAATTATAACACCTTTTCACCCTCCATGACTTCAGGGTTAAATCATTATTTTTGTTCAAAGAACAATGTTATAATGTATAATAACCAGAATGAAACTCTTCAAGAATAATTTTGTAATTACATTGTATTTTTGATCAAATGTTTATAAACAGACTATATTTAGTTGAATTGGTTAATTGGTAAGAAGCAGTATATGCGACAGGTTATAACTTACACAATCTACAAACCAGAAAAATTTTTTTTATTAAAAAGTTTAATAATTTCTTATCGTTGACTTTCGATTCCTGTTTGTGCATATTTCGATGGCGGTACCATCATCTTCAGAACATACAGAGCTAGGAAAATCAAGATACAGAATATATTTACTATTTAAGATATTTGGACATTTTCTGTTTTTGTCATCATGGTATTGATGGCCGTACCTGGGGGTACAAGCCCCCGACAACATCCTTTTTCGTTTGTTAATTAGTGACATTCTCATCATTTGTTCTTGATCTTCTCAAATAGTGAACGTCTGGGAAATGTTAAAATATTATAGAATGAAATATATTTATTAAACATTACAAAAAAAAATAAATAAAACACAACGCACATTTCGCACGTACTGTTGATCGAACGGTTTTTATAGTCATTTGACCTTAGAAATAAACACGGAAATAAATAAATATGAAAAATTCAATATTCGTCAATGTCAGAAACAAGTGAATGAATGATAAACTGTAGATAAAAACAAGATCGATACATAACGAAAAAAAAATGTACGAACAACCTCAGGCATTGAGAATAAATCCACAGAAAAACAATTTACATATAAGTTAGGAAACGTTCTGATTGAGGCTATGACGCCTAAATAAATAGTGACATTTTGTTAAATATTTCATAAGTGTTTGCATAAATTGATTGATATTATAATAGTTTTTGTTTGATTATTCCAGTTGATTTATGTTTGGAGCGAGGACGGTGAATGCTTCAGGTGGTTTGAACGAGAACTAATTATAATTAATATATTTTGAGTACGGGGCTGCAGTTAAATCAATGTAGTATTAATCAAAGTTTTTCAAGTAGGGTTATTTATTGAAAAAACAATTTTTAAATTTTCTTTCGGGAAACTTCGACATGGACAAAACTTCATGCTTCATTTACAATACATTCAGACCGTGTTATAACAAGACTTTTTATTGACAGTAAGAATTTCTTACACGATTATCAATATTGTTAAATATAACAAATTAAACCATCTTAAAAGTACTATTGATAGAATGTACTTTGTAAAATGATATTGTTATATATATATATATATATATATATATATATATATATATATATATATATATATAGAGAGAGAGAGAGAGAGAGAGAAAGAATTGCTTATAGTGAAACGATAAGCATATATATATGTATATATATATACATATATAATAATAATCAAATATAAAATCAACGTGGAACATTATAGACAAGTAATAGAGTTTCTGTCTTCAGCAAAGGACTAAAATAGCAGATTAAGAGATTTTTGTATGAAAGTTTTCCTCGTTTGTCTTATTTTATAGAAATTTTCTTTTTGTCATCATGACGTCTCGTTGTAAACGTTTAATCGATTTAAGTAGTAATTTTGGCGGTAATGTCAGCATATTTTTTCAAACTAAACGGATTAACATATTGAGAAATACCCACAATATGTTCTTATAATTAATCTAATATCCATTTCTCGGTATTTAAAGTTTTCTAAAAATATAAGGTTGATGTCTGTTGTCTCTTTGTACATTCTCTATTTATATTTTTATTCCTATTAATGTTTATTATTATTTTTTATTTATTTCATCAGAAGATATTAAAAAAAACACAATGACGTTCGTGAAAAATTTTGTTACATTTGTTTCGCGTTTGATTCTATTTTTTTATTTTATTTTCCTTATTTTGTATGTCAAGATATGATGAAAGATATAATGAAAAAAGAACGTTATTTATTAAATAATATAGAAAAACATTAATTATTCTGATTTTGTCAATTATACATTTTTCAAAACCAACTTTAAAACCGCATTAAAAAGATACACATAAAAACAGACTCTACTCTCTCTCTCTCTCTCTCTCTCTCTCTCTATATATATATATATATATATGTGTGTGTGTGTGTGTATTCGCATTTGTTTTTTTTTATTATTAATTATATCTTCAAACATTAATTATTCTGATTTTGTCAATTATACATTTTTCAAATTTGTACACACACAAATAAGTACTAATATATTCATATGAATATATTAGTACTTATGTGTGTGTAAGTACATAAGTACTCATATATTCATATGAATACATGAGTATTTATGTGTGTGTGTGTGTACAGAATTGAAAAATGTATAATTAACAAAATCAGAATAATTAATGTTTATCTATATTATTAAGTACATAACGTTATTTCTTCAAAATACTTAAAACGTATTACACATCTTATCCAAATGAAGAAAACAAACGCAAAAACACTAATTATAATTAGCGGAAATTATTTAAGACGTTTGAAATTCTCCGATGTCGAATCCATCTCCGCTTCGTAGAAATAAAATTAAAAAACAAACAAACAAACAAACGACACAGGATAGAAAACGCACGAACGATAAATAAATGGAACGTGTGAATCGTGTATCTTCTATGATACATTTTCCATCGCTGAATGCCTCTTTTTCTTCAAGCGATATCTCTTGTCCGCGCAATCTGCATGCAATTAAATTCGACTTGTGTCGAATCCGACTTTTTTCCTCGTGTGCGGGTTATCAGTCGCGGAGGAGGCGATAGTGCATACATTTTCCAAGAAATGTTTATTTAAAATGCACGAGGATGTTGAACATGAAAACGTGATCGTTATGAAAACGAATTTGCGACATTCGTCGCTGGGTTGTTGCCAGGTAAGCAAGCAGACAACGGGCACAGTGTAAGAGTTGTGTTATTCTTTTTCTGTGCAAATCTGCATTGTTTTATTCGCTTTCTAGCCGATTATCTACGCTCGTGACAAAATAAATACTCAATGTAAAATCAGACAAGATTGTTGCAATCTATATAAACATACATATCTACATACATACATACATATATATATATATATATATATATATATATATGGATATATATGTATATATATATATATATATATATATATATAAAGAGAGAGACAGAGATAGATTATGTTTTTCTATGTGAAATGACTGAGTTTTTATCAAATTTTGCAACAACTGTAACTTCGTTAAAATAAACTGTTCATTAGAATAAGTATTAACATTATAAAGAGATTTTTATCACCGAGATCCAAATGCATTTACGCCCTTACATGACAATCTAAATTCATCAGTCAATCCAGAAAGTCCTGTAATTAATGCTTTCGACACTTATGATCCGTATAACCTGTGGAACCGTTACAAGCGGTCGAAGCTACTGGCGCTATGATTGGCAATCCTTCCGACCTAAGAGACCTGGTCGTAATAGCAGGACGGGTCGTGGCCAGTGGGCTTGTCTCGCGGCACGAGCGAACCCGTCCGTAAACTGTCACATCATTACCGACATGTGCTGGAATTGTGCTTTTAGCTCTCCTCCACCGTGGATCGAGCATCTTCAATATCGGATCAAGTAAAATGGTCACTGTACATCGAACTTGAACAAGCGGGGCGCGTTTTCTACGTTAATTCGTGGATCAGTTAATTTTTTGGGACTTTTTAGTCATTTTTTTTGATTAAAAAACAGCTTAGATTTTTGACGAATAAGTTCGGATAAGAAATCTTGACGATTACGATGGGCGACACGGAGATACATGATTAATTAGTACAATTTCTAGGCTGCCTGTTTTGAGACAAATACTTTGAGCTATATTTTTTGCATCACAATACCTTCCCAAAAAGCTGAATAGATCATTATCGCGGCTTCGGCAGCATTTCTTTTCAACAAGAATGAGAAAAGTATACAATACCTAATATGCTGCTTTTCAGACGCCACGTATTCATTACTGTTTTGTGATGTTATGCCCACTTCTTGGCCAAGTTATATAGTGTTTAAATGTTAAGATTGTCACTTCAAAATCCTACAACTACGAGAAACGATTTTAATTGAAAACAAAGTTATGATTGATTTAATTTAAAGGCAGATAATTATTTTTTACACTTAATATATTTTAATCAAGTACATTAAAATGTCATACTTTGATTACATTAACTTATTAAAAGTGTATTAAATTTATATTCTGTTTTCTATATTCTAATCTATTAATTAGATTGTATTTCCAGTTTTAACATTTTAAAGCACTGATTTATAATTAATGATGCATTGTTCAAAGCTACAGATTCCACAAAAATTCTATTTCGAATTTTGTGTAGTAACAGGTGTGGAGAAATAAACTTTGTTTTTTAATCTATTTAATTCTTTACATTTTTTCAGAATATCAATATTATTCAACGTTTATATATATATATATATATATATATATATATATATATATATATATAAACATATTTATCAATGAATAAAATTAACATTCTCTATAAATAAAATTCGTACTCTATTTTTGTCATAAATTATCACCATATTAATAATTTATATATATATATATATATATATACATACATACGTATGTATGTGTGTGTATGTTTCAGTGAATTAAATTAACATTCTTAATGATTATCAGTAAAGAGCTATAAATAAATAATAAAATAAATTCTTATTCTATTTTTAGCATAAATTATCACTACCTTAATAATTTACATATATATATATATATATATATATATACATACATACAAATATATATATATATATATGTGTGTGTGTGTGTGTATGTTTAATTGAGTTAAATTAACATTCTTAATTTTTATCAGTAAAGAGCTATAAATAAAAAATAAAATAAATTCTTACTCTGTATTTGACATAAATTTTCACTACTTTAATAATTTATATACATACATACATATATATATATATATATATATATATATATATATATATATATGCGTGTGTGTGTGTATGTTTAATTGAGTTAAATTAACATTCTTAATTTTTATCAGTAAAGAGCTATAAATAAAAAAAAATATATTCTTATTCTGTTTTTAACATAAATTTTCACTACTTTAATAATTTATATACATGCATACATACCTATGTGTATATATATATATATATATATAAATATAAATATATATGTGTATACATGTATATGTACATATATATATATATATATATATATATATATATATATATATATATATATATATATATATATATGTATATTTGACTGAATTATGATAATGTATATTCGAATATTATGATTAACAGTGGCAAACGGAAACAGTGTATTCAATATCCGGTCCGGTAGTGGCGAAACAATCGAAATATAGAACAATTTATATGAACGTACAGGATGTAGCCGAGAGAAAAGTCGATCGTGGCAAATGGTACAATTATTTTTATTCGTATCGGTTAATTTGATGTGCTCGTTTGTACTTAATGACAAATTAAATACTTGAAACTTTGCTCTCTTGGGCACTCAAGTTCGTACTTAGATAAACATTTCAACTTTCTTCAAACAATTTTGATTTATTTATCTCTCTCTCTCTCTATATATATATATATACATACACAAACATGCATACATATATATATATATATATATATATATATATATATATATATATATATGTATATGTATGTATGTATAAATGTATGTGAAGATGAATAAGAGTCACAGAAGTTATAAATAAAAAAATAGTTTGAAATAGAAACGGCTAGAACATACAAAAAGACAATAAACTGATAACGAAAGTTATTGACTAGTAGTAAGAAAATATACAAAGATTCAAACAGATTAATTAGCAGGTGGGATATGAATATTAGAAATTTGATTTAAAATGTATAAGAAAAAGAAATAAGTTAGAAGAGTCTATATCCCAAAATAGTGTTAATACTACAATTATATTCAACGTTTATATATATATATATATATATATATATATATATATAACATATTTATCAATGAATAAAATTAACATTCTCTATAAATAAAATAGTTTTAATACTCTGGATAAGTTCACTTTCATACATGATTTTTTTTTATTCAGCCCACAAAGCATGATTGAATTTCTATTGAAATTTCTCTCTAATCAAAAATGATCATTATTTAATTATTAAGTGTTTTTGATTACACTTTTCTGTAATATGTGGGACGAGGGAAACAATAATTTAAGAAAGACTTATCTTGTAATGGATCATCGAAAGTTGAATATAATATTAATAATTAAAAATACTAATAGAAATTAATAATACTAATAATACTAAAATATTTTAATTTTTAAATAGTGTACATACAATTGACAGAACTGGAGTATGTATAAAAATGAAAATCTAAAAAAATATTTAACCATCTTAACACAATAGTATTACTATTCTTTACTATCATTATATCAATTGTTACATATTTAATTTTTTTACATTAGATCCAAGCAATTCGCATAAAATTTGATTATCTGTAACTACATATTCTGCATATATTTCAGTTTTTTAATAACTTCATTCTTTTTACAATCCGGAGAGAATTTTTTTGGAAAATCCGGTATAGTAACAAGACTATCTGTTTGTTTTAAAGTAACTCATTCTATTAGGTTGGTAAAAAAATAATTGCAGTTTATGATCTTCAAATTCATATAAATTTTAAGCTTTTTTGATTTTCTCGGCTGTTTTAAGTGGTCGAGAACGGTTGGATGACTAACGCATAACTTTTGTGAAACCTCTCGAATTGTTGTCTGGTGGTTTTGATTCAGTTGACGCCTTCAGTTGGTCATTATGAACTGAAGAGGAACCCTATGCCCGTGATCATAATCATTTTCAAGGCTCTCGTTTCCAGGACGAAATTTTTGGAACCACCATTGGCATCGTATATTCCTTAATAGAACCCACACCGAAATCCTTGTTTAATTTACGACCAGTTTCTGCTGCTTTACCACCCGTTTTGAATTCATACAAAAATGCTCCTATTCTCTTCTTTTCTATCTTTAATTCAATAGCTCAATTTGAACCAAAATTAGCAATAAAATCAAAGTCGATGTTGCCAAAATACAGACCGAGAAATGCACTTTAAAATGATATTAACATGAACACGATGAAATGACACTTTCATTGAAAAAAGTTAAGATTAGAATTCAAATTAGAACCAAAAAACATAATTATTTTTCCTACCAACCTAATATTTGTTCACTCCTCTCTGGATAATAGTATTTTATATCAGTAATATATCAAATCTCTGTAAACAAGTTTTCTAAAATCTATTTAAGATAAATAGATATTTAGGGCTTAGAGAAGCGTCAACAATTAATATCATTAATCCCCAATGAAATCTATTTAAATATATCACATGTATCACAACTAGTAATGTGAAACAGTAGCTCGAATGATCCAAGAGGACAGTAACCATCAGAATAACATACATTTTTGATATTTTAAAAACAGATCATAAATTAAAAATAATAAAGAGAACTTACAATGAATTCGTATCGAATATTAATAGATTTTTACACATTTTGCCGATTAACTAATTAATAGAAACCGCGATATTTCTTTTAAATGACTGTAGATTGTTTAATAAATTTCGATCTTGACAGAGTTGCAAAATAGGTAAAATACCAAAAAAAATAAATCCAAGAAAAAAGATTCATACATTAATCGATTTCAAGAAAACATTACCAAACCACACAAGAGGTGTTTGCACGGAAAAGATCTGTTCAAAAATATCGATACTGTGTATATTTTTTATTAACATGTATATTTGTGATCCGTTGCGACTAAAAATATCGTAAATCCAATAAACGGAACGCTCGACATGTGTAATTTCCTTGTAATAGTACAGCAATATTATTTGCACAATATATATACTTAAAACAGACTTTTCTATTTTTATTGCATCGATATGCAAATGCACGCGAACGATACTAAACACATACAACATATCTGTGTACATACACACACACACATAAATACTGAATAAATGAAATCATGCCGAGACAAAAAAAATTATATATACCAAGTTGAGTCATTTTTATAACATTTAAATACCTTGAGGTCTTTGTTTATTTTTAATCGAGCCATTTATTTATTTGCTTGTAAAATGTACGTTACTGCTGTGTTCAATGTGAAACAAAATTTAAATGTGTTCGTATTTGGAGTACTTGTTATGCCTGAATGCTTATAAACATTACTTAATATTATTGTACACACACACACATACACACACTCATATATATGGACATGTTTGTATGTGTTTAACGACAATAATTAGTTTTCAATTATTCTGCGTCACACAAATCAAGCCAGTGATCTACATTATCGACGTCACAAACGGTGCAGAGACGTCACACAACACTTCATGTAAATGACCTGCAGATGACAACATACTGATGTCATCCATATAAGAGATTTTACATAATCTTGTATCAAGATTCTTTTTTTTTCTCCATTTTGCCGGATTACGTTTCTGGTCTCCGTCTGCAGTGAAATGATAAAAAAATATTCTTCATGTTCTTGTAACGTGGCACATTTTGATAAACCGAAATCTATATGCGGAATGTTCAAGTTTGTCTGTTCAATTTTTCTTGGTTGAAATTTAGGGGTTGTTAAACTAGAAAATGGTTTACATACTCGTCCGTGTAAACCTATCGATTAAAAAGCACATGCATGGCTTTAAAAGTGAATATTTTTATTCATTTCTGTTTCCAAATACTTTGTGACAATAAATTATATTGGAAAATGTATGATTTCAAAAATAATCCATTAACAACAAGAAAATAGCGAAAGAATACAAAATGGAAACAAAATCATCTCACAGCCTATATTCGTACAAAATAAGTTTATCACAAGAATACAGTCCATAGATTTTACAATTATGTCTAAATATTATAACTAATTCTTCATTGGGGAGTATTTGCTTCTAATTATTTCAATGCATCTTGTCGGTATTGACTCCACGAATTTTTTGATAAGTTCAGGACTGGTATTTATCTACTCTGTGTTCAATCTCGTTTTATCATTCATTGTTACTTATAATTTCTTATTTCTAGATTATATGTTTCAGCTTCGCTCACCAATTTTCATTTGGGTTAATCTCAGGTAATTATGAAGGGACTCCACTTTTTTTTGGTAACTTGAAGACTGACATTTTTTGCCACTCCGCATCTAGTTTCTATTTCGATTCATCGGTGCTTGTACTTTCATATTTCTGGATTCTATGACTGGGATTAGTTTTGATTTAATTTAATTTCTA
>CM068316.1:5823199-5905699 GCA_034766995.1 Acanthacorydalis orientalis | reverse complement strand
TATAAACTCTGTTATATAATGCAAAGATAAATGAAACTTATTATATTTCACTAGAATTTTTGAGGAAATGTTTAGTTTTTGAGGTCTTGTTTTGTATGTAAAGTAGAAAAGAAGGATTTAAAGACTATTCTCAACGATTTTAAGTGCAAGATTTAAAATCACTTAAAAAATATTAAAAACAAAGATTATTCTAAGGGACTACTATTTAATTAAAAGAAATAATCTTGTTGTTACTTTACATGCAGGTGGTTGTTGGGTTTTTAGGGCGGTTCGACAGCTAACATCATTAGCGTCCGAACACAAATACAATTTAAAAACACACCCCGTTTGCATACTCTAGTTCAAATCATATATATATATATATATATATATATATATATATATATATATATATATATATATATACTCTGTTATATAAAGATAAATAGATATAAAGATATAATATAAAGATAAATGAAACTTATTATATTTCACTGGAATTTTTGAGGAAATGTTGAGTTTTTGAGGTCTTGTTTTGTGTGTAAAGTAGAAAAGAAGGATTAAAGACTATTCTCAACGATTTTAAGCACAAGATTTAAAATCACTTAAAAAAATATTAAAAACATAGATATTATTTTAAGGGACTACTATTTAATTAAAAGAAATAATCTTGTTGTTACTTTACATGGTGGTGTTTATTGGGGTTTTAGGACACTTTGAAAGCTAACGACATTAGCGTCCGAACACAAATACAGTTTAAAAACACACCCCGTTCGCACACTCTCGTTCAAATCACCCCTACAACTATGCTTTACATGAAACACATGGCACCATGCCATGTAGATGGTAATACGAGATTTTTTCTGTTGTGAGTGACGACCCTTAGGATATTGTCTTTGTTTCTGAAACAGGAAATATAAGTTTGGTAGGGAAATAATTGCGGTTTTTATTTTCTGAATTTCAACTTTTATTTTTTTCAATGAAAGTGTAATTTCGTTGTGTTCATGTTAATATCATTTAAAAGTGAATTCTTCGGTCTGTATTTAGATAACATTGACGTTATTTTTATTGCTAAGTTTGCTTCAAACTGGGTTATTGAATTGAAGATGATCTAACAACAATCTCTAATTCATTAGACTTCCAAGAAATTCAGACAGTACACGTTGTGAGCTGCAATACTCCAGTACATATTTATGAGAAGGGTTAGATCTTCCAGCTAGATTACAAGTCGATTGATTTCATAAGCTTTTTGAAATTTTCTATATTACTTCATCACCAGTTCACATAGCATTATATATTAGGGGTACCGGATTGTTTCTTCGTTTATACATATATATACATATATATATATATATATATATATATATATATATATATATATATATATATATATATATATAAAGATCAATTAAGGGGAAAATTTTGTACTTTGTTTAATAATATAATTTCCATCATTATTACCACACTCTTCCATCTATTAGAAAGGAAAAATATTCCTGTTTTATAAAATTCCTGGTTCTTTTTAGAAAAAAAAATCTTTTTAGAAGGGTCAGTTCCTCCAGCTAGATACAGATCCATCGATCGATTTCATAATCTTTTTTAAATTTTCTATATTACTTCATCACCAATTTACGCACCATTATATATTAGCGGTACCTGATTGTTTTTTCGTTTTTTATATATATATATATATATATATATATATATTAAAATAAAAACCAATTAAGAGGAAAAAATATAGTTTATTGAATAATATAGTTTCTATCATTATCTATCACACTCTTCCATCTATCAGGAAGAGAAAATATTCCTGTTTTATAAAATTTCTGGTTCTTTTAAATAAAAAAATGTTCAAGGGTCATTTTAACATGGTTCACATCTCTATGTGTCTTATTTCTTAAGAAAATGTTCCAGTGACCGAAATAAGTGATAGTCAGAGAGTGCAATGTCTGGTCGTAGAGAGGGTACGGTAGGTTCTCCCGATCGAGCTCTGAAATTTTTTCATGTGTCTTCTTAGCTGCATACGGTCGTGCGTTGTCGTGTTGACGAATAACGCCACCTTTATTAACAATTTCTGGTTGTTTTCTGATTAAATTCTGATTCAACCGATCCTACTTATCACAATAGAGATGAGAATTAATAGTTTCTTCCGGGTTTAACGTCTCATAGCAAATGATTCCTTTACAAGCCCACCAAACACAGAGCAATATCTTTCGAATGGTCAAACTTGACTTAGAAGATTGTTTAGCTTTCTGATTTGGTGACAACCATTGTTTATTACGTTTTGTGTTGTCATAAAGGATCCATTTTACCTCACCTGTGACAATACTTTATTGAGTGATGTACACTTGTTCATCCGAACCATTTTGTTTTCTCCAGTAAGATCGTAAGGTACTCAGACATCTTCTCTCCAGATCTTTCTAATTTTTTTCATATGTTCTTGTACTGTTGACCAGAGGCAGTGAAGTCAATTAGACAATTCTTGAATCGCTAATTTTGGATTTGCTTCGATTTTCTTCATCAAAACTGTATCATCTAAACGAAAAAAACTTTTCGGTACCCCTAATACATGAAATATTATTTTATATAACAATACAAAACATGAAATCATTCTGTTTCAAATCGTTATCGATTCAGTAAAATCTTCAAAACTAACATTAATTTCACAAGCCACCTACAAGAACCTCAAATAAAAAACTGAATGAAAACCAAGATTCACAATTCGTTCTCTTTTTTTAAAGTGTACATTTCTGAGACATCTGTATACAATTAATATGTCTGTGCAGAGATGAAAAATATTTAAAAACAAATTACGTAATTCGCACGAAACCAATTAATAAGAAATCCCGCAGAGTGCAATCGAACCACTTGACCTATAAACATCTCCAGATAATTTTTTTGTTCAATTTCAAAAACGTCCGAGGTGCGTTCTGTTTGATTTTCGTGTCAGAATGACATCACACTACACGTTCATCTACCAGGAATTCAACATCTTCGCGCATGGCATCATCTATTTGTTTATAAAATGATCATAGGCGAGCTCCTCATTAATCGTCAATGTTCGAAAGAAAGTATTTACTTTCTTATTTGCCTATTATACATTATAAATGTGACGTAACTAATTAGAATTAATTTACAAGCATTAGTTTATTATAACGTTTCCTATATGTAATAGATTTTTTTTCTTAGGCGTTTTATAGATCATTGGGCGATAAATTACAGTCCATTAAATGTGTCTGTATAGTTTTTTTTATGTTAAGAAATTACTTATGTAAATTATTTCAAGTAAAGTTTTTTTTTGATGGTCGTCAAGAGATGAGATTTGATGTTTGTAACATGTTTTTTTTTTACATATAACGAAACTGTTTCTTATTTCTATTCATATTCGATGGGCTAATCCATATAAATATGCATATTAATACATAATCAGTTTTTATGATCTCTTATGGAGAACAGAACTTATATTTTGTATTATGCTTGCAGTAAACAAATATTTTTTCTTGTTTGTTTTGATTTTAGCTTCTTTTCATTTCATTCGAATCATTTTGATATTCTTGTTCATTTAAAATCAAATTGAATTACTTGAATTTAATTTCGAACGTTAATTGATTAATCTATTTGTTTGACTGGGACTTTTTTAAAGTATCTGAGTTTGGTAGAACGCTAATACTTACTCTCTTTCTTACAATATTCTATTGGTTTTTTGGAAATCTAAGGATCAAATTTATAGACAATATTTGAACAGTCTTCATTCTCATTTTAAGATCAAACTTATAACGAGAATGGAGACTGTTAATGATAATGAATATAATGAATTAGGTTTAGAATGTCGAAAAAATTGAGTCCGAATGAATGAATGGCTCAACGATATGGTGGTGGCTTCTGAAGAATTTGAATTTAAACAAGGATAATTCGTTTTTTTTCTATTTCCTATAGCTGTTTGTTTAACTATCGTATATTTTTTAAAAAATTTGGGAGTAAATATGATATAGTAAGCATACAGCCTTGTCAAAGAGTGATTACTCCTTCAGCATGCTTGAAAAAAATCGATTTTACTCTTCGTTTTCACTAATAAGATTTTTTCTTTTGACAGAAAGTAATATTTTTTTGGAATCATTAGCTTGATAGGAAAACAATTGCGGTTTTCGTCCTCTGAATTCTGATCTCATTTTTTTTGGAATGAAAGTGCCATTTCATCGTGTTCATGTTAATATCATTATAAAGTGAATTTTTCGGTCTGCATTTTGGTAACATCGACGGTTTTTTTATAATTAATTTTGCTTCAAATTGGGCTATTGAATTGTAGATGGAAGAGAAGTAAACAAGAGCAATTTTTGTATGAGTTCAAAACGGATGATAAAGCGACAGAAAATGTTCGTAAACTGAACGATGCTTTTGGTGTGTGTACTGTTAAGGAACGTACGGTACAATGGCGGTTCCAAAAATTTCGTGCAGGGGACGAGAGCCTTGATGAAGGTCGCGCGCGTTCTTCTTCAGTTCATGACGACCAACTGAAAGTGTTGATTGAATCAGAACCGCGCACAATTTGAGTGCTTGCACAAAAGTTAGGCGTTAGTCATCCAACAGTTCCAGACCACTTAAAACAGTTAACTGAGAAAAATGTCTATGAATTTTAAGGTCATAAACCGCAATTATTTTTCTACCAACTTAATAGATATTATATCATATGATTACGAGATAATAGTATCCAACGATTACCACTGTATATCTAAATTATTTCATTAAATTTAATTAAATAAACATGGAATTTATTAATTATCAAACTATGTACTCATTTTTTGAAATATCTCTCTCTCTCTCTCTATATATATATGCACATATATAGATATATGTATGTTTTTAGATCAGAATTTCAATTTACATTTTTTTATACAATTGTATGTCTAAGCTGGTTAACTTTCTCAGCATTCTTCATGTTCAGAAATCTTCCAATAACCGACCGTGTTATCTGTCTATGTAAGTATGAAAATGTGAACGAAATGTCGTTCGAATAATGTATGCGTGCCGTTTGAAACTTGTATATTTAATGATTTTATTTGAAAATTATGTAGGTATCCGTGAATTATACTTCCGTCCGTAACGAAAATAAACGCATGTACAACACAACAGAAAGTATATATTTATATATTTATACATATATATATATGTGTGTGTGTGTGTGTATATATGTATAATCCGGAAATCCTATTTAATTATGTCTCTCAGTGTGCATTCGTCAATTTGTTTCAGTCGATGCTTAAGAAGTAGTGAAACTTACTTGTAGCTTTTCGAATTTATTATCATATACAGTGTTCTCTGACAGATTTCTTTAGGTAGTTAGCAGATGAATATAGACTTATAATATAGTATAGGAAATCTTTTCTCCCTGTCTCTACACTTTTCCGATTTTTTAACGTTATGATGCACACTTAACCAAGAGTATTCTAAATTGTCAGAATTCTTATGAATAGTTTTCGTCGGATTCGCTCCAATTTCGACTGTTAAGATGTCTTCATCCACTTTTTTCGGTCTTTCACTTCCAGGACTATTCTCTCTATATCAAAATTTCCAGATCGAAACTTTTTGAACAGTCTATGACATTTTCGAACATTGAAAACAGTGTCTAATATGTCCCAAATGTTTTCAGTTGCATTATTTGTGGTCTCTTCCTTTAAAAATTGAAATAACATACAATTCTTCAATCGGAATGAATCCATCCACTTCGAATGGGCATACTATTTCACTTTTAAAATATTAAAATATAGTTTCGAGATGTTTACACAACGATATGATACAAAATAAGTGATGACCGATCGGCAGGTACAGCACAACTGGCCGTTGAAAATGGTTATCACAAAAAAAGACATTCTTTTCCGGTACACCTAATAATATACAAATTATAATTACATAAATATATTAAAATTATAATCGAAATTATATTACTTCTGAAATGAATAAAGATTGTCTTAAATGACTTGAATATTATTATTTACAAGTCATTAAAACTCGCAGGCAAACATATACCGAGATTAAGTTGGTTTTCGGTCCAGTTGGTACAATTGGAGTGATGAGGGTTAATAATCGAATGCATTTGACATTTTTCTGTAAGTAGTTTTTTTTTATTTCATTTCTTGTTCTTTGGTGAAGTGGATGAGTTCTATGAAAAAAATTTCACTTTTATATAAATAGATTATTCGCAAGATAGCTGTATTGAAATTAATAAATCCGGTTGAATTAATAAATTATCCGATTAGATTGTGTTGAATTCTAGAATCTTAACAGATACAATTCGTACACAGAATATTTAAAATTGATTATAATTTGAAACGATGATAATAAAATATAACGATTTAATAAAACGGTATAGAAAGACAATCAACAGGATTAGAGTTTATAAAAAAAACGATTAGATTTGTATACATAATAATTAATTCATAAATCTCGACGGCTGTTCACAGTCAGCCAGTTCATAATTATAACCTTAAATGTGAAATAAAGAGCGACTGAAACGATTCTAGGAACTAGCAGATCGGACAGATGATCTTTTCGATTCCCAGTAACAGATTAACGTCGACGTAACTTAATAAAACAGGATCTTAATAACAGGGCAGGAGTTCTATTATGTTGTTTTCGGATCGATTGAAAATGAGACCATTATCAAGGCCGGTCGTAACAGACGGCTTGTCTAATACCGAGATCCGTTTTGTACACAAATATAATACATACATGCACGCATGTATAGGAGAACGGGTTTTTTTTTCTGTTCAGTCGAAGGTACTGGCCTTTTTGTTTAAACGATTTTTTTTTGTCCGAATCACGCCGTGTTTGATTTTTCGGCGTGCAATTTATTTATTACGTGTACGTATTTTTAAACATTACATCAAGTCTATGGCCGGTTTGGTCAGTGAAATATCCACATGTGTGTGTGTGTGTGTGTACACTCTGTCGAGAATTAATTGTAGCGGAAATGTACCTACAATCGTTTCATAATGAAATAATGTTATAAATTATGTTTCATGACAACCTGACAATTAATCATACCGTTTATAAGAAGTAAGTGATCCAGTAGATCTTTAATACATGGAATATATTTCATCTTTTGTAAACTTCATGTTTTGTAAAGCGAGCCATCAACTACTAGAATACACTCTAATTAAACAGTAAAAAAAAAACCTGTTTTAAAACTTGGTAATTTATTAGATACGTACAAAGTTCTAATTACTTTTTTTATACCTACAATCCTGTACATCAGTGGTGTCAAAGTCATATATGAACGCGGGCCGCCATTTTAAGAGAGTCTGCGGGCCGCAGATAAAAAAAGTCGCCCAAAAAAATATAGTGAGTGAAAATAATTCATTTAAATTTTACATTTATTTTTTCTTTAATGAATCTTATATATTTTTTTAAAATAGATATTAATATAGATATAATTTTAATATAGATAGATATAGATACAAAATTTCAAATTAGAGAGACTGAAAAAAATTAATATTTTTTACTAGAATCTTGGCATCTTTCCTCATACACTATTTTATCAATATCGGATGTATTTTTTTGCGATAAAGATATTTTTGCTATAGATTTTCATGTGTCAATCTTGACCTGTGTGAAGTTTTATTAGTCTTTAATAGAGAAAATAATGGTTCACATAGATATGTACTACCAAATAACAATGAAATTCTTCCTGAAAACGTAGGCATTTAAATGAAATATTCTGGCAAGTACAGACAAAAATCTAGAATTTCAATTTTACTATATTTTTCTTTTAGCACCGTATTGCACTGAATTTCAATCAATTCCATTTGAATGTTACTTTTTGCTTTTTCGGTATTAAAAAAACAGAGCACTAAATAGTAAAAAATTTTCATTTACCTTCAACCCTTCAAATCGGTTTTTAAATTCAAATAATAATTCTTGAATATTTGAAGCATATTTGCTAAAATCATATAATTCTCGATAATTTTTGCAAGTAGGAAAATGAGCTAAATCGGAATTTACAATAAATCGGTGTTCCTTACAATATACTTCTATAATTTTCTATGTTTTAAAGAAATATTTTATATTTTTTTAAATTCCATTTTAGTATTTTAATAAAATCAACTTCAAGCTTTGCGACGAGAGCTGCATTCTAGTCTTGCGGGCCGCGTGTTTGACACCACTGCTGTATTGTTCTTGCGATCTTGATCTTGAAGAATTACTTTAGTGCTTTGAATATGAATCCTTTTTCACACTACAAAACATCCAATGAATCATTGTTAATCATTTTTGAGTGTTCATACAAATTTCGGTGGCAATGTCATCTTTACAGTGCCAAGGTACAGAAAAATCTACTTTCTTAAAAAATCTAATCACTTAAGCAGTTATCTATTACAACTAGCTTCGACTCTTGAGCCATCTTGTTAGTTGATATACAGGTGAGTATATCAACAAAATACCTGAAAATTGTTCAAAATCCGAAGCTACCTGTTGGAGATAATTACTCAAGTGACTCTTCAGGACTAGGATCATCAGAACAATAATACTTTTCATACATTTTTGATTGTTCAAGAGCCATAGAAAATATTATTTGAAAATTGTGTTAATTTGGTTCGTAGAAAAATAATTGCGGTTTATGACCTTTAAATTTATGTACAATACTGCAATTATTTTCCACGTTAATTAATTTCGACGTTTTAATCAAAAACGAGACGAATTTACAACGTCATCATAGAAAACTCTTCACACATTCTTAATAAAACCTAGTGAAATTTATCTGCGAGGCATTCGCAATCGACAAACAACTCTGCAAATCGAATTCGCATGCGTGTAGACAATTCGACCACGGGCGTAATTACACAAACGGTTCGATATTATTCTTATTGTCGAGGTCAACGGCTCGACGGTAAAAAAACACACACACACACACGGACGAATTGCGAACGCGCGAGTGCACGTGCGACGAAAAAAGCATAGGACGCTCGATCGAGATCCGATTGTCGGCCGCGCTCTTTTATTTTCGCATGTAAAAATGATTGTAGTACATCTACAAGAGAAATACTCGATGTCCGTTGTTAAGTGGCTGCTCTAGTACACTTTATCATCTAATGGTTCGCGTGCGCGCATGTTTATGTGCACACAAGGTAAAGGATTTCTAGATTTGGGTCATTGGTGAACGAATTTCGTCGTAATATATTAATTGGTTCCGAATTATCTGCAGACCTTGACTAGTGAGTTTATTTTTTGCAAGGCTGAACGGAAATTGATGAGATACTGGCTGAACATACATGTTCACACACACACACACACATACGCACACACACACACATATATATATATATATATATACATATACACAATTTTGTGAAAGTTTTAAGATGCCATTTCAACATTAATAAATTTTACCTAGAATTAATGATCGTTACTCAAGCTGATACAAGACCGAACTGCATCATTTTCTAATTACATTACGTTACAGTTAATTCCACCCACGGTTGTACCAAAGTTAAAGTGTGTACTATGATAAAATTGTTGTAATATATTGTTACCCTTCACTGTACTCGCACTTTCAATGCGCATTCACGGGCGGAGTTATTGGGTATTTGTCCACATGATGTATTACTCATGGTACGATCTTATTCTATGTAATTAAATGTAATAAATAAACAATAAGACATTCAAACAATCATATATATATTATATGCATATAAGTACATAAAATTATCCTTGAAATTTATATACATGTATTTTTATGTTTACATTTGAATGTTATCCTAAAAGGTTCAGATTGATAGCTAATAATATTTCCATTAATATATATATATATATATATATATAATATTAGAAAGTTAAAAAATAAGGTTAGTGTTTGTATGAATAATTAAAAATATTGATCTAGTTAACAAAAATAATAGAGTTCTCTTTTCATTTGTTTATAGATGTCATTTTTGTAAAAAATACTGTTTTTTTTTTACATAGACTGTTTTTTTGCATGTATGCTAGCCGAGGCGAGGCATAACTTTGGTTCAAATATGCTTCAACTCTCATAATAATAAAAGAACGAGTACACTTTTTACATCTTACTGTTTCGAGTTAACTGTGAATTTATTATCTTGCTTCAAAGCTACAAGGGTACTTTTTTCGTCGCTGGCGAAATGGCATTTTACAGACACTATCTTGACTTTTTTGAAAAACTATACACCCGCTTTTGATCAAGAGATTGAGGTAAATCGTTTGACACCTTGGTTATTAAAATCAGGTCAACCGTTTGGGCTCTAGGTGGAAACAAATCAACATGGTGACATACATACACACATGCGAAAAACATTACCTTTCTGCTTTTCGCTTTGTTCTAGTCAAGTAAAAAGTTTGACTTCAAATTTCATAAAAAAGTATCTAACATTTTAAAAGTTATAGTCATTTTTGTAAAGCGGTGCAACATAGCCGAAAACCTTAAAATATGCCGGCTACACGCATCAGTTTTCGCCCAAGCAGTACGGACCATGTAGTGTTAACCGTGTTATAGGAGGGTTCAGTATATATATATATATATATATATATATATGTATATATATATATATGTATATATATATATGTATATATATAAATAAATATACTCCTGTTTTCTAAAATAAAATGCGACTCGCCGACGCCAATCGTGCAAATAACAAAGAAAAAAACTGAATATAAATTCTTTCTTTACATAACTTATTATTAATTTTTTTTCGGTCATTTTGTTTACAGATTACTAGTATATTTAATAATAGATATAATACTGGTTTTAATCCTAGTTATAATTATACTTGTTTGTTAATTATATTTGTCCTTTTTTAAAATCGTATTTAAATTTCTTGATATCCATGTGTGCGTGCCATGTATAAACACATAAATTTACATAATACACACACACACACATTATATATATATATATATATATATATATATATATATATATATAAATAAATAAATTGTTCTAATACTTTTATCTTTTTTTAAATATAATGAAGTATTTTTTTAAAAAAAACTTTTATATTCGTTTCATATAAAATTGTTTACAGATAATTGAAAATTTCACAGTGTATTTGTTGTTTTTTCTGTTTTCAATTTGTCTGTACGATTCAAAATGTTTTTCTGTGCTACATAAACTTGTTTTATAAGTAAGCAATATAGAATCGTTACCTTCAAATTAAAAAGATAAAATTTAATGTAGCTGTTCTCAAGTTTAAAACAATTTTCATTAATGAAGCATCTTTCTATTGAATGTTATTTATTTTGAATATTACCTACGAACTGTATAAAAAAGTAAGTGCTTATTTTCATCATAATATTCGAAAATATTACAATAAGAGTAAACAGTACCACTTTTGAGGAAGTGTCTATTATCGGTATGTTTTCATTATGTGTGAAAATGTGTCTTCTTAATCACTATGTTAGATTAGAAAAGATTTAACAACTCGATTTGAAAAAGAAACAGCGTTTACATATTCTGCAATTTTTATATAAATGCATACAAATTAATAACAAACACTCTGTCAACGAAATTACTGTTTACATTATTACAAAATATAAAAACACTTTATTAACAAAAAAATATTTCATTTCAATAGCACCGTTATATAATTATATAATTTTATGATTTACATAAATTATTCAATATACTCACACGTTTTTTTTTGAAAAATCCCTGTTTAATTCTACATTAATCTCCTAATACATCATTTATACCTTATTATCAACCTAAATTATATTTTGTCCATATAAACTATGCTATTTTTTCATACAATACTAAATTGTTCTCAAGAAAAACGCTTTCAATACTAAACATGGAATCTATGGAAGAAGAAAATGAAAAATATCAATTTTTTAAGTAATAATTGTCCATGATTTATATTAATTTAATGATATTTAATACATATTTATATTGAGTTGCTGCATATGTAATCGCTGGATCTTCTGTGGTCAGTTGCGTTTCGAATTTAAATTTTCTGATTTATTTGCAAAAAATGAATTAGTTGCGAATATTCTAAAATGCGAATCTTTTTTTTTAAAAAAAAAACTTCAACACGAAGACAGAACGCTAATTGTGATTTTTATTTTCTATTTTCGTACACAGCCGTGAGCACTCTTTCTACAGTATTTCCAGTCATAATTCTCTTTTGATTCCATCTCTTCTGAATATAAAAATATGGCTTCTGAAAGAGTTATCTCAGGTTCGTTATTATACAGTTACTAGAACTAAAGTTTCATGCATCAGCGCTGTCACATTTGGCGACTACAATTCTAATAAATGAGAATAAATTGTTAATAAATCAGAGTAAGGAATTAAAATCAAATATATTTCGGTATAAATCATATTCAAGATAGCTTTAGTTATCCGACAAACGACTTAGCTGTGTGTAGGTGACATATTGGACACCATACGTTAAGCTCCTGTTTCTTATCCTCATTTACATTTTCTATTGAAACAGTTTGGATGTCTATCATGTAAAACAAAACGTTAAAAACAAACGTTACTGTAATTGACATTAAAAAAATCCGAGCTTCATAATATTTATTTAAGAGCTTCTTAAACAAACTGGTATTAAAAAGAGTTTTGAATCTGTGACTCAGATATTCATCAACATAACCTATGACACTGCTTTATGCGACGAAATACGTACGGACGTAAGAGAATGTGTAAATATTATATATAAACATATATATATATATATATATATATATACGTGTGTGTGTGTGCGCAATGTCAGTATTCAAGAGACTACCCTCAGTCAGGCAAAAAAAAAACATAAATAATAAATGCATAAATTATATGAAACACAATGCCCATGAAGATTCGGCCAACGTTTTTCAAGTTCGACGTCCTTGTGTAGGCCGTCCAGTGACCTTTTGTTGACCATAACAATAAATAATGGGTGCGGTTAATTCGTTAATTTCGCACAATGTAACCAATAAAAATACATCAAATTTTACTACTTAATATACATGTGCGCGTAGATATGTATTTGCACACACACACACATATATATATATATATATATATATATATATATATATATATATATAAATATATATATATATATATATATATATATGTATATATATATATGTGTATATATATATATATATATATATATATATATATATGGGATATTGCAATAATTGCAAAAATATGAAATATCATCCTTCCAACTCGAAACGCTGTACATCAGATATAAATCTGGTTTTTAAAAGCAATCAGATATGCTTGTTTCAAGAAAAAAAAGTTTTAATCGAACTAAAAGATATCTATATCAGTATCTTGAAAGATTTCTTCGATCAGACAGTCCAAAAAGTCAGATAAATACAACTGAGAAGTTCAAATTCGCAATAAGCTTAAGGAAACAATTAAGTGTCGAAACAATCGAAGATTCGATTTTTTTTAAAAAAAACTCAATCGTAACCTGTTAAGACAAAGTTTACCTAATATGACACTTTGTGTTGATTGTAGTTTTTTTTGCGGGAATAATTCAAGCAGACGAATGGAATTTTGTGTGTGCATCATACTTGAAACAACATATTTCAGTCATCTGCATGAACTGCGATCAGAAAAAAAAATTTATGTAAAAGGCATGCGTCAAAACGTTTCATTTAGAGACAAAACGTGTTATTCATAATAGATTTTCTCTGAAATAATAAATTGTAGTTTCTGTCCTGAAATAATAAAGCGCCTCAAACAATAAACGACACATTCCATTCATAAACTAATCTAATCGGAACAATAATGTTCTCTACATAACAACGCTCTTGCTCACACGTCCATTGATGTATTGTGTTGTTATTTAGTTATAAAAAACAGACCATCGTAGCTGATCATCTCCCATAAATGTTAGGTTTTCGATCTGTTGATTTCTTTATTTACAAAAATCGAAATGAAAATGAAAATTCCAGATGTTCAAGATATGTGAGTTAACAACATAACTGTAACAAATAAGCTGAAGGAGATTTCATGGAAAAGAGTTTTCGAACAGCGTTTATCTTTGTATCATCACTCACTCTTTTCTATAGCAAAAGAACGGCCTGTACAAAATTTAAATATTGTTCTGGTAATCTTCATCGTTCGGATCATAGAAGTACCTGTTTTCGATTGCTGTATCTCGAAACTAGTAAAGGAAAACGGATCAGTCATATCGACTCCAAATTTTGTGCTATTATAAAATTTAATGGTTTCAGGAAGACGTTTTGTTTGTTTTTTCCACTGTTACGGATTTATGCATTGAACTTTAAATAATTTTTTGTTCGGTTTACTTTTATAAATTGTTAGAGTTATTTGCATAAAGTTGCATTGAAAAGTGTTCCATTTTATCCTTTTGTATCATTTGGCATGAGTTGGACCAGAGTCCAGTTCAGTCCAGTTAGACCTGATAAATCTTTGAAAATACTATGAAGAAGTGGTTCCAGAAGAAGAACTTTTTCCAAACTGTTCCATCAATAGAAATTTCAATATTTTACCGGTCATTGCATTCTTCACTATCGTCTTCAGAATCTGTCGCAAACCTCATTCTCTTTCGTCTTCTACTTGCATTCTTCATCTACATCTCTTCCTCTTCGCCTACAGTGCTTGACGAGTAATTTTCATAATCGATATCGATTTTGTGATCATTTTCGAAAAAATCATCCGACTCATCTTCACTTTCAGATTGTGAGCCTTCATCAATCTCAGAGCATTTTTCACTTATATCAATTATTTCTTGCGATACCTCCTTGATTCCTGAATTTCTGGACATCATTAGAAATAAGTTAGAATAAATAAACTAAAAGGTAAAAATAATTACCAGTATTATAAACACGTCTACTATTTAAATAACTGCAATGGCAATCTCAACAATTTGTTTTTCGAATTTTTCACGGCTGTATATTAGAATTGAACTCTGAAATAAATACTGGAAAACTTGCGTTATACAATTATTTTTAGAACTAATCACTGCAATGATCGATATGCAACATTTCAAACAACAACCGAATATAAAATTTATACGGAGGATTCCCCTATTTTCTGTCACAACTGAAATACGGGTTCCCTAATTTAATTAGAATTGAAATCGTGCTGCCAAATGGTATTGAAAATTGATGTGTAAAATGATTTAAAATAAGAGACGATGTTATAAAATCTTTAAGGTGTGAGAAGACTACCTCATGGTGGAAATAGGTATACCATGCACGTGTTTTTAGATCTAGGAGGAGCTGGAGGAAAATGATGCTGCTAAATTAATTAACTAATTAATTATACGAAAAGTCAAAAAAAATAATTGTGGAAAAATGATTAAACTTGGAAAATAATTTTAAGTTAAAATTTTAAAAGGTGTCTTTTGACACCTTCGGTAGAAATAGTGTTAAAAAAATCCATATAAATAATAAAGTAAAACACAATATTTCAATTAAGCCATACTGATTTGTGTATGATTATGTTTGGTTAATAGAAATTCACAGGTTGGAAAAAATTATATAAAATCTAACAAATTGTAAAAATTTTTTTGTGGTCATTGCTTAACTCGGAAATGTAGAAAAAAACACCTCGGAGTTGACTACTAAAGTATAGCCTAATTGCTTTGAATGCAAAAGGTTGATTGTTTCTTATGCGAATTTCGACGGCGACGCTATCATCTTCAGAGCGCCAATGTACAGGACGAATCTGATTTTTTTTTGTGATTTGTGAAGTGGAAAAATAATTCCATTGTGCAAATAACAGATTGTTTTCAGAACCGTCCGTCTTATATGAAAATAATCGCAGGAATGGTTCTCAAATAACAGAAAATACGAGGATAATTTTTCCACGTGCCGTATTTTCCGTGTCGTACCGTTTCAAGAAAGTTCTTGTCGTGCGAGAGGACGTGCGCACCTCCGTCCAATGTTGTGCACATGTGCGCTCACATTCAAATCACGACCTGATCGCATTTTCAATGCGATGATGTGGCCGCATAGAGCGACTACCCACCGGCACACCTGATGGCAGGCGCGACAATTACTAATGCGTCATTTCGCCAAACAATCGCTGCTGGCATAATGTCATTCATAACTGCATGGTTGCGACACATTGCGGCCACTCCCTGTCTTTGCTTGGATTTTTCACTATCCGTCTATTAACGCGTTTCAAATACGAGATTATGTTTTCGGTTTCTTTCATGTACGGCTCGACCGAGCATTGTTATTAACGGCATGGAGACGTACCGAGAAAATGATAAATAATTATTCATGGAAGGGCGATTAGTAAACATCTGTACTTGATTTGATGTTTGACGATAATTACAATGTATCTATTTGAATAGCACGGCCATGAAATTTAATATTATTTCATATAATCGATTACAAAATGAATTATTTAAAAGCAACTGAAACAATCTGGAACTGCAGTACACGGATCTATTAAATAATAACTTGTTTCTGTTCAATCAATAAACTTACAAGTTATTTTCAAAAATCTCTCTTTAATCCTGTCTCAATCTCATGAAACATTATTTACATCTTATTATCAACCTAAATTATACTTTATATTAGCTTGGTGCAAAAATAATTGCGGTTTTTATCATTTTATGTCTAGCGCTGATTTTTCTATTTACCGTTATCTTTTGTTATAGACATGTGATACATCATTGTAAACAATGAAATTAGTACTACTGACTTCAGCTTATGACTATTGTTTTAATTTTTTTAGTATTGTTGGATATAACCTCTTAAATTAGTCATGGAAAAAAGAAAATTCGCGCGATCTTCTTGTATGAGTTTGTTGATGTGTTTTTTGATGAACCGTCTATGAATTCATCAGTCTCCACCATCCCAGCTTTATTAGAATCGAATTGAACGCTCATGTACGTTGAAGTACTGAATGTTTTTTCTAGCCTTTTGAAACTTTTCTCCCATTATATGCAGTTGATAAACAGTTATTTTTTTTTTGTAAAACAGAGGCCACCATTTTTTAAGTTCACAAATCTTTTCAGTTTATACTTCTTCTACTGAAAATTTTCTGCTGGATTGAGTAGCCTTATTAACCTTTTCTTTGAGATATATACATATATATATATATATATATATATATATATATATACATATATATATACATATATATATATATATATATATATATATATATATATATGTGTCAAAGAAAAGGTTAATAAGGCTACTCTATTAAGGTACTCTATTATTATAATAAGGCTATGAGTAGCCTTATTAACCTCTTATTTGACATGTATACATATATATGTATATATATATATATATATATATATATATATATATATATATACACGATCATGTTTCTGCACAATTTTTTTATAACTGCAAAAACACGTCCATTATCCAAAAAAGAATGACAGGGTTCGACAGCAAGGCGCAACGTTGCTAACGTAATCTTTGTACTGAATATGAGGCTGTTCCCCAAGATTCTGATTTCGACAAAAAAATACAACAATTTTGAAAAAAAGATGACTTATATAGTTATTGAAATGACCGGTTCAAGTAATATTTGTACTAATAATGTAGCATTGATCGTTGAAGTTTACTCTTAATTATATTTTCATATCTTGTCGGGATACCTCTTGAAATCGCACGAAATGCTGAAACAGCTTGAAATTTTAAACTGTTTTGTTAATTTGGCGACGACAGTCTTAGAATGTTTCAGTAGAGAGTTACACATGTTTTCTGATCTACAGGAAGACACTAGTGCTTATGATAAATATCAAATTTTATCCATAACTTTGTGGTTCGTTACACAAATATTATATATTTATATATATATATATATATATATATATATATATATATATATATATATATATATATATATATATGTATATAATTCTACGAAATTTCGAATGATAAACAGTCGTCACATTGCAAATGCAATCACGGTCAGGATCGATTGCCATCATTCAAATATTTATTCTGTGTCTGTGTTAAAAAATATAATTAATTACAGACAGTACATAAAATTTGCATCCTTTTAATATTCTTTCAACAAATATTTACATAAAGATTACCTTGGCATACAAAAACCTCCCAGTTTATATGCAAATACGAAAAATCTGCGGAATCATCATATTAAATTCAATACAAAGTGTGTGCACGCCGATAATTCACGCAATGGAAACGAACGCGACAGTAATGGAAAAAAGTAATTATTTCCTTCATGTTTCGGTACTCGAACGTTTTTATAACGTCGACGTCCTTGCAGCCATCGAAATTTTATTTCTTCATGTTACCTACCTTAACAGACTCCAATGAGACGTTGCATTTATTCACAATATTTTTCGCAGCGCATGGAAATAATCGATTTTAATAGATTTTTTTCTTCTATAGTTCCGATTAACTTTGTTCCTATTTTACTAGTCTGTTGATATTGATTCAATAACATCGATATTTAAATTAAGTCCGTCATTTTCTCTTACTGGATCTGATAAACATCGGCCGTAGAATTCTGCGGACTGTCCTCGTTTTTGATATCAATTTATTTAATGATTTATCAACGCACTTGACTTTCTAAGATCTGATATTCGTTTCGATAAACATAACCTTCAAAAATAATAAAAAAAAATATTTGATAAACATCTGATAAAATCGTGTTATTGATTTAAACTTGCATAAAATGTATTGGAGTGTACTGTAAGAAAGCCAATCAGAAAATATACGTTTTACATTCTTTAAAGAAAAAATAATACAAAAGAAATAGAGGTTTTATTTAAGCTTCATTCTTATAGATAGCCTCTTTTTTTAACGACAATTAGAGTGTAATGTTTCATGAACTTCTGTGCATTTTCAATTTTGTATTCATATATATATATATATATATATATATATATATACAGACACACACTATAATCAATCCATTTATACGGTCTCCATTTACGCGATTTCACTTTGAAGCGGTTAAAAAAATTTCAAATAATCAAATAGACACCAGATGACCATCACTGTGCATACATTTTTCGTATTTTATCACATATCTTATACACATTGTAATTATAAAAATTCGGGAATTCTCCAATTTCATTTGTTCAGTCAATCTTATTTAGAATTGTGTGGTAGACATATGTAGTGTAGTACAAATAAATAAATAAATAATGAATATTTGTGGAGGGTGTGCATTGTAAACCGTAGATACGCGACAGGTTAATAAATGATGGTATCATGAAGGGGTAAATTAAATAAAATGATTAAGAAGAAGACAAGCACCCGGATAAGTTTAGAAGTTAAATTAAAAATTTATCCGGACGTTAGAAAAACGTGAAAAACTTATCAGTGTTGTCCAGTTGTACAATCTGAACGAGTCTACAATTCGTATGATTAGAAAAAATTGCTGACTATTAAAATGGCAGTGGAAGGAGTCATACGAACAAGTTCCAAGGTAGTGAAATAGGCAAGAAATCCTATTAGAGTGAAAATGGAAAAAGTTATAGATTCAGTGGATAGAAGACAATGGAAAAATGCACATTGATATATATATATATATATATATATATATATATATATATATATATATACGCGTTATACAAAATAAGACTTTGTCAAATTTTAATCAGTTGGAAAAAAATGATGAAAAGAAAAATGAAGAAGAAGTCATTACTTTTCCTTACCAGTAAAGGCTGATTTGACAAATTCAAGACAAGATACAATCTTCACAACATCAAGTTAGTGGGTGAAGCTGCTAGTGCTGATATGGCTGATGAAGCAGCTATTGAATTTTATTAGAAGGTGAGCGATTTAGTGATTTGAATGCTTCTGATATTGAAGATCTTTGGAAATCACACGATTCTGAATTGACAACTAATGATCTGATTGAATTAAATCAAGAAGAGAACAACGAGGAAGGGGAGCTAGAAGATGATGAAAAATAAACACTTTACCTGTTTGCAACCCAGAACATTAAATATTCCATATCTATGATTTAAAAAGCTATTGATTTTATTGAAAGCGAGAGTGATTTTGAATAGGTAACGGTGAAGTTGATACTTTATGGAAATAAATGATAGTTACATCAAAAAGTGGTTGTTTATGTTATCAATAACCTCTTGTATAGGCGTATATTTTAAAAAAATAGTTAAAACGTTTCTAATCGAGTAAAAGTAATATATTTGAGAATATGGAACAGATCTCTATTTTAGACAGCTTTCTATGGCTTCACTTACTCTGATTTTATTTATGCACTGTTTTCATGGAGTCAATTACTCACATAAATGGAGGGATTATAATAAATAAATAAATATATATATATATATATATATATATATATATATATATATATATATATCGAATATGCTTCACAAGAGATGTACAGTTTTCTTCACTTGCTCCGTTTGTGGTGAATCGATCAGTTCTTAATGCGTTTAAGATCAACATCTCGGTTGTATATTAGAACTCTAAAAATCCGAATTTCGTTTACCCGTTTCAATAATCAAAGTCACAAGGTAAATCCTCGTTTTCTATGAAGTAATAATCGATAGTATTTATGGACGATATCTACGAACTGCTAACTTGTCCTGCATCAATTTAAAATAATGAGCATTGTGTATTTTTTTAATTCTAAGTCTGTTCTAAAGACAGTCTTCATGAGTACTCTGTACCCCTGTTCACTAAACAAATAGAAGAGACCTTCTCAGTAAAACTTCTTGATCTAAGAAACGGTCAGGATATTTCAACCAAGCGAGCGATGAGTATCAGTGTTCAGTAATTAGCGAATATTAAAATAATATTCTAATTGAAAAAAAAATTAATAAACAGTTATAGCGGTCCGTTCATATTTTATAACACAAAAAGAGAAACGATATGGTATTTATTGATCTAATTTTTTTTATATAAAATATTTGATTTATCTACAACGTCCATCTGTTTGAAAAAATCGTTATTTTCATAATAGAATCTTCGGAAAATTATCTGTACTAATAAATGTGTCCATCTATACCAGTAACCTTAACTATTGAATTCGTACGTTACAATCTTTAATGTTGACTAACATCTATTTTTAACATTAAAAAAAAATAAATTCGATTTATTTTTAGCGGAGTATATTTTTAAATGGCCTGTCACGAAATTCATTCATTCCGATATTTACATTTAAGCGTTGGTTTTTATTTATGGGAGAGAATTTGAAAAATACTATATTTGAAAAAAATTAATTAAACATGTATTCATTTATACATAAATAAAAGTTTGATAATTGACAGTAGCGTTATTTTTATTATAATATTAAAATATTAAATTGGATTTAATTATTGTTATGACATCTGTGTTTCATATCAGATACATGTATACACACACACACACATATATATATATATATATATATATATATATATATATATATCAAATCAAAAGAAGTTTATTGTTAATCATTGAAATACACAGAGTCTGAACAGAGTTTTAAAATGGATTTTAGGAAATAGTGCAGGTTTGACACCATCTTAGCCGTGAGGCTTTTAAGATGCAGTTTGACTTAGCAAAGACAGTAAAACTAGTATGAGACTAACTTAACTAACTTAGCTACCTAAATTATTTTAATGTTCTGCAAATTTTATTTTATTGTTTGTCAGGTTCATGGCGCCGGAAAAATTTTCAAAAATCGACTAGATCACAGATATGTGTATATATATATATATATATATATATATATATATATATATATATATATATATATATATAGGATGATTCAACTTTCGGTTCCACACAAAAGTATTAAAAAAAATACAAAAATTAATGTTGTTACCCATTTAGTATTTTAGTTAAATTGTATTTTAGTATTGAATTGAATTAAAATACTAAATAAAAAATAATATAACTTTTCTTAACCCCTGCGCCTGTTTTAATATTTCCATGTAGAAGCCTAAATTGAATCTCTCTCTATCTGTCTTTCTCTCTCTCTCTCTCTCTCTCTATATATATATATATATATATATATAATAAAAATGAAACAGTGATGCTGTTCCAGAGACTTTTATTCGTTCCCTGATTGAGTTGATCATTAACGATGGTTGATATCAGTCACGTGGCTCGTGTTATAATTGTTTACTATGAATAGCGAGATCGAATGATCTTCACCCTAATTAATTGAAAAATTTTCCAATAAGAAATTATGATTTAACATTTTATGCATATTATTTGTTAATTTCTGTTATTTATTAGGGGAGTGCGAACAATAGCGAGCTCGAGGCGAATCCCCCCTCTTTCGGAATGGTAGCGACTGTATCGAACAGGGGGCTGAGTCCCTTTATATTTATAATTATTATGAATCACGAACTAAGTTTAGATTTCAGTACTTTTATGAATCTCGACTAACCAAATATATTGCTTGTTTTCAATGCAATTCTTGACGCTGTTTATGAGATTTTTCTAAAGATTTCTGTTAAGTTAATCATAATCTTATAATAAAAATATTATATTCAGTCAGTATTGGTCATGAAATAAGTCAATGAGTTTATGAATGTTTGCATAAACAGATTTTTAGATAATATCAGGTTGGTAGAGAAATAATTACGGTCTATGATCTTCAAATGTTAAGTGGTTTAAGTGTTCCAGAACTTTTAAAACTGACTTTCATTTCTTTTTTAATCATCCGGACATTTTTCAAGTTAGAAAATGTTTAAAATGAAAAATTAGTTTATGAATGTTTGCATAATACAAATAAGAACATAAAAGTAAAAAAATAAATTGTACGGCAGTTTATTGTATTACAATCCTTTTTAGATAATATCAGGTTGGTAGAAAAATAATTGCGGTCTATGATTTTCAAATTTTAAGAGGTTTAAGTATTCCAGAACTGTTTTTTAAAACTGATTTCGATTTTTTTTAATCTTCTGGATATTTTTTAAGTTAGAAAATGTTTAAAATGAAAAATCCAACTGTACAACCCAATATATCCAGAATCCAAAAAGATATCGATTCAACATTCATTAAATGAAATGTATCCGAGTAAATGGCAAACGATATCAATTACACGAATCGATTTTTTTTTTTTAAAATAAACCGGAAAACGACCACCTCTCGATCCGAACTCCATCTTACAAATCTTACATTTCACATGCATCGACCGAACACATTCGATTTGCAAATAATTCGACTGCAGTACACGTAATATAAGTTAAACATGCAAAATAAAAATCTTTTTTGCATACTCATTATTGACCATTAGCAATAATTGGATGGAAAAACCAACAATGTACTTACAGAACGACTTTTTGTAATATTTTATTTCTTCATCTTTTTCTGTGCAAATTCAACATGCACAGATCTTACAGTTTAAAACGTTATTTTAACGTCGTGTAATTGATAATAATTTAGAAGTGTTTAACAAACAAACAGTTAATTGATTTCATATACACACATTTATATATACATATATATATATATACAGTAAGTGTATTTGCGCCGTTTGCTATAAATAGATATTAGTCTACATCCACCTTTGTGGCGTATTTATTCAATAATTAAAGAAGCAAAACAGAAAAAAAATAAACAAATACATGCACACAGACACACACATCTCATCAAAATAACAAACTTCAGATTCGTTAATTATGAGAACACGTCCGTTCCTCGCGAGTATTCTTTCCAAAAAAAAAAATCATTAATTCATAACCCCACGTGTCGGCGTTCCAAGGGCATTACATAAACTCTGCAAGTACGTATTAACTTTTTTTTTTGCTGCGTTCGTTCGGATTCTGTTCATAAGAACGAAACAGAGTAAAAAAAGAGACGTCGACGTCTCACGCGTCATTGTTCGGAATAGATTGATGCACGGAATTTGTACAAATATTTGTGTGTTAAATTTAGACACTGATTAGAAATTCAAATTCGATTTCCGAATATGCAATTAGAGATTTTTGGAAAGTCAATATTTTCTTAAATTAATTCTGAAAACATGATAATTCGCACACATGTTTTTATAAAAAAAATTAAATTATCAAATCTGTACTTTTGTCAAGTTCAGATACAACAATTGAAAATTTTACCAATACCTGGTTGTACCCTTATATATATATATATATATATATATATATATATATCATATCTAAATCACAAATGAAGAAATATTTATTATATTATTTTTTCTCAACATCAACTGCATTTTTGTCCTTTTACAATAACGCAAATCACTTTTATATAAATTATCAACATCCAAACATAAATTTTTGTAAAATTTTTCAAACATTATTTCCTGTTTTATATTTTTAATAAGACTTTTTAAGATAAAACATCATTAGAATACCCTTTTTTACTATTAGGTAGGTAAGAAAATAATTACTGTCTTTGTTTTCTGAATCTAACCATGATTTTTTTCAATGAAATTATCATTTTATTGTTTTCATGTTAATATCATTTTAAAGTGAATTTTTTGATCTGTATTTTAATAATATTGATCTTGGTTTTATTAATAATTCTGGTTCGGATTGAGCTATTGGATTAAATAAGAAGCAAATAAGAGAATTTTCACTCGATACAGCTAGCTGAGAAGAATGTATATGAATTTGAAGGTCACAAACCGCAATTATTTTTCTACCAACCTAACAGAAGAAGTTACCTCGAAAAAAACAGAAAATCTTGTTACTATACAGGATTTTTTTTTGAAAAAAAACACCAGATTATGAAAACAATCAAGTTATCAAAAAAACGATGTAGTTACAAATAATCGAGTTTTATGTGAATTTCTTGGATCTAAGGTAACAAATTTTACGGTGCAATTGTGGCACAAGAATTCGAGAGCTTGTACAAAAGTTAGACGCTAGCCATTCAATAGTCCTGGGCCACTCGAACAGCCAGCTGAGAAGAATGCGTATGAATTTGAAGATCACAGACCGCAATTATTTTCCTACCGACCCAACAGAAGAAGTTACCTCGAAACAAACAGAAAGTCTTGTTACTGCACAGGATTTTTTTTTTGAAAAAAATACACCAGATTATGAAAACAAACAAGTTATCAAAAAAATGATGCTGTTACAAATAATCAAGTTTTATGTGAATTTCTCGGATCAAATGTAACAAATTTTACGGTGCAATTGTGGCACAAAAATTCGAGAGCTTGTACAAAAGTTAAACGCTAGCCATTCAATAGTCCTGGACCACTCGATACAGGCAGCTGAGAAAAATGTTATGAATTTGAAGATCACAAACCGCAATTATTTTTCTACCAATCAAACACATCTATATTTGAAAACATTGCAGATATGAAGCGATTTGAAATGTTCCTGACGCAGATAAAAAACCGACATTCCATGCACACAAATTTAATATATTGAAAAGTATTCAGTAGCGACTAAACTAAATTGTAACAATTATCCCTAGAACAGTATATTATAGTTATAAAAGAATCATTCAAGTTATTTAATATTTTCCACTTCGCTTCAAATGAATAAAAAATAACTAAATAATATATACAATGCAACATTAATTATTCTCCGACATTTGTATTGTAAACACACGGTTACCGTTTCCAGTACATTTATTATTATTGTACAAACATATAAAAATAGTGACGAATTTCACAATTTTCCAAGGTATCAATAAATTTATATACGAACACTGTCACGCCACTTGTTTACGCTGTTCAAATCGATTCGGATTTTATATTTGCCGCGCTCACGATGACACACTTGGATCGGCCACATTCAGATTATTTAAATTTATGACTAGAATAATGTAATATTACGTTTTAATGTGTTTAATATTTTTCACTCGCTCTATAAATACACGTATTCTGCATTATTGTCTTTTACATTAAATCGCTTTTTAACCTTGTGTGCATATTTTCGATTTTACGCAATATTTATTTACGATGACATACGAAATTGCCATGAAGATAGTCGTTTCGAACGTGTGCAACTTTTCTCCATCTGTTCTGAATAATGAGATTTTATAAATGATATGAGTGTTATCAAAGTTTATTATGTAAATATTCAATCTTTAATGCTAGTTTTGATGTCATAACGATTCGAAACAGAATGATTTCATGTTTTGTATTGTTATATAAAACAATATTTCATGTGTTAGGGGTACCGGAAAGTTTTTTTCGTTTAGATGATACAGTTTTGCTGGAGGAAATCGAAGCATGTCTAGAATTAACGACTCAATTGTCTAATTGAATTCATTGCCTCTGGTCAACAGTACAAGACCATATGAAAAAAATGGAAACGTCTGGAGAGAAGCTGTTTGGATACCGCACGATTTTATTAAAGAAAACGGAATGGTTCGGATGAACTCGTGTAGATCATTCAAGATATGCGTTTCCGCTGAACCTTTTTTAAAACGTATTGTCACACGTGAGGTAAAATGGATCCTTTATGAAAACATAAAACGTAATAAACAATCGTTGTCACCAAATCAGAAAGCTAAACAATCTTCTAAGCCAGGTTTGACCATTCGAAAGATATTGCTCTGTGTTTGGTGGGCTTATAAAGGAATCATTTATTATGAGACGTTAAACCCGGTGGAAACTATTAATTCTGATCTCTATTGTGATAAACTGGATCGCTTGAATCATAATTTAATCAGAAAACGGCCAGAAACTGTAAACAGACGTGTCGTTATTCTACAGTACGAAAAAGCACGACCGCATACAGTTAAAAAGACAAGCAAAAAAAATCAGAGCTCGATTGAGAGACCCTATCGCACCCTCTCTACTCACCAGACGTTGCACTCTACCACTGACTACCACTTATTTCGGTCACTGGAACATTTTTTTTAAGAAATAAGACACATAGAGATGTGAACCATATTAAAATGGCCATTGAACAATTTTTTTTCTAAAAGGGACCAGGAATTTTATAAAACAGGAATATTTTCTCTTCCTGATAGATGGAAGAGTGTGATGGAAGAATGATAGAAACAATATTATTCAATAAAGTACAAATGTCTCCTCTTAATTGGGTTTTATTTTAATAAAAAGAAACGAAAAAGCTTTCCAATACCACTAATATACATGGGAAAGATTTTACTTTTGTAATTACTTTGTTTTGATTTTGATTTCGATAATGAATAGTGATATTTATAAATTATATATATATATATATATATATATATATGCGTGCGTGTGTATATATGTTTATGTATATATATATATATATGTATATATATATATATACAGTTGCGGACATTCGTATTCATACAGAAGAATTGTTACTACAAAAGCAAGAAGATGTTTAGTACCGCTAATATATATAGGAAAAAAATCCTTTTAATTGCTTTGTTTTGATTTTAATTTTGATAATGAACAGTGATATATATATATATATATATATATATATATATATATATAT
Organism: Acanthacorydalis orientalis; assembly: GCA_034766995.1. Classification (NCBI taxonomy): domain Eukaryota; kingdom Metazoa; phylum Arthropoda; class Insecta; order Megaloptera; family Corydalidae; genus Acanthacorydalis; species Acanthacorydalis orientalis. The sequence continues at coordinate 5,878,472 of CM068316.1, read as the reverse complement.
ATATATATGTATATGTATATTATACATGCATGCATACAGTTGCAGACACTCCTATTCGTACACAAGAATCAATACTACAAAACGCAAGAAAAAGTTGTATGAATAGTTATAAAATTGTTTTGCAGGTTACAGTGTAAACTGATGTTATTCAACATTTTTGAACTGAAATTATTTGTCGTCTATGAGGTAAAAAATCATTTGTAAAAGAAATAAGTAGTCACTTGAAGGTGTTTGTTAGTTAGTTCTATTAAAAATATAAATTTGATATGTAATACAGTGGATAAGTATAATATTTAAACATAGAAGAATAAAATTTACAATCTAGTAGTAAGAAACTAGTGTTTGGAAATTAATATTTACTTTAACAAGGAATTTGTTTAAAAAAATATTCTTATTTTCTAAAATAACTGTAATAGTATTATATAATCGACTAAAATAATCATATACAAATTTTTCCCTATTTCCTTTGAACCAGAAAAAACATATTTTCCAAAATTATTTTAAAAGTTGATCTGTAGGAAGAATGAAATATAATACCGAAAGATTGTCACAATTATTCTTTCACCGTATGAACTACAAAAAAATCTGATCAGAAATATACAATAAATGATTGTTTTTTAGTAAAGTTCAATGCAATTGTCTTCAAAGCGTTGAAGCTACAGAAAAAAGATTTTATGGTATTGTAGGTGAGCGAATAATTCATTTATCATAGTTAATTAATGACAGTGACAGAATGTTATTGTGATACCAAATGATATTTAAATTTTTACACTCCTTAAGCTATTATTATAAGTACAGAATTGTTAATTCATTTGTCTTTATATTTGTTTAAATTACATACAAATAGAAAATAGATTCATTTCAATTTCTAACTACATTTCTAAAAATTCAAAATCAAGGAAACAGTTTTCAAGGAAACCAACCGCGCACTTACAAATTTAAATTCAGTACGAATAAACTATTCACTAATATTATTTCAAACGAATACATACAGACAGGTTTTAAGAAAAGTTTAATTTTCTTTTATTGTACAATAATGAATATTCATTAGACAGTTATATTCGAACGACTTATTTAAATTAACAGATTAATAATATGTTTACTTATCTGTTGTCATATATGAAAATAAGTAAAAAATTCTATTTACAAAAAGAATGTGTACCTATCGTGCATGTATGTAAATTTCCGTCAGAAAAATATAAATCAAAAATAAGACTATATGCAAATTACAACAAACAAATAATTCAGAAAAACGAGCACGTTGTTTAAGTATCTATTATGAATTTATTGTCAGTTCTCACGTTGAGTAATCGATAAACAAAGGCTCAGATACACACATCGTCTAAACCAGTTTGATTTTTATTACTTGTCGGCTGCGAATGTGTGTATGTGTGTGGTTTTGATATTGATACTAAACTAAATCGAATAATGAAGTTTGTAATTGAAGCGAAAGTTATATTTTATTTTTATGAGAAAAATTATAATATCAAAGGAATAACTGAATTCGTTACAGATACAGATATCTTCTAAATTGATTAAATCACATAGTTTGCCGTCGATTTCAGTATTATTATCATAATATAAATTAAATTAATTCACGATTATAAAGTCCGTTTCTTAAATAACATGATTTGTTTGTTGATGAATTCTTTATTAAAAACATTAAATAATACAGGTGATGCAAAAAGAACGAAGGGGTGCAAAAAAAAATTAAAATATTAATATTTTTTTGTTTTGTAATATTTTCATCTTTTTTTATTTCTCAAGACATAGCGTAAGGATGCCGATTTTTTTCTGATTACACAAATTATGTTTCGAACTTGTCGTAACGGCTTTTTAAAAAGTAATTTCGACTCGAGGTACGAGTCCCAACAACTGCTCTAGTCATAATTCTTTCATTTTAGTCGCAATTCTTTATTGATTTTATCACAAATCTTAGACTAAATTTAATACAGTAAAATCTAATATGATGAGCATGTTAATAAATTCGGTTTCAATAAATCCGTAGTTTGGTGAAAAAGTCATTTGTGAGAATCAAATAGAATACAGTTATGTAATGTGTAAATAATATTTATTGTATGTAGGAGTGGTTTTTTATCTATGAGCTTGTATTTTTTTAAAAAAATCATATGAGAAATAAAATCTCATTTATTACTTATACACATTATATATATATATATATATATATAAATTGTTAAATAAGTGTAGGGTAATTAATCGTCAATGATGGAGGAATGCAACGTCAGTTTTTTTAAGTTGACAACAATTTGGGATTCACATAGAATCGACATAGTGTGATTAAATATGTACAAAGAACGAACGATGATTGTTCGTAATTACCTTCAGAATTTAAATTTTATAAATTCACAACAATTAAACGTGTCGCCAAATTAATGACAGGAAATCCGTCAAAATTTCGCAGAATTATAGCGAATCAGTGGAATATAATAATTGGGCTCGAATTAGAATGTATTAGGATTAGATTTTGATACTGGCAATTATATATATATATAAAGTTTAACCTCATTATTATATGTTACAACGTTTTTTTGGTATTTTTTTTAATGATCACATGTCGACATAAACTTTTGAAATACAAGCAAATTTAATTAATTAAACAGATAATCCATGTTCAGATGTATATGGTTGATCGTTATTTAGTTATTACTGGAAATTAGCACTGATTTTGATGTATGTAATAGTTTTTTTTAAGGTCACCGGCAATTAAACCAGCCGGTCTCTTCTTTGTGATCCGAATTAACATGACAGTCGAGAAAACATATTAGAAAAATCATTAAAAAATATAGTCCGTTACTTTCGAATCGATTTTCTTAAAAAAAATACTTTCTTAAACAATTTATAAAATATTTAAACAGTATTCTATAAATAATGAATCAAATTATCAGTAAATTGAAAGTGAGGGATGTCAGTGTTTTAAATAAAGTATCATATTAAATGAATTTCTTCTTATATTCTGTGGGTCGTCTTTCTAGACATTCTTAAAATTCAATTCGATAAAATGTTGTAAGAAAATTCATAAAGAAATGTCCATTATACGAAACGAGTTCAGTTCGTCGTTATGAACTGAAGAAGGACGCCCGGGACTTTCTTCATCTTCAAGGCTTTTGTCCCCAGAACGAAATTTTTGGAACAATCAATGGACCGTACGTTCCACACAGTATCCACACAAAAAATCACCGTTTAGTTTACGAGCAGCTTCTGCAACTTTACAACCCGTTTTGAACTCCTACAAAAAATTCTCTTGTTTGCTTTTTTTCCATCTTTAATTCAATAACCCAATTTGAAGCAAAATAAATAATTAAACTAAAGTCGATTTTACTAAAATACACACTAAAAAATGTACTTTAAAATGATATTAACATAAACACGATGAAATGACACTTTCATTGGAAAAAAAATAATGTAAGAAATTCAGAAAAAATTTAAAAAATAATTCATAAAACAAAAACCGAAATCATTTTCCTTCAGCTTTATAAAATCCATTAATTTGTATATTTTGATTTTTATTGACTAAAAACCCGTTCCGAACGAAACACATTAACTTTAATGTGTATAGTAAGAGGTTTGTTGGATTTCATCCATAGGATTAGACATTTAGGCCAAGTAATCTTTGTGTTAATCTCGAGTTACATTTAGAACACACTGTACACGGACCGACTATTCACTTGTTAAGTAAAAAAATTGTGATACAGAACACAACTTTTTTAATAAAAGCTGGCACATTCCTCAACCATTAAATCTGAATTCGTAACACATTGAACACCAACACAATTTACAAGAAACAACCGTTGAGTAAGAATAATCAGATATCCATTTCTATTCGTATAATTATACTAAATTTTAAAAGAGAACGTTTTCATATATTAATTAAATGTTACGTTATTAAAAAGTTTCGTTTTTTTGCAAAGTTGATGTAATTATGCAAATGATTTAGTATAATTCTTGACGTTTTCTTGTCAATGTTATTGTAGTAGTATGTTTTAATGAATTAGGTCAGTTGATTGAGATCAATTTGCAATGTATTACATTGTACGTATATATATATATATATATATATATATATATATATATATGTAATTTAGTATAAAAAATAAAAAGTACACACGTGCTTCAAAATAGAATAAGAAACTGATTTAATTACGCCATTAATTTACATTTCATTTTATTATCAATTTCAATGTCAATTTCATCTTTTTATAAAGCAATAAAATGTGAATGCTTCTTTATTTATATATATATATATATATATATATATATATATATATATATATATATATATATATATATATTGAAAAAATCAAGGCAAGTTTCAATTGAATTTATGGTAATAATATTATTAAGAATTGAGACAGGAAAACTAATAATTGTACATTAGTAAGAATGTTCAGATAGACGTACTTTTTGTGGCACGAGAAATAATTAAGTTTTGTAATAGAACTGAATAAGGTATATACATACATATGTATATGTATATATATATATATATACACACATATATATATATATATATATGTGTGTGTGTGTATGTGCCGGTAATTATGACAGTGGACTAAGTCATATATTTTTCGTATTGAGATATTTAGACTTTTGGGTTTGTGTGTAATAAAAAATATTATTCCATTATGTAACAAAATATTTTCCAAACTACTTACTGTTATAATGTAAATCTTTTATGTCATTATGAATTTCTATGAGTATCATGAAAAAATATGTGTTTTTTAATACTTCATATGACTTAGACTATTTTCAAAATTATTCAAACATCTTAAAAATGATTTATAACAAAAATATTTCAGTTTTATTCAAAAAAGAAAGCTATAATCCACAGTATTCACTTACATTTTGTAATTATAATCATGTTAACTTAATTTAGAATAATACTAGAGATTTTTTCTTCTTCGTCAATAAACGGTATTCTTTTTGTGATGTCTTGAGAGCACAAAAATATTCATGGAAAACTGACGGAATGTACAGTAACAGATCCATTATATCCTTATATTTTTCCTTTATAAGTGATTGGATATTCGCATAAAGTGGAAATAATTTAATTTTTTCGTATATTTCTGCCTTCTTTTTTTGGGCGAAAGATCTAAAATCTGAAATTCTGTTCTAAAATGTTTTATAAAACATATGATAAAGGGAATCTTTTAGAATTATGATCCATTTTATTTTCAACCAATTAACAGATTCTCCCTTAATACATTTCGTTCTCTTTGTAATTTATTTCTCTAGAGATTTTTTTTTCCAATAGCTAAATAATTGTTCGTTTGAGAGCTTTAAGCAAAAAAGTTGACTTAAGGGTTATTTACCTTGAAAATATTATAGTTTTATACAAAAATCAAATAGGTACATGCATTGTTTCAGAAAAACTAAGTATATCGAAAAGTAAGTGACTGTCCATTATCAAAATAAACAAAAACAGAATTATGTTTACCGATCAACTTTGCAAAGTCATGAAACGGTACATTTTTTATATTTTTTTCTAAGTTTTTCTAGATTATTAAAACATAAATAATTGTAATATAAAATAAATCATAAAATCGTTTTTTTTTTCAATTTTTTGACTTAGTTCACTGTCATAATTACCGGCATATATATATATATATATATATATATATATATATATATATATATATATATATATGATGTATATATATTTATATATATATATATGTATATATATTTTGTATATATATATATATATATATATATATATATATATATATATGGTTGGTAGGAAAATAATTGCAGTTTTTGTTTTCCTAATTCTAATCTTAATTTTTACAATGAAAGTGTCATTTCATTGTGTTCATGTTAATATCATTTTAAAGTACATTTTTCTGTGTGTATTTTGGTAACATCAACAATTGGCTGTTGTTATTTTTTTTACATTGATAATTCACTTCCTTGTAGAGAATTACATCTTATCAATCTATGGATTAATAGATAAGGAAAAGTAAAAAATTCGCTACAATTTTTTTTCCCAATTAACAAGACAAAGTATTATTAATGTTTCGAGCTGGTTCTCTAGTAAATAAAGAATATTAGTATGGAGTCATTCGAGTAACAGAACTAGAAAAAAATCTACAATGCATAAATCATTCACTGACATAATATCAAATACATTAAAGATCTTTATACTTTTCAAAAAATCTGCAATTCTCAGAATTATAGGAAAAATCTTATAGAAGAATAGAGAACCGCTATGAACTGATAATCAGACAATAATAGGGAGAAAATTGTTTATATTTATAGTTTATTACTGCTGTAATATATAATATTATTGTGTGTTGATTAATATCAATCACCTTTCTATTTTTGATGATATTATTTGACCTCAAAATTTCCATTGGCATAAAATAACACCTAAAATGTTAATATAAAAATTCGTAATTGTGTCACGGGCTTACATTAAAGTATGATTGTTGTTCAATTGAGAATAACGATTATCGACAATAAAAGCATAAACTTTAATAGAAAAAAGATTTAATTGTACTTTCTCTGATGTGATATGTAAACATATTGCGTTTCGATATCTGTCTTGTAATTATTTTTATTTGTATGCTATCGGCTATAGATCTTCTTATAAATACATTTTTTTCCAGTTTAATACAATCAAACATTCATTGTTTTTCAGTGTATTTTTATTAATTTTTTATACAGCCATTTGTCAAATTAAAAGTAATCGTTCCAATTGTCCTTTTTCTAGATGAAATTTTCTAGTTTTATACTCATGATATTCTTCTTTTTACCGTGTTTCAAATATAATGCAAGTCCTTTTTATATAAAACTATTATAAGAATAAAAAAATGATATTTTTCTATACACCAGCGCTCTGACGATGACGATATCACACCCGAAACGCGCATAAGTAGTAAATCAAAAAAATATACAATAATCATTTATTGAACATTTTCGATCAGAAGAAAATTCCAATAAGATTTCATCGTTAGATGTTCTATTGTAATAATTATCCTGATAAACATGATGCCAAGAAGTGAGATAAGCCATAAGACGGATAGTATAGTTTCCTGTAGCTTTTTTCCCCTCATCCAAATAGATCTCGAAATTGCAAATGTCCCATTTTCACAAAGCATCTTCACCAAAATTCCATATTTTTTTATCTTTGCCGGATTGTGCGTTCTAAATCTGATAGTCCTCAGCATAGCATCATTGCTTCATCAAATGTTAATTGCTGTTTAGGTATTTATAAAGACTGAAATTTTTCAATAAAGTTATCCAGAGGAGCGCTAACTTTGTAAAGTCTGTCTTGAATTGAGAATCAAAATGCTGTTATGTGGAAAGTCTAGGGAAAAAATTAAAAAAACAGTGAAGGCGTTACATGAATCAGAACAACACACAACAATTTAAGAGCTTGCACAAAATTTAGGCGTTAGTCGTCCAACAGTTCTGGACCACTTAAACCACTTAAAATTGGAAGGTCATAAACAGAAATTATTTTTCTACCGACCTTATATTATCTAAAAAGGATTAAAATGAGCTTGCACAAAAGTTAGGCGTTAGTCTTCCAACAGTTCTCGACCACAAATGGAAAAATGTATAAGGATTTGAACGTGATAAACCGCAATTATTTTTCTAAAGACCTGATATTATACAAAAAGGATTAAAATGAGCTTGCACAAAAATTAGGCGTCAGTCTTCCAACAGTTCTCGACCACAAATGGAAAAATGTATATGGATTTGAAGGGGATAAACCGCAATAATTTTTCTACTAACCTAATATTTACACTTTTTGACTTGTCTTCGTACTGAAACTAAAACAATAGATAACCTTATCTGACTTGTACGAATCAAATAGACATGAATGAAGAAACACTGACAAATATTTATAAACTGTTTAATTTTTTAAACAATTTTACTTGACAGGATGTATAGAAGCTTGTAAATTATTACTAGGATGAAAAAATGTAAGGATTTTCTTGAACCTTATTCTAGTCATAGTGTAAGTGTGAACATGAGTAAACTCATTACCGGTCAACAACTTTTGTGCATGAAAACACGAGTAAACTCGTGATCGGTCAACAATGTGTTAATATATTTTTCATTGTTTATTTTCTCGTTGCCTATCAGCAGGTAATATTTTGTATCAATCACTGCATAACTCTCACACTCATCCATTATGATATCCTCTCTCTCTCTCTCTCTCTATATATATATATATATAATTTCAGTCTCATTTTGTCAAATGTGTTCATTTATCCTTCGACTCCATCTAACATTTCAACAAATTCCGAAGACGTTACCGATTACAATCAATACACAAAACGACACCGAACATCACAGAAACCATAATACGAAAATATAGAATCGCTCGACACGGAATATATTCATATGTGGAAGGAAAAAAAAATCATATACTATCGCGTAAAATATTTGAATTTCAAATGAAATCGTGACATGAATTACGTACCATCACGTCGCTATAATTTTTTTCTCCACATATTGCCCAAATTTGCATATCTAAATATAATCATCGATTTGAAAAGTAAAAGTTAAGATGGAAACATAAATTATTTCACTTTTATTATCGGACGATAATGTCACGATTCTAATAATAAATTTTGTATACAAACACAGACTCTGTTTCGTTATTCGGGGATACGTATTTTTTTCTTATTCGTTCGATAATTGCCCGCGCAACTTTCTTTTTATGCGGTTTTCGTTCGATAGATTTATTTATAGACGAGCAATTATTTCGTGTCGAGATCAGTTTTAATTGCACAATATAGATATGCATTTGAACAATACTTGAACACATAAATGCATCCATCACATACACACATATATATATATATATATATATATATATATATATATATATATATATCTATATAAAGAAACATTACGAATTCGATGCTTTTGTTTTGCTTTGTAACTATTATTGCATCTGGTAAAACATAATTTCGCCACGTTGATTTAAATGTCAAATGGGCAAGTAAAATTGTTTAAAAAAATTGAACAGTTTATAAATATTTGTCAGTGTTTCTTCATTCATGTCTATTTGATTCGTACAAGTCAGATAAGACTATCTATTTTTTTAGTTTCAGTACGAAGTCAAGTCAAAAAGTGTAAATATTAGGTTAGTAGAAAAATGATTGCGGTTTATCACCTTCAAATCCATATACATTTTTCCATTTGTGGTCGAGAACTGTTGGAAAACTGACGCCTAATTTTCGTGCAAGCTCATTTTAATCCTCTTTGTATAATATCAGGTCTTTAGAAAAATAATTGCGGTTTATCACCTTCAAATCCTTATACATTTTTCCATTTGTGGTCCAGTACTGTCGGAAGACTAACGCCTAACTTTTGTGCAAGCTCATTTTAATCCTTTTTGTATAATATCATGTCTTTAGAAAAATAATTGCGGTTTATCACCTTCAAATCCTTATACATTTTCCCATTTGTGGTCCAGAACTGTCGGAAGACTAGCGCCTAACTTTTGTGCAAGCTCATTTTAATCCTTTTTAGATAATATAAGGTCGGTAGAAAAATAATTTCTGTTTATGACCTTCAAATCCATATACATTTTTCCATTTGTGGTCGAAAACTGTTGGAAGACTGACGCCTAATTTTTGTGCAAGCTCGTTGTAATTCTTTTTGTATAATATCATGTCTTTAGAAAAATAATTGCGGTTTATCACGTTTAAATCCATATAAATTTTTCCATCTGTGGTACAGAACTGTTGGAAGACTAACGCCTAACTTTTGTGCAAGCTCATTTTAATCCTTTTTAGGTAATATAAGTTCGGTAGAAAAATAATTACGGTTCATCACGTTCAAATCCATATAAATTTTTCCATCTGTGGTACAGAACTGTTGGAAGACTAACGCCTAACTTTTGTGCAAGCTCATTTTAATCCTTTTTAGATAATATCAGGTCGGTAGAAAAATAATTTCGGTTTATGACCTTCAAATTTTAAGTGGTTTAAGTGGTCCAGAACTGTTGGACGACTAACGCCTAAATTTTATGCAAGCTCTCAAATGGTTGTGTGTTGTTCTGATTCATTAACGCCTCCACTGTTTTTTTTAATTTCTTCCTAGACTTTCCACATAACAGCATTTTGATTCTCAACTGTATTAGGTTGGTAGGAAAATAATTGCGGTTTTTGTTTTTTTAATTCTAATTTTTTCAATGAGATTGAAAGAGACTTCAATCCTGATGTGATATTGTCTTGATGTTTGTCATTTCTTGATGTGGAATGTCTAGGAAAAAGTTTAAAAAACCTAGACGTCTCCAAACCCTAGACGTATTGTATAAATAAATTGAAGAGAATTCGTTTTTGACTCCTTTAGTCGCTGTTGATGATACATTGGTCCATTTTTATGAATCGGAGAGTATGTGGCAAAGTTTAATATGTAAATATCAGCCATTTCCAGCATGAAAAAGTTTAAGGCACAGATTTCTGTTGGAAAGTTGTTGATGACAGAGTTTTTGAGACATGTAAGGGGATATTTCCAATTCATTTCACATATAAAGGTAAAAAATAATTCAACATTCTTCTGTGCCTTCTCGTTCTATGAATAATGGTATTGCCATTGAAATACGTATAAGCAACAATAAAAAAAGATCAATAATCATTTAATGAATATTTTCAATTAAAAAAATCTTTTCTAATTTGTGGAGAAAGTGAAAAATTCTTCGGTGAAATTAATACAAACAATCTTGAAACATCCCCATCCTTAAGTTATTATTTCGATATACTGCCTAGATTACAGTAATCCGATTCTAAGTACCTTTGTCATAATTTAATTTAGAAAAAAAAGTTTCATACAATACATGTAGGTTATGAAAAAAACACTAAATAAAATGTATTAAATATTTTTCATGATAAAAAGTTTAATTATTTTTCAAAATAGGTGTTCACTTAGACCCGGAGGGAGGTTTACTTAACCTAGGAAATTTCGACATGTCAAGTTTTTCAAGTCTTCACTTTTTCTTCAATAACGAAAACAATACAAAATAAATATTAAAAATACCTACACAATTTTGTAGCTAAGAGGTAGTAGACTTTTGCAATAATAGTTTATTTTGAGAAATACATTTATTTTGTTAATCAAAAACGATTTTAAACAAACCGGTCCACTAGCCCTGGTCTCCCCTACATATAATATACTGAGAAGTATGCAGTTTTTTAAATCTTTTAAAGAATTAACAATAAATAGTCAGTTGTGTGAAATCATTGGGCAACAAAAAGAATGCATATTGATTCAAATGTCAAACTTTGTTTATAGTTTTTTTTCTGTATCCCATCGCTGTAAATCAGTTAGTTCAAATTTACGACACGACTAGCCGCAAGTTCAATCATAAAATGATGTCTGGTTCTTTTGAAATACTTTATTTATAGATTTCACCGATATAAAAATACTTACATAACCATAATTTAATCTTATTGGCAAATTTTAATGATCAGAATTTTTTATTATTGCTATTTTCTTTAAATTCATCATTTTTTGTTAGGTATCTTTAAAAAAGATACCGTGTCTATGCAATTGTTTTTTAAAATGTAACTTAATTTTTAAATTGAATATCTTGTACGCTTTAGTATCTTAAAAATATACAGTGATCGTTATATGTATGTATATATATATATATATTTATACTACGCTGCAGTTCAAATAAAAAAATAAAACGTAATCAGATATAAAAAAGTTTAAGAATATAGAAGTCGTTCAAACAGAATCACGATTTGAAAATAAATCAAAAAATAACCAATACCAGTTTTACTAGAAATGAACAACGTCATTATGTAAGAGCAGATTCATATACGTTTTCAATGATAATTGTTCGTTTTTTACTGACTTATTGTTTGGTTTATTTTTCTTATCATTTTTTTGATCATAAATTTTATAGATGTACTTATGAAACAATATACAGGGGATCTATTATAATTTTTTCCTCGATGAAGTTTCTAAAACTAACCGAATTCACTTTCACATATGAATTATTTTTCCTTTCCTACAACATTTTTCTTTTCCTATAACATTTTTATATTTACATACAAATTCATTGCGAGTAAGTATCTCGAACGTCTTAAGAAAATCATTAAAAATGTGGATACTTGATAGAAATCGACCACACGTTTCATAAATGACTTTAAAAAATTAAATCAACTGGGTTATGATACCTTGTTTCACCCACCTTATTCTCCGGATCTGCCTCCGACAGACTATCATTTTTTTTTAAATATTCGAGTAATTTCCTACTAGAGAAGGTTTTCAAAGATCAAGCATCAACTCAAAGCCCTATCGATGATTTCTTTAATTCCAGGACTCCATAATTCTATCTTGTAGGAATGAACAAACTTGTTTCCCGTCGAGAGAAATGTATGCAGGCCAACTGTCTTATTTTGATTAATAACTATATATTTTTTTAACTGATATATGCGCCTTTATACTCGATACGTAGAAACTGCAGTTATTTTTACACCAACCCAATATTCGAATCCAAAAAAATCATTTGAATTAAATCGGAGAGAAGTTGACAGTGAGAGTTTCACTTCATTGCCGTTATTTCGATTTATAAATACATTTACAAAAATCATTTCAAAAATGTAGGTACGTGATAGAAATCGACCTGACCGATTAAAAAGAATGTTTCAAGATGGGTGACCGCCTGTACTACGAATGTGAATATAATGAACGGTGATAATTAAATACAATTCGGTAGCCCTGACTGCTAAAATGTCATTTATCCGATTTCGATACTGAATTCATCGGACACAGGCGGCGAGTACACACGTTAAATAATAAATCGGATGCCTTGCCGGAAACACGTGCCGTGTCCAGCGCAGAGACCGCTTAGAAAATCGAGACGTTGCTTCAGATCGACGATCCGTGCACGAATTCAGTGTGATCGTCGAGAGTCGATGCCATCTGAACTGACAATGGAGTGAAAGTTAACTATTCACGTCGCATAATATATTTAAGTGAATCCAATTTCTCGGAAAGGAATGCATCATAATATGTGGACACGTCGCGTTTGATATCGATATATCCTAATTTGTTTGCGCGCTGTGTTTCCATAGGACGCACATTAAAATTTTAATGAGACATAATAGTATTACAGAGTTTTCGCTACGTTCGCTACAGTCATTGAATAAAAACTAGAGGTGTTAGTTCTACGTGACGGGCTGTACATTGTTTCATGCGATTATTCCGTAGAAAACAGGTCGACGCTGATAACAGAATATCAAAAAATCACACTGATTCGGGTATGAAATCTGCAAGGTTAATTAGTAAGTTGATAGAAAAATAGTTCCGGTTTATAACTTTTAAATTCATATATATATATATATATATATATATATATATATATATATATATATATATAAATGAATAAATAATAGGAGGTTGCATTGAAAGCCGCTGTTTTTTGTGTTTTTAAGCATTTATTTCAATAACAAAATGTGTAAATACATTACTCAAAGTATTTTCACTCGGAAGCTATGACTTTTGCCCACTTTTCTGGCAGAAATTGGATTCTGCGACGAAAGAATGGTCTATCTTTTGAGCCAATCTATTCGTAAACCCAATTTTCGACTTCTCTGCAGTTATGGAAATGTGTATCTTCTAAAGCGTGTTGCATCGATCGGAACAGATGGTAATCGCTTGAGGCCAGATCCGGAGAATACGCTGGGTGCGAGAGAACCTCCCACTCGAGCTCCATCAGTGTTTGTTTCACGGCTATAGCAAATCATAAGTTTGGTTTTATACAATAGTTCTACGTTGTAGACTGTCTTGTAATTGGCTCACTCAAATGCCAACCCCCAGGAAGTATCAGGATATCCGACTTTTTACTGAAGAGAAAATAAATTATAATGGAGAGAAAATAATAATAATAAATAATAATTCTCTTTACTTTATAATGAAGAGAGAAGAAATTATAACTGGTTGATAGATAGCGTGGTCTCTGTTCTAATTCTCAGTCGACATCAGTCACATGTATAAAGTTCTCTCACGGTGTACAAGGAAAAAGGGTATAGGATTTCACTGATAAGAAATTTATTCAAAATATTGTATTCATTGTTGCTTTAGAGTAAAAAAATTGTCACGCATTTTGACATTGTATTTTGTTGTTAATTTTTATAAACTTTTCCAATAAAAATTTCATGAATTTACATTCCACGCAGATTATTTGTGAGGATAATTTGTTAATTTCTGTTACATGTTAGGGGAGAGCGAGCGTCAGCGACAAGGGGGGGCATCCAAAACGAAAAAAAGTTTGTGTGGTAAATGAAGAATTTCTTTATGGAAGAAAAATCACATTTTTAATTACATTTTCAATTGTCCCTTACGAGTCTTCCAATCAGATCGAAATTTCAATCATGTTCTTCTTTTGTCGATCGATGAATAGTCTACATTTTTTTAAAAAATTCCTTTGTATAGAAATACAACACAATAAGATTATTTTCACTAATCAAATAGTTTTCATTCCGTAAATATTAATAGAAATTATATTAATAATGTGTACTTGATATATTAATAGAATATTATTTTGGCGTACAGTACAAAATGCACAATTTATTACATAAAATTCCTTATAGGCATTTCGTTTATTTTTTTCTTCAACCTTATGCAATACTATGACAATGATTCTATTTTCTCTCATGCCTCATTTCATCTTAACTGATTGACTAACAGATTAAAAATAATTATTGTTTTATTGTATGATATATACTCAAGGTTGAAGTCATACAGGTTTTTATTAAATAACTTGTTTCTTTCTTTTTATATTGATGTTGAATTTTGCGACAGTAATGACACAATTATACATACACACACACACACACTTTTTATATATATATATATATATATGTATATGTATAATCAATACGGAATTAATTTAAAAATAAATTAATACATGATTATACAAATTTCATGATTTATTTTTATTTACTTTATTTTAATATTCAAATACCAAAATGTTTAAGGCAAGTTCTATTTTTTATTTTTAGTGCATATATATATATACACACAGCAAGACTCTCTTAGTTTGAGTTGACATGACACTTCAGTTGCTAAACGCATATTTTTTTCAATATTTTTCTTCATTTTTCAAAAAGTGTGGTCACAGATGAAGCTGTTTACATTTCACAAGAATGTTGATTCACTGTTTACGCAAGGATATAAAAATACAAGAAAAGATCATTTGGCTAGGTTCAGAAAGATAATGCAGTGTGAAAATTTCTATCATATTATCATTTCAGTTAAACGGTATTATCATTATAATTAACCCTCTGAAGTCGGGCATGGATCTGGGAATCCACTGATGTTTTCCAAAGAAATTGTGGTCTCGGAGCACTATCTTTTGGATGATATATTTAAAGGGTACTAATTTCTTTCGAATGAGACTACATTTATAACTCTTTCTTTCATTAAAAGAATGCAGTCGTCCAAATCAGAAAAATTGTATTTTTTCTCATTTGAAAACCTATAAAAGCCCAAATACTGAAAAATCATTGTATTGTTCTCTTGTATTCTGTATTGTGTTGTACTATTTTGTACTCTTCAATGATTGAATGAATTGCGTTAAAGTCTTGTATATAGGTGATTCAATTTAGGCTTCCAAATGAAAAAATGAAAAAAATCACAAAAATGAAAAAAAATCATGTTTATTCAATTTTTGTGATTTTTTTTAATACTTTCATGTGAAAGCCTAAATTAAATCACCGTTTATAACTTCATAATTGAATATTAAACCATTTTTATCAACTTTGTTCTCTTATTGTGTTTATAAAACTCTTACTCATTCTTAAAAATGTCTTTAAAATTACATTACATTTGTGGTAATATGGTTAATTTTACTTTCATTACTGAACTATCCTTTTACTACACACAATCACAAAAATTCTCTGTTTAAAAACGTTCAATAAATGATTATTAATTATTTTTTGATTGTTACTTAAGGGCATTTAGGTGGCAATACCTTCGTCTTCATAGCGATGAGGTATAGAAAAATCTACATATTCTCTACTTAAGCAGCAATAAAAATGATCAATAATCAATTATTGCACATTTATGATCACATTTTTTTATGGTTGTTAGGATGAGTAAGAAAAAATTGTGAAAGTCGAGAATTTTATTTTTTCTTACTTTTTGTGAATTCTTTTTTAAATAATATTTATGCTCGTCAAATTAAATTAAACACTTCCATTGAATAGGTGAATATGGAATCTTTCAAAAATGTTTTTGTATCTAGAATTGATTACATTCCATTTTAAATTTAGTGTTTTCATCAGTAGAAACTTTCAATTATATAATGAAGAAAATATTTTATAAAAAAAAACTTTTATAACTTTTTAGAACTATCGTCACTTCAGTTTTCTGTCCATCTTTCTGGCTGCATATTAAAATTTTTATTCCTTTTATAAATACATAAATCTGTGAGATTAACATTCTAGTTCTCTAGTAAGATATTAGAAGGTGTCTAAATTAATATTAGAAGGACACAGCGGTCTAGTCTGACCTTTCCGACCTATTATTTTAAGTACAGACGGAATGACTATGCATATTTCGAACATTTAAACAATTTCTAATAAAACACTTCTGAAAAAAAGTACTGGAAATGGCAAGTCATAATTATATTTTAGATTAAAATACTGCATTAGAAATGGTCGCAACCGAAACACCAGCTCAGGTGTAATTACCGGACGATTCGATTTATTAGGCCGGTACGAAAATAATTACGATATTTGTTTTCTGAATTCTAATCTTATTTTTTTTAAAAGAATGAAAGTGTCATTTCATCGTGTTCATGTTAATATCGTTTTAAAGTAGATTTTTCGGTCTGTATTTTGGTAACAACAAACTGTGAGCATAAACACTGATTGAACTTGAACGGGAGGTTCTCTCGCACCAAGCGTATTTTTCTGACCTGGCCCCAAGCGATTATCATCTGTTCCGATCGATGCAACACGCTTTGAATATACACATTTCCATAACAAGGGAAAAGTCGAAAATAGGGTTGCTGAATGGATTAGCTCAAAAGACAGACCATACGTTCGTCGCGAAATTCAACTTTTGCCGGAAAGATGGGAAAAAGTCATAGTTTTCAAGGGCAAATACTTTGATTAATGTATTCACACATTTTGTTATTGAAATAAATTCTCAAAAATAAACAAAGAAAACAGCGGCTTTCAATGCAACGTCCTAGTGTATATATATATATATATATATAATTATGTATGTTTAGTCGGATACGTGACTAACATTTTATAAAGTTTACATCATTTCAGTAATAATGATATGAATTGAAAGAAATCCCATAAAATCGACGAAGAACGACAAAATATTATTTGTGCGTCTTTAAAACAAACAAACGTAACAGGCATATACAAACGCCATGACTTTCTTGAATGAATTTGACGTAACAGTTTATATCTGTATGCAAATGAAACGATTACCATGAAAAATGTATGAAACGTTTGCGCGATATTCGAGAGAACATTGACAGCACTATCTCCAGATCGATTGTAAAAAAAAACAATAGGTATTACACATACATATGTTTTATCATATTATCCGTCACGAATGTAAGCTATAATTTTTTTACATTGTTTACTTTTGTTCTTAAACTGTTCATGCTTCTGAAACGAATTAGAAACACACATTCATGTGTTGAAGTAATTAACTTATCAACTGAACTATGTTTGAGTTTGTAAAACGTTTGTTGACGAGCGTAGCATGATAAAACGTGGGCATGTATGATAAACAGAGCGATTAAAAAATATGTACTTGAATGTAAATATTTAACGTATCATATATATTCTCTGGACTTGGCATATTTAAAGGTCGTGGCTGATACAAAGCAGAAACCAGGGACAGAACTGAAAAAAAGTAGAGATATTATTTTTATATTGAACCCAACACAATTAAAATAACGCAGAAAGCAGCGGCAGAATTCTTAATTGTTTTCTTTTCTAAAAAAATTCTCACTGCTCTCAACAGTGCCAACAGAAGGAAGTGAAAATGAATAAAAGAATTTATTAAATTATCTATCCTGGATATGTTCTGATAATTGCAGATAGTCTACTATCTAGAAATTCATGTGTTATTACAAGCTTTGTATTTATGATCTTAAATAAATGCAGATAGAGGTTGGATAGTTGTTAGGGATTTAGGGCGCTTAGACAGCTGAGGTTATTAGCGCCCGAACACAAATTATAATTAAAAAATACACTCCGTTTGCACAATAAAGATGAAAGATAATTCTGCCGCTGTTTCTGTTGCGGCATGCAAATCAATGATGAAACGAACTCTCCCGCTGCGTTTAGGTCAATCTTTGACTGCATTAGACCCATCTTCCTCGACTCTGCTTTTATTCTATCACAGTTTTTACGACTATCGCCTATTTCAAACTTTAAAAGCTATAAATTCATTGAACTTGATGAATTATCAGGACTTAATGATTAAGAATTATAGAGTTTTTGAAAAACATTTCTTTATTTTACTTAATTATATTAATCTAGTTAAGTGGGTTTTATTTTCAACTATCATACTACATCTCAATGAAAATAGTGAATCCATAAACTGACTACCAGGCATAGAAATCAGTTACACATGCTTTTCCTTGTAATGAGAATATTGATGGTTTCCCCGTAGCTTTTTTTATGATTTTGTGAGGCATTTGCACTGGAAAGCTCTATTCGAAGTGAATATTAGAGCTTGAATTAAAATGTACATTTATGCATAAATTTCAAAAAACGTTACTTAACGAATCCACTTACTTAACATTACTTAGAAACGTTACTTAACGTTATTTAAAAACGTTACTTAACAAATGCTGTTACATAACGTTATTTAAAAACGTTACTTAACGAATTTTAAAAATCATTACTGATTGAATGCAGACACACTTTGTGATTTTAAAGATACACTTTGAAATTTGCACATTTGATAGAGGATGGTCAAGTATTTTTCTTGGTTAATGATAACAAAAAAATATGTAATTATCTTTTTTTAAAAATTCTTAAACTTTATAAACAAATTCTATACTTCTGCTGAATGTTAGATGCAAATAGACTGAAATCTAACTTTTTCGAAAGCGTACAACTTTTTAAGCACTAAATCAAGTTTAATCCGACAACAGTTTTTCAAAAATATTCTTAATATATTTGTAAAATGTTAAAAAATCAATCTAATTGTTTTTTTCTCGTCCATATCGACTGAATAAGTATAAAAACAACACTGAGAAGAAAACTATTTTTATCTTTATCATCCGTTAACTATTTCTCAGGAATACAATTATTTATTTAACAGTACAGCCTTCATTCACTGTACTAGTCATTTATAATAAACGAAAATTGTACTATTTAAAATACTTTATTTTAGCAATGTGGCTATTTTAACATGCATAAATAAACTTTTCACTTCTTCACAAATCACAAACTTTTCTGTTCAATAATCTATTGTTTACCATTTTGATTGTTGTTATCTTAATGCATTTCTATGACTGTTATCGTCCTCGAAAAGCTTACATATAGAAAAATCTGTTTATCTATTGTCAATCTTGTACTTTCTTCTTTAAAGCTAGCAATAAATTTGTCTAGCTAGGTCAAAATGTACAAGAAAGATGAATAGTAAAATATCTTTATTGATAAAAACTTTTTGATTATTTTTTATAAAATATTGTTTTAGATTAATCATGTAAAAGTATATTATTTTATGATTTTATAATTAGAGTACTAAACATTTTCGTTTTATTTTTTTGCAGATGGCGAGGAAGTGTTTATAAACTAGTATGGAGGGAGTTATTAGCATATTTAGTTCTGTATTATACAATTAATCTAATATACAGACATGCACTCAATCCTCATCAACAGAGGTGAGTTTTTTTTTAAATATATATATTTATTTCGTATTATGGTAACCTGTTAGAGTTAAATTTATTCAATCATCTAAGTATTTATTCATGTATTTTACAAACATATTCATATTTACATACAAATTCATTGCGAGTAAGTATCTCGAACGTCTTAAGAAAATCATTTCAAAAATGTAGATACTTGATAGAAATCGACGACACGTTTCATAAATGATTTTAAAAAATCAAATCAACTGGGTTATGATACCTTGTTTCACCCACCTTATTCTCCGGATCTGCCTCCGACAGACTATCATTTTTTTAAAACATTCGAGTAATTTCCTACTAGAGAAGGTTTTCAAAGATCAAGCATCAGCTCAAAGCGCTTTCGATGATTTCTTTAATTCCAGGACTCCATAAGTCTATCTTGTAGGAATGAACAAACTTGTTCCTCGTCGAGAGAAATGTATGCAGGCCAATCTTATTTTGATTAATAACTATATATTTTTTAACTGATATATGCGCCTTTATATTCGATACGTAGAAACTGAAGTTATTTTTACACCAACCCAATATTCGAATCCTAAAAATTCATTTGAATTAAATCAGAGAGAAGCTGACAGTGAGAGAGTTTCACTTCATTACCGTTATTTCGATTTATAAATACATTTACAATTTAGAGTAATTTATGGTACGACTAATGTGTGTTTTAATCAAGCAAGTGATATTAAAACCTACTTGCATGTAAAATAATTTATATTGAACATAAACGTCAAAGCAATATTAAGATTAATGCCATTGCGGAACAGGCCTAACTGTTAAAACAAAGATTATAATACTAAGAAAAAACAAGTTCTGAATATGTATATATATATATATATATGTATGTATATGATTGTGTGTGTGTATGTACACACAGAATACACATGTGTTTTATGGTTGTAGATGTATGTCTCTCGTTCATGTATGAGTAAATGTCAAGGTAATTCAAGGTGGGCCACTATCATACATTTTATTCCTTAAAGTACGACCACGACTTTATGGAAATGTCGTAGGTGTCGTCTGAAAGATGACCGTCTATTAATATCTTCGACGAAGAAGATAATGAGTGTCGCGTCCAACACATCACAACAACAATTATTATTGAACATATTATTCGTGTTTGGTGACCGACGTGCACGTACGTGATGTTTACGCAAAGAACCACTATAATAATTGGACGACGTTCGAGAAATTTACATATTTGATTACGTGTGTGTCCGAGTGTTTGTACGATTCTGTTCGATAATAAGACACGAACGATTATTGCGTTCGTATTTTGTATCAAACATTAAAGAGTAGTTAATAGTCAAATCACTTTTTAGTGCTTTTTAATAGTTGGTTTTTCGTCGCGAAAAAAATTAATAGATTTATTTGGTTTGGTATGTTCACACTTACTGATATTTATTGTGGCGAGATTGATAAGCGTCATTACTTAGAAATAATCTTTCTCTCTCTCTCTATCTCTCTCTCTATCTCTCTCTCTCTCTCTCTCTCTATATATATATATATATATATATATATATATATATATATAATTAAAATTATCCACCAAAACAACTTGATGAAAGAACACGTTGCAGAAAATAATCTATCTCCGAGAATGATTATACAGACATAATAGGAGATTGCATTGACAGCCGCTGTTCATAGCTCTAGGTGCGTATGCTGTGGCCAGCAATAGATACCTTTTATGTCATTTTGAAGTGTGAACATTTCCCACTAAAATTCAGTCATCAGACGCAATCCTTTGTTTACACAAGTGCTTTTCTATAACGGAATTAAAATGGAATGCGATAAGTAGTTCTTCCTATATGTACTTCTACACTACTTTGATTTGAAAAACGTGCGGCCGAAGCTCATCGATCGCTTGCGAAAACTAATGGTGAATCTGCTCTATCGGAAACAGTATGTGGAGATTGGTTTCGATGATTCAAAAGTGGTGATTGGGACGTTCACGACAAACAACGGCGAGGTCAATCGAAAAAGTTCGAAGATGAACAACTGCAAGCTCTATTGGAAGAAAACCCTACTCAAACACTTAAAGAACTGGTTCAACAGCTCTAAGTCGATGAATCAGCCACTTCTCGGCGTTTACAAGCCATGGGAAAGATCCAGAAAGAAGAGAGATGGGCCACATGAATTCACCGAAAATGCCGATACTAATCGTTTGAACATCTCGATTTC
Source organism: Acanthacorydalis orientalis (assembly GCA_034766995.1). Lineage (NCBI taxonomy): Eukaryota > Metazoa > Arthropoda > Insecta > Megaloptera > Corydalidae > Acanthacorydalis > Acanthacorydalis orientalis. The sequence goes on along the minus strand of CM068316.1, from coordinate 5,856,403 downwards.
TTTGGTTGCAAGGTATAAAAAGAAGAGATTCTTGTGACGCATCGTGATCATTTATGGAAAATGTATCTATTTCGACAACCCGAAACGCAAGAAATCATTGGATTGATCCTGGTCAGCCATCAACGTCGACACCAAAGCGAAACATCCACGGACACAAAACAATGCTCTCTATTTGGTGGGATATGGAGGGTGTCGTGTATTATGAGCTGTTGAAACCGAAGGAAACAATCACCACCGAACGTTATCGACAACAATTGAAGCGTTTCAATGATAACTTGACCAAAAACGACCATCAGTTGCATCAAATCGCCGAAAAGTGATTTTTCTCCATGACAACGCTCGACCCTATGTTAGTAAAACCGTGAAAAGAACCCTGATGGAGCTCGAATGGGAGGGTTTTCCGCACCCAACGTATTCTCTGGACCTAGCCCCAATCGATTACCATCTGTTCCGATCAATACAGCACGCTTTGGAAGATACACATTTTCATAACTAAGGAGAAGTCGAAAATGGGGTTGTTGAATGGATTGGCTCAAAAGACAAATCATTCTTTCGTCGCGGAATTCAATTTCTGCCAGAAAAGTGAGAAAAAGTCATAGCTTCCGAGAGAAAATACTTTGATTAATGTCTTCACACATTTTGTTATTGAAATAAATAATTAAAAACACAAAAAAAAAACAACGGCTTTCAATGCAAGAACCTAATACTAACATACATTAATCAAAGTGTTTTCCCACGGAAGCTATGACTTTTTCTCACTTTTCTGGCAGAAAGTGGATTCCGCGACGAAAGAATGATCATCCATTCAGCAAATCCAGCCAAAAATTCAGCCAATCCATTCAGCAATCAAATTTTCTATTTCTCCGTAATTATGGAAATTTGTATTCTTCAAAGTGTAATGCAGCGATCTGAACAGATGGTAATCTTTTGGGGCCAGGTCCGGAGACTACACTGGGTGCGGGAGAACCTCCCATTCGAGCTCCATCAGTGTTTGTTTCACGGCTATAGTAAATCATACATTTCGTTTTATACAATAGTTCTACGTTGTAGACTGACTTGTAATTGGCTCACTCAAGTGCCAACCCCCAGGAAGTATCAGGATATCTTACTTTCTACTGAAGATAAAATAAATTATAATGAAGAGAAAAAATAATAATAAATAATAATTCTCTTTACTTTATAATGAAGAGAAAATAAATTGTAATTTTAAGATTTATTATTAGTAAAAAGATATCAATCGACTGCTGTTGTACAGACTATCAACTACTAGCATTTTGAGATCAACTATCAGATTTTTTTTAAAATATCATTGTCTGTCTTTAAATATTATTTTTCAAGAACTGCATTGTTTTGTACGTTTTTATATTTACCAAAAACTGGATAATCATTCATGTCATTGCCTATTTTTACTCTCTCAGATAATTTTATGCATGCATTGAATGCATGATTACTCTTATCTGGTCGACTACTAGTATATTTACCTTCTAATACTAATAAAACCCTGCGAACTCAATCTCTGCTTTTCTACTTTTTACTAACCTAGTAGATTAATACTTTCTGGAAACTGGTACCAAAGAATGTCAATCACAATTCACTCTTATCTGGGAATATAAAACAGAATACATAATTTAAATGTCTGAAAACATATTAATTTCGACAGTCAAGCTGTAAATAAATTATTGTTAGAAAAAGTATCGATTTTTAAAATTCAATCTGTAAATCTGTTATATTTTATGCATTAATTGTATATTTAGGAAGTTGACTCTCTAGGCAATATTTCATTTACAGACTCTACTTATCTTATTAAGATTGAAATCGTACTAGAATGTAAAATCATTACTTTAAATGCTAATTGTTTAGAAACATTATTCTCCCCTATCATTTATAAAAGACATCATTCAACAAATTAGAAATACATATCTAGTTATTCATCAACTTTCGAAGAAATGTCGCTTTTACTTACAATCCTAATTGTATTGTCCAAATATGCATAAACATAATTAAGAAAGTGATTTGTGATTTCGATCAGAAAAAAAAAACATAAAACGAAATAAACGAACAGATTATAAAAATTGTTCGGACGTGTCGACTGTCAAAGAAATAATTTAAATAAATTAACAGTCGACGAAACTGCGAACGAATAACGAATAACACAATTTCGTTCGAAGCGAAACTGTTCCATGGAAAAAAATCGAAATTTAATATACTGTATCGCCACATTATGCAAATCGCGGCGTCCTGTTGCGAAATAGATACATAAAACAAACATTAATTATATTAATGTTAATTTTTATTTGAATTGGACATAAATTACGGTATTAAACGTACAGTTAAGAAATCGCACGGCGTCGAGACTTCTTTTTGTACAGTCCGTATTACCATAACGGCATTAATTTTATTTAATTTTCGCAATAAAAAGAATGTCCGAACGTCTAATAATACTGAATTTATATGAATGTGTATACATTTTTTTCTTAAAAATATTGCAGACGATTAGAAAGTAAAATTTTATATGATTGCCTTTTATTAGATTCATAATATTTATTTTATATTTATTTATAAATGATTATTTTTCTCATACTCATAAAGGATATATAATGTACATACACACAAATATATACATATATATATATATATATATATCATCATCATCATCTTCTTCAGCCTCTGTTGATCCACTGCTGGATAAAGGCCTCTTCCATGATTTTCCATTTTGTTCGATTCAGTGCCTCTCTTTTCCACAGTTTTCCAAGAAAGTTTTTAATATCCTTATCCCATCTGTTCATTGGTCTCTTTCTCGGCCTTTTCATATTCCTTGGTTCCCAATCAATAATTTCTCTTGTCCATCGGTTGTCTTCTCTTCTTGCGATATGTCCTGCGATATATATATATATATATATATATATATATATATATATTTATATATATATATATATATATATTTATATATATATATATATTTATATATATATATATATATATATATATATAAATTCAAGAAAAAGATTGAAAAATCCGAATGAAAAAATTTAAAAGTAAAAAGACAATGCAAAACTTCATTTTATATATTTTAATCATTTAATCAGCACCTAATATGAAACGAATTTAATTGATAAATAAATTCTGTTTATAGAAAGAATGAAAACGTACTAAAAACTGAGTTAGAAAAGTATGAAAACCTTGCAAATGGATGTCCAGTATTTTACAAACACCTTCATACTTGATATAAACGGTAATTTATAAATTTTTATAATTTTTATTGTCGTTTCAAGTTAAGGTTCGATAGGAATATTCATAAATATTAAAAAAAATCTGAAATGATAAACAAACACACACACACACACATATGTATATATATATATATATATATAAATTCAAGAAAAAGATTGAAAAACCAGAATGAAAAAAATTAGAAGTAAAAAGACAACACAAAACTTCATTTTGTATATTTTAATCATTTAATCAGCACCTAATATGAAACGAATTTAATTGATAAATAAATTCTGTTTATAGAAAGAATGAAAATGCACTAAAAACTGAGTTAGAAAAGTATGAAAACCTTGCTAATTGATGTCCAGTATTTAACAAACATCTTCATACTTGATATAAACGGTAATTTATAAATTTTTATAATTTTTATTGTCGTTTCAAGTTAAGATGCGGCATGAATATTCATAAACATTAAAAAAAAATCTGATATGATAAACAATGAAGAGAAAATAAATTACTATTGTAAGATTTATTATGAATGAAAAGATATCAGTCAACTGCTGGTGTACAAACTATCTTTTACTATCATTTAGAGATCAACTACTAGAAATTTTGATTTTTTTTTTAAATATCACTTTCTGTCTTTCAATATTATTTTTTTAAGAACTGCATTGTTTTGCACATTTTTATATTTAACAAAAACTGGATAATCATTCATGAAATTATCAAGTTTTACTCTCAGATAATTTTATGCATACATTGAATGAATGATTACCCTTATCTGGTCGACTAATAATATATTTACCCTCTAATACCGATAAAACCCCTCGAACTCAATCTCAGCATTTATTTTCAATCACATTTCTTATTTATTTCCTAAGACAGTTCTGACACTGAGACTGAATTCATTCTTACAAATTGTTACATTTTTGAGCAATAAAAATTAGTGGCATGGATGTTTTATATGTGGAAGTTAGTATCAACTGTAACAGTCTCTTATTTTTCATCTTACAAGTGTTATTTCATCAAGAAAATTATTTGTATGTTTTATTATTTAATCTTTTCGAATTATCATCTAAATCGACGAAAAATTTTTAAAGTTTTGTAAGCGCCAGTGTCAGGGAATTGGGGTTTAAATATCGAGACGTGATTTTAAGTGAACTAAAGGTTTATTAATATATAAAAATATGCTGATAAATAATACAGGGAACGAACAAGTGGCGTGGTTGTTTGCTTGCTGCAATATTAAGGACTGACTCTTGCTGGGTACGCTATGGAAAATCAAATCAAAATCAAAAGTAGTTTTATTGTGATAAATTTTACACATTTCAACGCCGTATTTACTGTGCGTTGGATGGAAGTTGGGGTTTGATCCGACGTCTTAGCCGAGGCTTTTAAACCGGTTTTGACAAGAGATTTGTGTTTCAGGAAGTGGGTATAGGAGATGGTTTGAAGTGGAGTCCGGAAAAAATTTCAAAAAACCGGAAGGAATGTACGTTATCGCGTTGGCGAGGTCCTTTATCTGTGATATATGATAACAACCATTTCCTTCATCATTTGACTTTGTACACTATCATTGATTTTGTGCACTCTATCGTTCTTTTACATCAATATTCTTTACATCCAGAAATATTATTTTTTTTTTGTATTTCAATACAGTTTTGATATTTTGATTGGATTTATTTTTTTCCTCACTATCTTTTTCATGAGTTTATTTTCCTTTGAATCAGAATTGAGCATCCTTTTTACTATTTTAGCTGTAGTTATTATACACGATCGGACTTGGTTATAATGTGAACGTATATAACGTTTTTACGGACATAACAGGAAATTTATGTTCAATGAATAGTTTTGTACAAATCTTCACTTCTATACAAGCTCAGTACACGGATAGGCCGAGCAGATATGATCTTTCAAATCGGTGATTAATTTCATTTTTACACTGAATGATAAATAATTACTGTACGAATCTCCGAATATCAAATAGAGCTGACGTTTTTTTTTCTAAATGTATTCTATTCGATTTTCGGCACAACACATAGTCAGCTTAACAGAACAAATATTTAACAAGGATATATCGATTTAAATGATATAAATTTAGCGAATAACGAACGGAATAATGTTATCTAGCTGGGAAATTTGCTTATCACGAATAAAACAAGAAACGAAGAATTGAAGTTAGTCACGCAGTGTACGTTATAATTAGGTTAGATAATGTATATATAATATATATGAGAATCGTCTGATAAGTTTGGTAAATTTCCATTTTGTTGCTCCACCATTCATTTGGTAACGTCACGGCTATCAAGTGTCACCTTTCAAACTAGCATAGGCGAAATTTCACCCAGAAGCGATGCGTTGTTCATGTTCTGAAGATGTTTGAAGTGAGCATCGTAGCAGTTGCCTCAAAAATGGAAAAAACGAGCAGGTTTTTTTACAGTCGGTTCGTCATCGTGGATTAAACATGGATCCACCACTACACACCTGAGTCGAAGCAGCAGTCAAGCAGTGGACAAAGTCTGGTGGAAGTGCGCCAAAGAAAGCGAAGAACGTTTTGTCGTCTGGGAACTTAATGACTTCTGTTTTTGAGATTCGAAGGTATCATCCTGGTCGACTACTTAACGAAGGGGGAAACGATAACAGGAGCCTATTATGCAATGTTATAGAATCGTTTGAAAAAAGAGCTGAAACAAAAACGGCAAAGAAGAGCTTTTTTACCAGGACAACGCGCCGTCACACAAATCGACCGTCTAAATGGGACCGTCTAATTGCGCGAATTAGGCTTCGAATCGATTCCTCGTCCACCCTGTTCTCCGGACTTGGCCCCGTGCGACTTCTTCCATTTTGAAAATTTGGCACGGTGGGAAGAAATTCTCGGGGAATGTGGATGTAATCGCCGCTGTCAATGCATATTTTGAAGACTCGCTCGACTAGGTCTCCATGGATAGCATTCAATGAAAATTATGTTGAGAAATAAAATCGTTTTTTTCCAAAAAACAGTATTTAACTTGCTTTTTACCATACTTATCAAACAACCCTCGAATGTATATAAATATATATATATATGTATATATATGGTATATATATATATATATATATATATGTGTACATATATATATATATATATATATATATATATATATATATATATATATGTGTGTGTGTGTGTTTTAAAAATGATAAATAAATGCTTATCAGGTTTAAAAAACTAATCAGTTATGAGCTTTGTTATCCACTTATTTTTTTATAAAATCTACTGTTTCGTTATCAGTTAAATTTTCAAGATTGAAGTTTTGACTGCTAATCATATTTTTTTAACCATACCTATCAAACGATCCTCGAATATTCATATATATATATATATATATATATATATATATATATAATCATCAAAAGAACAATCGATTTTAATAATACCAATCTTATTTCAGTCTGATATGGACATAACCCTCTAATATATTTAAATTGATAACATTTTTGAAATTTTCTCGTCTAGTTCTTCTTTTATATCTCACTTATATATCATTTTTCTAACTTATACAAGTTCTTCTATCCCTCTTTCCTAATAAAAATATTTCTTTAAAAATTTTTATGTTCATTTATTATTCAGATTGTATGCAACTCAACTATATCTAATAATATATATATATATATATATATATACATATATATATATATATATATATATACATAATATTAAATAACTATCCAAAACCCATTCACATAAATCGAACGGATGTCTGTAGTTTAAAAATGAATAAACGATTCTGTCACCGAAACATTCCTTCGAATAAAAAAAAAACAGATTTCTGAATGAACGTCGACTGATATCGGTGTCTTTTTACTGACCGAAAACCGATATAAAAGAAAACAAATTGGAACGCTCCCGGCACAAATCCAATTAAAATTCAACAGATACCACTGTAAAGAAATGAATTTATAAGACAGCCAGTCGCTCGAATTAGACGTTACGCATCGGATTACTCAAAATAAGTACATGTCGAACGATAATCTTGAAAGAATTTCGAAGATTGTTATCAGAAGACAAATTAACACACATACGCACACGTACGCACTTTATATATATATATATATATATATATATATATATATATATGTATATACAGACTTATACATGTTACTTAATCGTTCGCATACTTCAATGTCACGCTTAACATTCAGGAACTACGTCGTGATGAAGATGAGAAGATGGTCATTGAACCGTAATTCTGTGATCCAGCGGCTCGTTTCGCGGGAAGGTCATTAGTTAGAACCATTAAATTGTTTACAAAATAGTTGCGGTTTTTATGTCAGTCGCGTTGACTAACAGCCGTAACATATGTTTCGCATTCAATTCGATTTTGTTCCACATTGATTAGGTGTCATAATGGTAACGTTCGGTCGTCGTGCACGTAAAGTGAACACGTCTAGATGTTAAAGTGTGCAGATATGATTTTTTTTATAATCACTTATGTTCAGTAATATCAATTTCGTCAAAACAGTACACACAAGTACTCGTATGTGCATGTCTGAAGAGAAAACAATGCAATCTCAATATGTTAATTAATCAGTTTTATACGTTTTTTTTAATATCAGTAACAGACAGTGTAGTTTAATATAGAATACAGTTTGATCAAATAAAAATAGTGTTAAAAATTTTAATTTTTTTTTAAAAACATACACACACACACACACACACATATATATATATATATATATATATATATATATATATATATATATATATATTCAGATAATGACTACAGTAGGATAAAACGATTTTCTGACAATGTCTCGTCCGTCAGGTCAACAGCAAAACATGTATCATTGGGACCTATACCAAATACTCAGTACCAGAATTCACTGCATCCCCTCGGGAGCAAAATAGTGGTTCTAGAACGGAACCGAGATAAAGCAGTTTTATTAATGATTCGATGTACTATCATTCAGGAGACTTAATTTCAAGATATATAATTAAAACTAAAACGCCATCTTCCAATAAATCATGTTTAAGTTGCCAATGTTACTAAATATAGAATTGTTCGTTAATTACGTTATTTAAAATCACATACATAAATATCATATTTATATATTGCAAATTAAATATTAAAATTGTTTGTCTGTCTTCTCAAGAGTGTAATTACAAATACTATTGGTAGACTATATTTATTAACCTATTGCACTTCAAGCAATTAGGCTATACAGCAGATCAAAATTTGTATACCATAAATTAGAATAATAGTATTTTAAGTATAAACCCAATGACATTGATGGACAAACGCTTATGAAAGCTTTTATTTGTAAATTATAAAATGTGGACAGTGGCACTAGCCGTAGGAGTAGAATACCTTTAAGTCCCTGGAGAGTACAGCTGGCCTTGTAAATGCAAAGGGTTTATTTCGTTTTCATATCACTTTTACTAAACGCATATGATAATATTCTATAAATTACTGCGTGTACAAATATCTATCTATATATATATATATATATATATATATATATATATATATATATATATGTATGTGTGTGTGTGTGTGTATATATATATATAAGAATATAATGCAATTAAAAAAGTTGATGGTAATTTCCAGAATAAAAACACACACTTAGAATAAAGACTAGAAAAATACTTGACAAAATAATGATTACTGTTCCATTTCATATTTAATACTTATTAACCCTTCTATCAACATAATTGTTACATATAAATATAAATAGATATATATATATATATATATATATATATATACATATATATATATATATACATATATATATATATATATATATATATATATAAGAATATAATGTAATTAAAAAAGTTGATGGTAATTTCCAAAATAAGAACATGCACTTAGAACAAAGACTAGAAAAATATTTAACAAAATAACGATTACTGTTTCATATTTAATACTTATTAACCCTTCCATCAAAATAAATTGTTACATATAAATATATATATATATATATATACATATCAACGAAGAGAAAATAAAGTAATAAAAAGATAATTTTGATATCAAATACAAAAACATCTAACAAAAAACTAAAAAAACTATTTAAGAAGGTAACAATTGCTGTTCTACAATAATTCGTATGTCATTCTTATTAGCCCTTCTATCAAAATAAATTATTACAAATACACCTCCACACAAACATATATATATATATATGTTTGTGTATGTGAATGTATGAATATTATTATTTGATATTTAATTTAAAACGCATCAAAATACCTTGAGTCTTATATATTAACGAGGAAATAATTTCAGTGATATTATTCTTTCTTTTTTCCACAACAAAGGAAATTAGTTCTTCGAAATAATGGGAAATTCCATGTGTGAATTTGTAATATTTATATTGCAGGAGAGTTGTTATTTTGAAGTACATTTGTTGCGATTCATTGTATTTGAGTGCGTTTTTTTATATTACAACTTTATTTTTCATCATTATATAAATGTTTATACGCACAGACACATACACACACACACACACACATATATATATATATATATATATATGAGAACAGACTTATGCTAACCATCAGCAAGTCAATAGTTGAATCTCAAGTAAACCTCAATATTTAATCTCAAACCTGAAGTTAATAGTTAATTAGTCTAATAGTTAAACCTCAGTTGAAAATATTTTTTCTCTTAGTTTCAAGAGAGCCTTAAATAGTACATTCTTCATTTGCTATTATATCTGTCGTTTTTATGTACTTTTTCCATGCATGTCCGAAAATCATCTATTTTTGAGCCTCTTCATGATTTATTATATTTCGTGTGTAACTGCTAAATTCATTCTTCCTTATGTAGAGATTTTGATACAACTATCATTCATGTGCTTCTTTTCTATTTTGTTTCTTCTAGTCAGATTTTCTAATTAGTTGGTTATTTAGAATTGAACGGCACGTAGTCAAAGGAGGTCATTGCGTCCGAGCATAATTACAAAATAGAAGCAGTCCCGATTTGTGTACTCGCATTGAAATTCTCCCTTAATTCGAACATAAAATATGTGAGTGCCAGACGTTATTGCCAAAAAAATGTAACTACTACTGAAGCAATTCAAGAGTTTTGTAAAAAGAAAAGAAAACTGGATTCTATTCTTTAAATTAATTTTTATAATCATCTAATAGCTTGTATTGAATTCACATGAAAAAAATTTAACCATTCAACTCGGCCGCCTCCAAGGTTTAATCCTGGGTGCGCCACTGATGTATAGTAGTTAAAATATCAGATAAAGTATCTAAAGTTTGAAATTTAATGTATATCTACTTCTTAGTAATAGAAACTATAAGAAACAGATAATAGCCAGTGTCCTAAATTTGGGTTTGCATTTCGAAAATAGAAATAGTGTTTTTTTTTTAATATTTCCGGTGACAATTTCTGAAAAAAATTGTGATACTTTTATCTATTATAATGGCGGATTTGAATGTGAAACTGTTTTAGTTTCAACTTGACAAAATAAACAATTTTAAACTTAAATGATTCATTTATTCATATAAATTAATCAGTGATGTTTAAATCTATAATACATTTATGCAAATTTAGAATATTTGGTCTTACTATATTAATTGTTATATTTAACTTATTTTTTGGAATAATGAAAATGATAACATTATAACATTCAGTCATGATTCATAAGTTGACAAGTTTGCATGCAGTAGGAAAAATGAGTTAGTAGATATTACATTTTTAAAAAAATAGAATATTTAGTCTTAATATATTAATTACTATGTTTAACCTATTTTTTTGTAACGATAAACGCGACAACACTATAATAACATTCAGTTATGATTCATAAGTTGACAACTTTACATACAATGGAAAAAATTAGTTAGTAGATAATACAAGAAAAGAGTTAAGGAGTCAATTTGTATAAATTTACATATTTTTCTTTAAATATAAAATTCTGTAATAGTTTTGTTACAAACAAAATATTTGATGATGCCATATTTTCACATCAAATCAATCTCTGAATTATAAAAAAAGCCAAATTTCAATAAACTATAATTAATTTATCTGAAATAATATAGAAAACCTTAAAGAAAATTGATTTGACATACATTTCTCCGTTCATAAACTAATAGTCACATCAAAATTAGATTTTTTTTTAATATTTTTTTACTATTTGTTCGACAATTTGGCATTTTCTCATAAGAGTACGTATAAAAATATGGAAATAATATTTTTAATTTATATTTCCTTTTTTACTGGAAATAAAATACCTTGAGGTTCCGAATATGACAGGATTTCCATCGAAATGCGCACAAATGGAAATCGAAAATGATCAATAAAGATTCACTGAATATTTTCTAATAAGAAAAATGTTTTATAGTTTGTGGAATGAAAAAAATAATTAATTTGTCAATCGATTTCGAATTTTTCACATAACTTCAGAAGAATAATTTTATAAAATTTCAACTGCTTCAAGTATTTCTGTATCTATTTCAAATATCTTTAATAATCGAAGAATCATTTAATAACATCTTACAAACAGTATTATAAATCTACCAAATGTACCACGGGGGGGAGGATCTGAAATCCCTCCATCGACATGAAAAGGTTAAAGAAGATATAAATAAAATCAAAAGTGCATAATAAATAATATAAGGTAGCCACGCGATCTCAGTCCATAATCTGAATATCAGAAAATATCAACAACATAACCTATCAATTTTAATAAATTTAATAGTCTCTCATAAATATTTACATTGGCAATTTTAATAGAAGAATGCACGAATATAAAACTGACAGATACTGAAATTCCGTTTCGAATAGGATCGAGCGTTGAAACAGAGAGAGGTATTCTTTTGACCGTAACGTGCCCTTCAGTGTACGTACATGAACGTTAATTGAATTAAGTTATCGTCGTCTCTACAATGGACATGTTCTCGTTTCAACTTTATCAAAACACAGGTGAACATTCTGTCTAATCGACGCACTATCGTCCGAAACGAATTAGTTTTCAATGCGAAGGCACGAAGACTTGCTAGACACACGATTAGGCTAATCACATGTCAACAACGTGACCTAGTTAATTGCCTATTGTGACGTATGTGCTTCAGTTTATGCATGGTTCGACTGCTGATCGAAATAATAATATACATTTACATTTCAATACAGTCATACATTAGTTTATGTTACAATAACAATATGCTTTTCAATCCATTTTTTTAAATAATTATCGATTCAGTTATGTTTTAAAATGAAATAAATATGTCCCAGTAATTCAAAGTGAAATTAGTACACAGCGGAAACATTTCTTGTTAAAAAAATAAAGGTACAAAAAATAATTTCGCATATTTGTGTGTTTGTACTACTATAACGGTATGATATAGTAGTATTAGATGTGCAATAACATAAAAATATTCGAAATTCTCAAATACTTACACTTTGTAAAGTATAAAAGAAGTAGCGAGGACATGAATGATAAAACCGGAGCCTTAATATTGAATTTAGAAGTATTTTTTTTATCTTTTCTGATTATCACTTTGGCTAAATTTATTAATATTAGGTTATCCCGTAAGTAATGTGGTATTTTGATATAGGTGAAAATGGATAATGCAATTCTTTGCAATTTAGTCTTCAGATATAATAAATAATACAAATTTTAGACTCTTCATCCTCAATTATTTTTTCTAGTACAAAAAATAACTTTTTCTGGTACAAAATATAATTTAATAAATATACATATGTAATAAATAATACAAATTTTAGACTCTTCATCCTCGATTACATTTTTCTCTTTTCTGGTACAAAAAATATTTTCATATATTTGTGTGTTTATACTACTATAACGGTATAATACAGTAGTACTAGATATCCAATAGCTGATAAAAATATTCGAAATTCTCAAATATCTACATTTTGTAAATCATAAAAGAAGTAGCGAGGACATGAATGGTAAAACCGGAGCCTTAATATTGAATTTAAAAGTATTTTTTTCATAAATCAATTTTTCATTCGTCACAAACCATAGACTTTTTTCTGATCTAAATTGTTCAATAATTGATTAAGATGTTGAGGTATAAAAAATTTAATAATCAATTATTGAACAATTTAGATCAGAAAAAAGTCTATGGTTTGTGACGAATGAAAAATTGATTTATGAATGTGAATTTAGTGAGTTTAGTAGATCTTCAGAGTACTTAAGTACAGAAAAATCTGATTTTTCAGTACCTCAGCGTCCTGAAGATGTTAGTACCTCCATCTAAATACATATAAACAACAAACAAGTAATGATCTATAAACAATCATTGAAGATTTTCAATTAGAAAAAAAAGTGGTTTGTGTGAATAAAAAATTCTTATTATGATTCAAAGAATCGTAGTGCTCCACTGCCAGCTACTTCGAATCAAAAAAAAATCTTTTAAAAGCATCGTCTGTTAATTAATATAAACATTCTCTTTTGTCGACAGAACGTTCGAGAAAATACAGAAATATTTTGGATCACAGAGCGAGACGATACCAATGTCGTTCGTTTTGGGGTTCTACGTTACACTTGTAGTAAAGAGATGGTGGGAGCAGTTCAGATTGTTGCCATGGCCTGATACGCTCGCCATCTACGTCAGTGCAGGGATTCCAGGAGAAGTAAGTCATGATTCATGTTTGTGTACACGTTGAAATCACTTCAGTCACATTTCACAATACGAACTAAAGCGATTCATGCTACACCACTTTTATTTACAATTAACAGAAATCCTTCACAGTTTAATCGAATCGATCTGAAATGCGGAAATTATCTGGAATAAATTTACAACTATGATTTTTTTCAACCGTGTCATGTAAATTGATTTTATTAATATCTTTCATTGTTCTGTCTTATTCTTTCCCTTTCGCGATTGTCAGTATTTTAATAAAAACATATTCAAAATGTTCTTCAAATATTTTCACTGAACAGCCTAGTATAAACAATATCCGGAAAAAGAGCCTTAGAAAGATGGAACAATCGTTCTAAAAACTACATTAGATCGGTAGGAAAATAATTGCGGTTTGTGACCTTAAAATTCATAACAAAAACCGCAATTATTTTCCTACCGACCTAATACAAATCAAATTGATTCAATTTAAAAGCATAGCTACACAAGACAAATTAACAAGTAGTTTCAAAAATACATTTTAATATTAAAGAGAACCACGTACGAAGTTTACACAAATATAAAATGAAAAATCTACAATGTAAGAAAGGAAATTAAAACATAAAAACTCATTTGGTTCTCCGTGTATTAAACATTTAAGAAAATCATTCGTGCTTCAATAAAATTCATGTTATAGTCCAGTTTTCCCAAAGGGCGGATACTGCCCCCTGGGGGGCGCTGGAGAAATACAGGGGGGTGTCAGTAGTCTCGGGAGCAATTGAGGAGGGGGTATTGAATAATAATAAGGGAGCAGTGGAAGCATAAAGAAAGAAGAAAATTTTGAAAAACCGTTCGTATGTTTCATCATCTGTGTAAAATACAATTAAATTCACAGTGATTACTTTATTTCCCAAATAAACACACAAAATGCATGTTAAAACCGATCTGCGGAAAAAATAGAGCCTAACATTAATAAATTGATAGAGCACCAGTCAATCCTTCTCATTAGGATTATTTTTATTGTTATTCATAATTTTTTATTTTAATTATACTTCGTTATCTTAAAATGTTACTAGAGTTGATTTTGATAAATAATTTTATAATTTAACCGTCAAGAAGTCTTATTTAGAACAACATCTTTCTTTACTATATTCCTTAGGTAGAAATATAGATACATAAAAAGAAACAAATTTGTCACTGCATGTTTCTGTTCGTTTGCTCAAAGAAGGTAGATATCCAGGATACGGGGGCGTTGAGTAATTTTTTTCTAAAAAGGGAGCAATAGCTCAAATAAATTCGCTAATCTCTGTTATAGACCTTATTATTTAAAAATATTACACACTTTATCCCCACTAAAAATGTAGATTACATCTTATGAAACTTGTATCATAAAATAAACTTTTGGTCTGTATTTTGAAAAATACTCTTAATTAACTCGGTATTTTTTTTAATAAGCGATTATTATTGAATGTTATTTTGAACTGATGTAGAATTACTTTATTTCTGAATAAATATGTTTAAGACTTATAGAAAGACAGTCTTTTGAAACTGTAAGTCGTGTTAGTCTTTGATTATAATATCAGCCTGTCTTTCAATGGAGTTTTTCTATATAAATAGATTGGAAAATATAGGTTGAGCTTTTGGCTAGTAAGTTATCAGATTTTTGAACATTGGGATTTTTCCTGTGAGTACATTTATCACTGTTTATTATTTAAAATTTTAGACAATCTTTGTACTTGAATAACTGATCTAATTAGTTAGTCTATTTAGCTAAAAATTACATTTTCTCTTTGTCTATTTAGCTAAAAACTAAATAGACAAAGTGTTTGTGGCAGTTTAAATTCATATCATGCTTCATTAAAGGTAACAATGCTGGACGTACTGAAATATTTCTTTAATTTAAATATTATTATATTTATAGGCAGTTTTATAAATATTAAGTCTTAAATAAATATCAAAATATCAAACAAATAAATAATGTTACAATTCTCAATTAAGAAGAACTTCTGTTCATAAAACGGATAAGATATTTTCTTTATATTTTATTAGAAACCACTCTAATTATAATCAGCAATTCGTCAAGGCGAAATTAAAATTCACAGACGAAATGTATGTATTAATCACACGTCCATAATTATATTTATTAAGTTGGCGCACTTGGCGTTAAATTATTTATTGCTACAGTAGGAGTATGTTTGTAAATAAGAATTCGGTAACGATTACACAGATTTATAACCGTAATTAAATACGAAAAAAAAATAGTTTACGGCCGTTGCGTCATGTGTGAGACCGTGAAAGGAATTCGATAATTGCTCGTTTTGTGTTTGTTTTAGAACGCTTTCTCTAGTCCGAGCTGTCAAAAAGTTATCATATTATTAATAATCGATACGCGGTAGCATTCGTGAAATGTAATTACTGTAATTGGAGTTCGGTTCGGTTCATTCTTAATTTGGACCTCGGGTGTTTCTTTTATACAATGGCGTTCTTGATAAGTTTTTTCTCTTTATAAATCTTTGTTAAATCATCATATTTTCAATTTTATCAATTGTCAATTAGAATTTTTTAATCATGTATATATATATATATATATATATATATATATGTATGTATGTGTATGTAAAGTAATAAATTTCTTTTTATAAAAGCAACAGTTTCTGAAGGAAGCAAGTGTAATCATTAGCAGGAAAAACTGTTTGAATTCAATAACTTCTTTCATTATATTTTGAATTTTATCAATTGTCGATTAGAATTTTTAAATCATGTATATATATATATATATATATACATATACATATATATATATATATATATATGTGTGTGTGTGTATTTAAAGTAATAAAAAATTTTTATAAAAGCAACAGTTTCTGAAGGAAGTAAGTGTTTTTAGCAGGAATAACTGTTTGAATTCAATAACTTCTCTCATTATATTTTGAATTTTCTCAATTTTTAATTAGCTAAGCTTGGGAGTTGGAATGACGGGGAAAAAGTTTCAAAAAACCGGCGACGGAAGTATACATTATTTACGAAACGAAACATATATAAAAACTTAAGAACTAACAAGACTTTCTCCGGTTTTTTGAATGTTTTTTCCCGGAAAAAACTTGCAGAGACAATTAAAAAAATTCAACAACACCCCACACAACACATAATTTTTAACCGCGGACGACTACCGGCAACGGTAAGGACACCGCAAAACCTGTGCAAACAAACCGGCCACACAAAGCCATGTATACTAACTTAAGAACAATAAAATTATTTTGATTTGATTTGATTGGCATAACACTTAAAGACTAACATGCAAGATGAATGATAACATGGCTTGTATCGCCTAGCGTGGACGGTTTATATATGATTTCGGGCGGCGTTCCAAATATATACTTTAATACCAATATTAATAAATGCTAGAGGTTCAGGCCATTAGTTTGTAATACAATAAATACAGAATAATACATGTTACTTAATGGCTTGACCTAATGAAAAAGGCAGGATTTTTCCATACCTTTGAATGAATTTATTTTGAAAACTGGAATTACCCTGTCAATAATATGATTTTAATAAATTGGAATAAATATTAATTACCAGGCTTCAACAAATGGGTTAAAGAGTGACTTGTTTATTTATTCAAGCACCAGTTCTCTGGATGCATTGTATTACTCCAGCGCACACTTCAATGTGAGACTAAAACAAATTCATGATTATTGCAACGAGATATTTAAAATCCGAGCGTTAACTCAACTATGGAGCATACTGACACGCATTTATACAAATTTTGTTATTCCAGAACGAACGCCAAAGATTGATGCGACGCAATATCGTCCGTTACGCGGTATTGGCGTACGTGATAACGCTGATGCGCGTATCGTTGCGCGTTAAGCGGCGTTTCCCAACGACGCAGCACGTCGTCGACTCCGGTCTTATGCTGGAGAGCGAGAAGAAGATCTTCGATCTGATGGACGAGAAGACGACGATGTCGAAGTACTGGATGCCGCTCGTCTGGGCGACGAATATCATCAACCGTGCGAGGAAAGAGTCGTTAATCGCGAGCGACCACATCGTGCAAACCATGCTGTTCGAACTGAACGACATACGGAGGAGATTGAGTTCACTCATCGGATACGATACCGTTTGCGTGCCGCTGGTTTATACACAGGTAAGAAGATATTCTGTGTTATTATTCTTATTTATTAAATATTACTAGAGGGGTCTGTACCTTGCTCCTAGGGAGTTTCGTCCCCTGCTCGCTGACGTTCACTCCTCTTCACCATAGCAAATCACAGAAATTAATAAATCATACACACAAATAATCCGGGAAAACTGTGTCTTAAAAGTTTCATTGTAAAAGATTATAAAAATTAACAATAAAATACAGTGTTAAGATGTATAACAATTTTCACTGTAAAGCTTCATTGAATACAATATTTTGAATAAATTTCTGATCAGTTTCACACTAAAATCCGTATATCGTGTGATTGATATCAACCAGCCAGAACAGAGATCACGTGACAAATATCAACCAATCACAGAACGAATAAAAGTCACGGAAACGTCATTACCACTCGATTAAAGAGAGACATCATTTGAAGAGTGTATATTATTATTATTGACATTATATTGACATTATTTAATATTTCTACATATATTTTTTTTATCGAACTCATTTGTTTCATAGTTATTTGAATTCTTGTCTTCATCAATAACTTCAAATCAATTATATGATTAAGTTTATATTAAATTCAGAAAATTTAAATTGTCAAAAACCGTAGCTTAACCGTTTGAGTTTCAAGGGTCGTTACAAGAATCTTACCGAATAGTTCCACGCTTGATTTAATAGTTATTTGAATTCTTGTCTTTCTCAGTAATTTCAAATCAATTATATGATTAAGTTGATCTTAACTTGAAAAAATTTAAATTGACAAAAACCGTAGCTTGACCGTTTGAGTGCCAAGGGTCATTACAAGAATCTTACCGAATAGTTCCACGCTTGATTTAATAGTTATTTGAATTCTTGTCCTTCTCAGTAATTTCAAATAAATTATATGATTAAGTTGAACTTAACTTAAAAAAATTTAAATTGATAAAAACCACAGCTCGGCCGGTTGAGTGCCAGCGGTCATTACAAAAATCTGACCGAATAGTGCCACGCGGCGCAATAGCGCTTGTTTAGTACGATTTCGAAAAATGCCAAACAGCGCGATTGCGCTTTATTGCGTGATTTGTTCTTTAATTTATAAATAACGGTAGTTATTTGGTAAATAACAGTAGATAAAATAAAAAATGTTTATTTATGTGTGTGGTTTGTGTTTAATTTAAAAGGCGATTAGTAGATGAAGCTTCAGCATGACTGACGACACGCTACAATTAAATCCGAGCGCACCATCAATTGACCATCGTGACTCGATGCAGTGGCACTTTTCGGTATAACTTATGAACAACGCGATCGCGCTGCGTGGTACTAAAACGGTTAATCTATATGTTTAATCAATTCAATCTGTCTGCATTTAAAAATGTACTTATATGCAACAAAGGATTACTCAATAAAAGTGTAATAGGAATGAAACTAGTCAGTTTTGCTGGACTGAAAAGATTCCAGTTACGCCCCAGTAAGTCCTTATATATATATATATATATATATATATATATATATATATATATATATATATATATATTGTACAATAAAAAGTTGAACAACTAAGTTTCTAGATATTTTTCATTTCACGTTAGGCAATCTGGTTAGTAAGTTATATAGTGATGTAAATCAGGTGCAGTAAATTTGAACAAACTGTGTTCAATAATAGCTGAGTATCGTTTGTTAAAATTGTGTATGTCAATTTACATATATTTGATTACAAATAAAAATTTAAAAATAGATCATACGGTTGATCAGAGACTGAGTGTGAAATTTTCGTGTTAAGCTTCAGAGTTCTCCTAACAAGACATTGCAAATATTCTATTTGATTCGTATAGATAAGGTACTATAGATTAATTATATCGATTTATGTTTAATTGATAGATTGATTGACGGATTATCAATAATTACTCTCTATATAAAGAACATTTTTAAGTGACAAAAGCGGATTAGAGAAGACGCAGAAGATATAAAACACAGTAAAAAGCAAGCTGCTCATGTAAACGATGAAACAGCTAAATATCTGATTGATTTGTAAAATGAGAATCGTGTCAGGTTCAGGAAAAAACATGTTAAGATGAGTTTATAATGCGTGAAGATTGTAAAAGTAGTAACTGGTTTCTAAAAAAAAGAACTCATACTTAGCGGTCAGGATTGAACAAGACCACCTCGTTTTTTCCAAAATTGATCAAAGTATTAGTAAAATATTTTGGTTGGAGTATATTTTAAAGGAAATCATGTCCAATAAATATATAATGATTCAATTTAGGCTTCCACATGAAATTGTTTCAATTTGATTTAGATTAGGTGTATTTTTTTTTCAGTTCAATTAAGATTTCCACATAAAACTATAAAAAAAACGCAAAAATTTAAAAAAAAATGGCGCGGTGCGGCCATATGAACGATAAAATATTTCATACATAATTGTATTCAGTTAAAATAAAATACTAAATGAAAAATAACATGATTTTTCTTCAATTTTTTTTTTATAGTTTTATGCGGAAATCTAAATTGAATCATCCTATATATTTAAAATTTTCACAATATAGTCTTCGGATTAATTAAATTCCCTTTCACAGATGACCTGTTTCGCAAATTAATATTTTCTGATAGAACATATTAATTGATCATTTTTGATTGTTGTTTTTTTTGTATTTGTATGGCGATTCTATCATCCCAGGAGCTCTGAGGTACAGATAAATCCTTAAAATCGTAAAACATCTCTTTAATGCTATCAGAATGTAAAAAAGCAACAATCAAAAATGATCAATAAATATTTTCAATCAGAATTTTTTTTCGTTATTTGTGGATGATTAAAAGAATGAATTTTTAAAACAAGAATTAAAATTATGTTAATTAATGCACCTGCTCATGAACTTTTAGAACAGAAATATATTTATATAGATATTTCCACATATGAAAGTCATGTAAAGACTTTTATAATTTTATTTGAATTGCGGATTGCAATAATCTGATAAGAATTACGAAGTTCGCATAAATTATAACACTAATGTATGTAACTTAATATACACAAACGTTCCTTATTGCTGTTTTGTAAAAGGTAACAGAAGGGAAAAATAAAATGGAAACGATATTGCCTCGTCTTATACGTGAAACATATCATTTTTATGACATTCAATCACTTGCATCCATTTGCTAGTTCAACGATCTACCACCCAATTGTATTCACCTTAATCTTATTTATAAAACACAATTCATTCAGTTATACATTATACATTGATACCTGTTCAAAATAATTATAAAAATAAATATAGCGAAATCATTAAGGTCGAAATCGAGATTAAAATGATTTTCTTTTTGTAAAAATACTTCGAAGCTATTAAAGCGTTTTCGAAAGAGTATAACCGGTTCGGTATCACAAAAACTTACATTTTTTTTCGAACGATTAATCAACGTATTGACAAGAAAATAACGCAATTAAACGAAAAGATCAACTGATTAAAAAAAATACAACTGCGTCTCTTCGTAGAAATCGACAGTTTTTTTTGTTTCGTTGATGTTTTGGTCAACAGTTCGATTTTTTTCCCCGATAGAAAAAAAACTAATAGCAGTAATTATTTGTTGTGTATGTTAAAATGTACGTTTCAAATTGTCGTAGTTAGTTGTTTTTTTTTGCTTGTACAAAAAGTGAAATGATTTATTTTCGTTGAAACTAATGTGTGTTTAATATATTTAATAAGGTACTTGAAACAAATCATTATAAAACGAACCGAACGATTATAAAAAATATAAACAAGATCAGTATTTTTTTTAAAGATAATTATTAAATTCTAATGTTATTTTTGTACTGAAAAACATTAGGGTTTTCTTCGAAAACAATATTTGGTTTGAAAGATAGGTAAAATTGTCCCAATATAGTCTTGGCACTGGCTAGATTGAGTTTCTTACAGGCTTTTTTTTGCTCACTCGACAAACCATAAATATTGGGTCATTAAATTTGAAATGTCCGATTTTGAATCAAAATTTTAGTTTATTATATCTCAAAGAAGAATCGGTACAATTCTTCAAAATATGCACCTAAACTATCGACATAGTTTTTCCATCTTAAAGGTATCTTGTTTATGCAGATATCTTGTAAAGGTATCTCTTAAAGGTATCTTGTTTAACAGCGCAGAAGCCTGGAGAGCGAGTGGCTAGAAAATTGCGAAACCTTGTTGAGAATTGAATATTTTTCGTTGCAAGAAGTGGTAGTCAGTTGGTGCAAGGTCTAGTGAATACGGTGGATGATAGAGAGTTTCCAAATCCAGCTGTTGTAGTTTGAGCAGCGTTGTTTCCGCGACACGTGTTCGAGTGTTGTCTTACAAGAGGATTGGCATGTCTCTATTGACCAATCTCGACTGCTTAATCGCAAGCATCTTCATCATTTCGTTCACTTGGTTATAGTAGACATTGGCTGTAATCGATTGACCAGGTTTCATGAAGCTGTAGGGAATATAATACCAGCACTGGACCACCAAACAGATACTATTAACTTTTTTTGACGAATCTTCAGTTTAGACTCTGTTTCGGCGCTTCGTCTCTATCCAACTATTGTTCTGAACGCTTGCGACTGTCCAAAAATCAATTTTTAATCACATGTAACAATACAGTGTAGAAATAGTTCACTTTTATGTCGTGACAGCAAAGAAAGGAAAGCTTCGAGACGATTTCATTTCTGGCGATCATCTAATTCATGCGGAACCCATCTATCCAGCTTTCTTGGCGATTTGTTTCAAACGAGTCTTTTTTTTCAAATTATATTTAATAGAAAATAACTTTTGATCTCACATTCGCATGGAAAGATTAAATTTTCGTTTCTATTTTATCTGTTGTAGCAGACATAACAAAATCTTTATCTTGTGAGTTAAAAGTTCTATATTTTTTTAAAAAAAAATATAGATTATATTTCTATATAAAAATAATATTTTCTATAGTTTAAAAGAAAAGTAAATAATGGATGTTACTTTCTTATGAGACTCGTGCTCTTCCTATACAAATTCTATTCCGATGAAATATTTTAATGAACAGAAAAGCGCTGTAAAATCATATTATTAAGATCATCAAATATCTCTAGCATTCTTGAACCGAGAGTATGAAATTATTAATTTTAAAAATATGCGTAGATATTTAAAATTGTACAGAAAATAATATTTAAAATATGCGTAGTAAATAAGAAAAACATACATTTGCACATACCAGTTGAGTAATTAATTTCTAAATGACAGTAATTAGTATTTGATGCAATTCGTAGAAAGTGACGAGATGAAAAGTATGCGAAAACTTGTTTATATATATATATAATTTTGCACGGCGTCGATATTTACAAATCCGAATAATTAAATTAATACAACGATTAAAATTTTTGAACCGAGATAAACAACGGATATTTTTTTCCTGCACATATTTTGTTAATTTTTCGTGGAATGGATGTCTTTCTGATAATTACTCATTATTTATTAGAATTCCGATCCATTAATTGTTATCAATTAAATATTATCACCACATTTCCTCAAAAAGGTATCCATTTTGTCGAAACAGTTATACTTTTTTGTATAAAATTTAAGAATCGCTAACAAAATTGTTATATTCGGTTAGTCAGTCATTTTTTGAAATACTTAAATGATATTCATGTTGAAAAATATTTTTTCAGTGATACGTTTTCTTTCA
Source organism: Acanthacorydalis orientalis (assembly GCA_034766995.1). Classification (NCBI taxonomy): domain Eukaryota; kingdom Metazoa; phylum Arthropoda; class Insecta; order Megaloptera; family Corydalidae; genus Acanthacorydalis; species Acanthacorydalis orientalis. Next base: position 5,832,821 of record CM068316.1, on the reverse strand, counting down.
TTACGGTTTTGAGTGATTTCTTTATGTTCGAAATCAGTAGTTAAGTAAATACAGTACGATTGTGTAATTGTGTTTATTTCTTTTTTACTACAAAATTAATAAGTACAAAGTACATTTTTCATTCGCCTTGTAAACAATAAAAAAAAATGTTCAATAACTGATTACTAATCATATTTGAGTGTAGCTTATGGCATCATTCCCAGAACTTTAAGGTAGAGAGAAATCTGTCTACAGCTTAAAGCTCTGAGAATAATGGAATTGTTATTGAAATATCTATAAAAACAATTAGAATGATAAATAATCAATTATTGAACATTTCCGATCAAAGTAAATACAGTACAATTGTGTAATTATGGATATTTCTTTTTTACTAGAAAATTAATAAATACAAAATAAATTTTTCACTCACCTTGTAAACAATAAAAAAAATCTGACCAAAAATTTTCAATAACTGTTTACTGATCATTTTTGAGTGTAACTTGTGGCATCATCCCCAGAACTTCAAGGTAGAGAGAAATCTGTCTGCAGATTAGAGCTCTGAAGGTCGTGGGCGTTCTGCTTCAGTTCATAACGACCAACTGAAGGCGTTAATTGAATCATAACCACGCATAACAATTCAAAAGCTTGCACAAAAGTTAGACGTTAGTCATCGAACAGTTCTGGACCGCTTAAAACCATTTAAATTAAAAAATATCTATTAATTTGAACGTTATAAACCGCAATTATTTTTCTACCAACCTAATAGATTAATAACTATATCTAAATTCACTTTTATAAAATCATTTCTCATCCATCCCACAGAATACGAAAAATATTTATAATAAAAAATGTTCACTAATTGATTATTGATCAGATTTGATTGTTGTTTAAGGACATTCAGATGACGATACCGTCATTCACAGAGCGTTAAAGTACGAATATATAAAAATCTATATAAATATTAAAATAAGTGAAATTAATTACGTTTTTATATCTCTTAAAAAAAAGAAACAGCTAATATTTTATATCTCTTAATGTTCGATTTGCATTCATGAATATTCGCGCCGGTAAGAAAAAAATATAAAATTATTATCACATATTGTAACTTCATCAATTTATCATTTACGGTTGTGAGACACCACGTCTGAATGCATGTATCTATCTATAAACATTGTGTACCGGTCAGAACGATTTGTTTACCACAAATATTAATTAACGAGTTAAATCAAAATAGACGACGTCGTAAACACGACACAGAAAAAAAGTTGTGGCTAAGTCACGTTTCGGAAATTAATAATCGTACAAAAAGGATTATGTGCGAAAACTGAAATTACGATCAGTTTTAAACCGTAACATGTTTACCTTGAGAGATTTCGCTCATCGTGTAATAATTACACACACACACACACTTGTACACGCAAACATATATAAATACAGCTCCTAGACGATTGAGTTTCAGCTTGTATAGAAAATCGGCTCAACCATGGCATGGGCTACCCGTGGGAGACGAAAAAAATAAGTTCATAAATTTTAATGGGCATCAGAGAAACTAACTACAGGTCAAGGCAGCCAACTTGTTGAATGGATAGAAAAGCGTTGTTCATTATATAAGATGTTTATGAGATGTATTCGGATATCCAATGTACGGTAAATTGACACAGGATCATTTCTGAGACTGAAATACAATCGAATACCGGCGAGTTTTTTTTTTTATTAGAGACGATTGCATTCGTTATTTATTAGTTTGGTAGAAAAACAATTGCGGTTTACGACCTTCAAATTCATACAGAGCTTTATACACTAGCTGTTTTAAGTGGTCCAGGATTGCTGGATGACTAACGTCTGATTTCTGTGCAAGCTCTCAAATTGTATTTTAAATAAATGTTAAACTATTAATTTTCATACGATTGATTGATTTTATTAGTGTTATTTAATACTGAAACGTGTCAAGTTGTAATGTATCTGTTTTAATTAGAGAGAATTATTCTACTACGTGTACACTGTAAAAAAAACCCGTATATTTATAACATTTCTTTTTCATTTTATTCTTTGCACTTCTTTTTACCATCTTTTTCTTCCCTTAAACGAATTAATCTCTTATTGAACAATTTTATAAAAATCTTCTCACTTAATATCAATTAATAATAAGAAGACCCGGATATGTTTCTTCCTAAACTACTACATAAGGTTGAAGTGACTGGCTAGTTCACTGGTATGGCTGTTGTCTTTGAACGTGGGTTCGATTTTTCAACAGATTTTTCAAATTCTCTACTTTTCACATTACCTACGAGCCTGTAAAAAGCGATAATCTTCTGTTGTGCCTAGACTTTTCAGTTTATCAGATTTTTTAATAGTTGAATCTAAATTTTAACCTGAAAAATGAGTCCTGATGCTAATTCCTGGAAAATTGGATATCCATTTAAAACTATTCACCTAACATACACCTAAGTAGAAGATTACTAATATTACAGATTATTATTCTATCGAAATTTGTTTAAAATTAAATATAAACATTTTTCATCAATCCACCATTAGACCTTTTTCATTTTTTTACTCATATTTTTTTATGTTACGGTCGTAAACTTTTATTAACATGCAATTAATTTTATTACTTTAATTATTGTAATTTCATAAACATATAATTATTGTACATAAACAAGGTAACAAATATTTACACACACATCTATTACATATATATATATATACACACATACATATGCACATTTACATAATTACTTTAATAATTCTAAGAATCGAAAAATAAACACAAATATTTATTTGAGTAAATTCGTCATAATATTGATTTTATTTACAATGTCACACACGATTTTTCTACTATTGATGACGACATGTATGAATTTATGTATGCGTTCGTATCTATGTGCCACAAAGAACATGGAAAGAAATTTGACAATACTCCGTCACGACCTCCAGACATAAATGTATGTATAATGATAAAAAAATTCAATGTTGAAGCCACGGGCGAATATTTAATCTTTCATGGTGGTATTCAGCGATTTTATGCTGGTATACTTGACAATGAATAAAGAACCCAATATCCTCTACTTATGTACAAAACAATTTATCAAGGAAAAAGAAATATACATAAATATGTATACATATTAATTATATATATATATATATATATATATATATATATATATATATATATATACATGTGTTCATGTTAATATCATTTTAAAGTGCATTCTTCGGTCTGTACTTTGGTAACATTGACTTTGGTTTTATTATTAATTTTACTTCAAACTGGGCTATTGCATTAAAGATAGAAAAGAAGCAAATAGTAGCAGTTTTTTGTATGAGTTCACAACAGATGGTAAGGTAGCAGAAACTGTTCTTAAATTGAACACCGCTTTTGGTGTGGGTATTGTTAATGAACGTTCGGTGCAATGGTGGTTTCAAAAATTTTGTACTGCGGACGAGAGCGTTGTGATGAAGAAGATCACCGACGTCCTTTAGTTTATAACGACTAACTGAATGGATTAGATGAATCAGAACCGCGCACAACAATTCGAGAGCTTGCACAAAAATTAAGCGTTAATCATCGAACAGTTCTGGACCATTAAACAGTTAGGAAAAACAAAAATGAGAAAACTGTAAGAGTTTGAGGGTCATAAACCGAAATTTTTTTCTTACCAATCTAATATATATTGACATATATATATATATATATATATATATATATATATATATATATATATATATATATATATATATATATATATATATATATATATATATATTGATATATATATGCTGATATATATATATATATATATATATATATATATATATATATATATATATATATATATATATATATATATATATATATATATATATATATATATATATATATATTGATATATATATGAATATATGAATATATGCATGGAAGAGTACTGTATGTAGGGACTTTTTTAAAATTATAAAATTTTCACACCTTGCTTTACTGACTACTGGCATCATTTCTTATAAAGCGAAATGAATATTTTTTTCTAATGAATCCTGTTTAGCCTTTAGGAAGAGATTTATCTCCTACAGTACACAGTCCCAAAGCGTGTGCATGGAATGAAAATATTACCGTTTGTATCAAGGGACAATTATAAAAAAAAGTGATATTCCTCTTAAAATTAAGTATTTGGTAAGAACAAACAAAATGAAGGATATATATATATATATATTAATAGTTTTAAAATTACCATAATTTGTTTGATATTGTCTAACATAACAATTTAAAATTAAAATTCTTGGTTCTTCATTGAATGTATATTTGCACATATGTATGTAAATATATATATATATATATATATATATATATATATAAATATATGTGTGTGTGTGTTTGTGTCGGTGTGTGTTAATATGAAACATCATTTCAAACAAGACTAATGATGTACTATACATGTCCTTGGCATTGACCTATGTGTACATTAACGATATATCTATTGTAAAACAATAAGCCTGTTATATTCTAGCAATTAATTTGATAACCATAATTAAAAAAAGCCATTGTTTACGCATATCGTTTATTTGCTGAAAACATCCAATAATTACTCTCCTGTTCTGTATAGCATCATCACGAATGCACACACATAGCTAATGTAATTTTCGTAATTGATACACCATCTTCATTGTCGTGCGTTCTGTGCACGTTGAAAATCCCGTCCTATGGAATTATGTTGTGGAGAGTCGACTCGAAAAATTATTATTTATGAATTAATGAATGTATTAATCACGCGAATATTCTCAGCGAGTATTTTTTTGCAACGGAGAAGGATAATACGACATGTTGTTTACTAGAACAGTATATTATTAAATTTTAACTTGGTATCGAATTGCAGAATCTCTTAATGATTCTGAAAGGTTTTATCGTCTCTTTTAAATTTATTATTTTTTAAATGTCATTTCATTCTTCACAAATATATGTATATATATATATATATATATATATATATATATATATAAAATCACATCAATTATCCACAAAAAATTCGATGACTGAGGTTTCTATGGTACCCAAATATGTTTCTCATATATAAAATATCACGTTGAAATCTGTCTGTCATAATAATTATATATATATATATATATATAACAATAAGTTGCAGTACATCTGCGAGAATGATTATATAGACATAAATGAGTTTTTAAAAATAGTTTTGTTTTATTTGGTTACATGACATGGTTATAATTGAAAAGTGGGCAAGTGGAGCGAAGCCGAGCGTTGGTGAGCGTAGCGATCAGGGGATGAAGCCCCCTAGTATGTATATAAAATCAAAATTATCCACTTAAAATAAAAATTCCATGACGTCGACTTATTTAAGACGAGGTTTCTATGGTATCCAACATATTTATCTCTCTTCACACTCTATACATAAAATCAAAATTGTCCACTTAAAATAAAAGTTTCATGACATTGGCTTATTTCTTTAGGGTGACGTTTCTATGGCACCCAAAATGTTTATCTCTCTTCACACTCCATACATAAAATCAAAATTATCCACAAAAACTAAAAATTCCATGAAGTCGACTTATTTATTTAGGACGAGGTTTCTCTTGCACCCAAAATGTTTATCTCTCTTCACTCTCTATACATAAAATCAAAGTTATTCACAAAAAAAAAATAAAAAGAAACCATAAAGTCGACTTATTTATTTGGAACGAGGCTTCTATGATACCCAAATATGTTTATTGTTTCATTCGGTTACATATATATGTTTATAATTGACAAGTGGGCTAGTGCAACGAGCTCGAGGTTTGACGAGTAAAATGAGTAGGGGGCAGAGCCCCCTAGTATGTATATATATAAACACACAAATAAATATATATATATATATATATATATATATATATATATATATGTATATATATATATATATATAAACACACCCACAATACATTTTCTTATTTTTTTAAATAATTTCAATTTCAAAAACGAATCGTCAAGTACATGTCGCTTAAGACACGCTATCAGTAACATCTTTAACACCAAGAATGTCACACCGCCCGTATGTGTTCAATATGAAATTAGTTATATTCGTTCTAAAGTTATACCAGCCTTGCACGATTTATCTAAAGATCATAGTTTGAAGCAAACTTTGTGGTTTGAAAAAGTGGTGCAGTTAAAATGTCTCAAAGTGATTTCATAACAATTTCAAGCGCCATAAAATGTGACTGCAGCGAGCTACGAACACATTGTTGTCAGATGTCGTTTTGTCTCTAGGGAATTGTTTACGAGAACACATTTAATTGACTATTAGTTATTGTCATGAAAATAATTATTCTAATTTGCGGTTCAATAAGACAGTGATCTTTATTAATTACTCATACATACGATTGTATCTCATTCGATATGCTTTTTATTTGCAATCAGTAACTGTGTAATGAAATATGATTTACTGTGTTAGAAAATGTAATTTTTTAATATTTGTAATTTTTTTCTATATTATTGGAGGCTTCGACAATTTAATACACACACACACACATACATACTACAAGCCGATGTATTAAAGGGAACAAAATATTCCTCCAAGAAAGTTCATATAAAATTTTAGAAATGTATATATATATATATATATATATATATATATATTAGGGTAGAGTGATAAGTACCTGTGTTTGACAAGAAAACACAATTTTTTTCAGCAAATTCTTTTTTGATTTTCAAGGTAATCTCTTTTTACCTCGATGCACTTAGTCCAACGCATATCTATTTTTTATCCGTTCCGAATAGTACGGTTTTTCAAACCCCTCAAAATAGACATTTACAGCAGCGACGACTTCCGAATTTGATGCAAAACTTTTACTTCCAAGCCATTTATTCAAGTTCGGAAACAGGAAAAAGTCATATGGTGCCACATCAGGAGAATATGGTGGATGTGGAAGCAATTCGTAGTGCAATTCATGCAATTTTTCCATCGAAATTATTGACTTGTGTGCCGGTGCACTGTCGTGATGGAAGATCACTTTTTTCTTTGCTGAATGAAGACATTTTTTCTTGATTTCATCATTCATCTGGTCTAATAATGATGCATGTCAGGCTCCTGTTATTCTTTTCCCTTTTTCAAGATAATCGATTAGCAATATTCCATAAGTATCCCAGAAAAACAGTCGCCATGACCTGCAATGACTTGCGCTTTCTTTACTGCACGTTCGCCAGGAGAAGTCCATTTTTTGACTGCTCTTTCGTTTTAGGTATATGGTGATGGATCCATGTTTCATCAACGGTTATATATCGACCTAAGAATTCATGTCGATTACGTTTAAACAGCGTTAAACACTTCTTTGAAATGTTCATTCGAATGCGTTTTTGGTTGATTGTGAGCAAACACGGCATCCATCTGGCAGATAGCCTTTTCATATGCAAATGTTCGTGTAAAATATTCTGTACAAGTTTATCTGTATTGCTTACTACATCAACTATCTCATGCACTTTGATTCTACGATCAATTAAAACAACGTCGTGGATTTTTCCAATCATCTCTTTAGTTATCATCTCAATTGGACGACCTGGACGTTCTCCATCACAAACGTTCATATGACCACGTTTAAACTCATTGAAACAACATCTAATGGCTGTCATCAAAGGTGCAAAGTCCTTATAAAAAAACGTATGACTTCTTTAATTTCTCCACAAGCTATCCCATCCAAAAACAGAAATCTAATCACTGACCGATATTGATTTTTTTCCATAGTTGAAGAGAGCAATAGTTGTTTACTTTTAATGACTGTCGAAACTAAGCTAATTAACGTATTGAGCTCAAAATTTAACATCAAGACTTTGGAAGATAATGCTGTTAAAATATATTGCTGTTTGATATCAGTGGTCCCATTTCTTGTCAAACACGGGTAATTATCACTTTACCCTCGTATATATATATATATATATATATATATATATATATACACATATATGTGTGTATATGTATGTCTATATATATATATATATATATATATATATATATATATATATGTCCTGTGTGTGTACCATTTTAAAATTAACTCTCGACAAAGTTAACTCAGTTTTAAATTGTTTCCATTAAAATCAAATAACGACCACGCAATAAACAAGATCATTTGAATAAGTAAACAATAAATATCTTATAAATATCCTTATGTTTTATAACACTGACAAATCGTATTAGATTTACATACTACACTTTATTCGAATGCATAATATGCACGTGTCTCTTCTTACACGTGTCACGTTTCGTCTCGATCGTTTGTTCTTCCATTATTCAATCATTCATTTCGTACAAGGAATTTAACTCGATAAATGTATTAATTGACATTATATCCTCTTCGTTGATGTAAAATAATCATAATTGTTCATCAATTATCTAAATAGTGAGTAAACTGTTGTGTGATTAGTTACTTGATTCAGTTATTGAAGCTGTGAATCCGTTCGCCCGTTCATAAGAACGGATGATCCATAGATAAAGATTCTAAAGAAAGGGAATGACGTTTCGAACTGTGATGCCAGATTTTGAGACACTCCAAACGCTCGTGTGAAACTAATCAAATACAGTTCTGTTGTGTACGATTTTTCAAGAACTATTGAGAAATTTATTAATTAATAACTTGTCCATTTTTATATCAGCGAAATTCTGTATTGTGTTTTTTTCCTGCGTATTTATTGTACTGTACGAATCGTATAGACCAAAACGATTGTAATAAACTTCAGGTAAGATTCTTAGATAATCTTTATAGAACAATTTTTTTTTGTATTTAGCAATCTAAAGATGACGGCAATGCTATCGAAATGCAAATATAGTTTTGTGCAAATAAAAATCACCACATTCAAACATTTTACAAAACTTATAAAGTACTACTTAATTTATTGTTGTAGTTTAATAATGGCATATGGTGTCAAATGTTTGTTTATGATTCATTTTGATAAGATAATAATAGAAATTTCTTAGAATTAATCTCCAAGTCAGTGGCGGATTATCCTATTAGCAAAAAGGGCAATTGTCTGCGGTTTCATCAAGAGGGAGACCCCAAAACAATCTGAATCCAAACCAAATGTTCGAATTCAACACTGTACATGAGATTCATTTCGAATTCCACTGTCCAATTCGAATTTGCCTGGACCCTATGAAGCTATAACGTGTCACTGCTATACATAAAGGAAATCCCCGTTTTTGCAAAGAGTATCAGAGTGCAAAATAATAGCACCATTTTATTTTTTAGAGAGGATTCATAGTGAAAGGTTGTAATTTTTTTTTTGAATTAGTATAATTACAGGTAAGATAATTACTTCATTTATAATTAGTAGCTTATTAATTTGAACTTTTCAATTAGTTAAAATGTATCGTGCTGCGTATTTCAGCGAAGAGGAACATTTACTGATAAGAATTTTAATTTTGGAGGGCAAACCTATAAATTATTAAAGAAGTAATTCAGTATTTGGACAAAATGATAACAAATACTAAGAATTGAGTCGAGAAAGTATAAATAAGAAAATAATTGACAACGAGAGATGGAAACAATATAGTTGGGTTAATAAAGAGACACCCGTTTATCACATCAACAAAAATCAAGCAGGAGCTAAATTTACAAGTAGATACCTGTTTTGAATTCAGATGTTGGGGATGAGTGATTTTTTTTCTCTGACACC
>CM068316.1:5643199-5815699 GCA_034766995.1 Acanthacorydalis orientalis | reverse complement strand
TTCTCGCGACCTTTTTTCTCGATTAATTTGTTTGTATATACTTAATATTTTTTTTATATCCAACGCAAATATATATATATATATATATATATATCAGATCAATTTCAATACAAAAAGAAACTGCTTTAAATATTTCAGTTATTTAAATATATTTCATTTCATTTAAAAAGCCTGAAATATTTAAAAATATGTAAAAAAATGCCTACATATTTCATAATTTGAAAATATGAGTTTTAAAATATTCCATAACTCATCTGCAGTGTTTTATGTAATTAAAAAACTGTGTCAAACGAGTTTGTTGAAGTAAACCAATTCAGTTATGGGTCAAAACTTCATCGTTATCATTACCGGCACAGACTTGTAAATTAATTATAAATATTATGACTTTTCCGAGCGAATCTTTTGATATGATTAGTTATTGTACATTGTAATTCATTAAATAGCTATTCCATTAAAATTCATCTTGATATTTTTTAATTATTCATTTTTAAAAATATATATATAATTAGTATTTAAATTAGAACAAGAAAAAATATAGAATTGACAGCAGAACTTTGTAATACGATTTACTAATATCCTATATATATATATATATATATATATATATATATCGGATCAATTTTATTGCAAACATTAACTACGATAACTGATACAGTTTTTAAATATTGTTTTTTTTTATTTAAAAAACCTAAAATATTTAAAAAATCATAAGAATATACCTACATATTCCACTATTTAAAAATATGGTTTTTCAAATATCTCATAACACATTTTCAGTGTTTTTATGTAATTAAAAAAATGTGTTAAGCATATTTGTTAAAGCAAACAAATTCAGTTTTGGGTCAAAACTTTATCGTTACCATTACCAGCATACACTTATAAATAATAAGACTTTTCCAAGCTAATCTTTCAATAGGATTAGTTATTATAGAGTGTAATTCGTTAAACATTAAAATTCCAATAAAATTCATCCTTATATTTTTTAAACATCCATTTTAAAAAAATTAAAAAATTCACAATTTATAAAATACACCGGATATGTGCCTGTATCGAACCCATGTGTACCTAAATTACTCTCTCTTATTTATATTCTAAATTAAAATATAGGTTATGTTTCATTTCTGATTTCTTTTCATGTAATAAATCAGAGAAAAATGTCAAATCTATTAAAAGTAACAGCTGTAATACTTTGAAACTCTGTAATGTTTATATTAAAGGAAAAAAACTTGAAAATAGACTTAAGTAACTTTCTAGTCTCCTTCCAAAATTCTTACAGTAGTTTATAAAATACAAATTATGATCGAGAATATAACGTTACCTCTTGAATATGATTGCGTTAAGAGGCCTCAAATAATCATCTAATATGAGAATCAAACGGCTCAGATGTGTGTGAATCAAATAAAACATAATTGATTTTTATATCTAGCTCAGTATAAAAACAGTCAGTCTGGAAGACTTGAATGTAATTTTTCAAACATAACATTTTTAATCGAACGCTAAGGTTCAAGGTTTGAGGAACCTCAAATTATTTAACGCCTGGGGTAAACACGCCTATCAACCTCTCTAAAATCAACCTTGAATATAAATTATATCAGTCTTTTCAATGAATATTGTGACAGAAAGTTTTGCAATTCGACATAATACTTGACACTTAAGTATTGTCGGATTGTAAGTGCACGTGATTTTTATTAATTCAGCCACGTGATTCATCTCTTTTATTATTTATCTGCATGTGCAGACAGTTTTCTTTCTAAATTGTTTAAGGATACATCATTGGAAGAATGTATGGACCGATCTATAAATCTAACGATTAGAATTAACGAATGAATGGAATACTTGGACCCTTGTAAATTTCGATTTATATTTACAGTGTCTCTGTTTAAAGTAATCTCTGTTGAATAAAATAATCTGTTTTTCCATTCTTAGCAACGCATGTTGTATTTTTTTATTGATTTCAGAGTTTGGTACATTTTAGTTACTACTTCATGTAAAATCATTTTCTTTTCAGTGAATATCGACAGAGAATTAAAATGCTCTTCATCGAACAACGATATTAATCAATACTAAATTTTAACACCTGAGATGAAATTTACTAATCGGTAACCCGAAAAAAATATTTTCAATCATAAAAAATTGAGAACAACCTTCAATTTCAGATTTCAAATTTCTTAGGTTAAACAATTTGGTCGAGATTAACGATTATGACCTACAAAATATCACAGTAATGTTTAACAATGTGTTTGTAAAAAACTATTTTAGATTATTAATTTTTCTTTTTATTTCTATACACATATTTATATATATATATATATATTAAAAATTGAGTCCACTGTAAATTGACTACCTTTTTATTTAACTAAATTATACAGTTGTTTCAATTTCCGAGAAACATTTTTCAATTAATTTCAAAAACGCAACCAGAATCGATTATTGGCTTTAATGAGAATATTTGAAGATTTAATTGTGAATTGTGTGTGTGAAATAACTATATAAATATATTAATGTAAATATTCTTCATACATTTTCATAAGTCATTAATTAAATATGAGTTAAGAGACTGGTAACAGAGATTGTTTCAAAATTTAATCTGTTTTGGTTGGATTCTCTCTTGAAGATTAGAGAAAAAAGAATGATGTTTGTGTCAATGTTGTTCTTGATTGATTCTCTCGAGTCTTGTATGTATTTTATTTAGATTTGTGAACATGAATTGTAGACTGAATTTAGACGAACGAGTTTTTTTACAAAATGTGATAAAAAGTGTATGACAGCTATAAAATTTCTTATTTGAAATTTTTCAAGTGTTTAATTTCTCACTCATCGGGAAATTTATAACCTATTTCAGTGTGTTATTTTTCTGTTTACTTGCTGTAATTATTCTATATGAAAATCAAGAAATTGATCATATAGAACAATTTACAAGCTAAATAAAATATTTTTAATAATAGGAGAAGTAATCGATTTATCGAAATCATAACATGGAAGAATACTTATTATAATTTACACAAGTTATGGATAAAGTATTGATTGTTTAAATAAATGTGAATTGTTAACTCTAGCTATATTAATAAGAACAGCATCAATTAAAATTTGAATTTATCGACTGAATTCTTGAAAGATTTTAAATCAGTTAAAACAAAATACTTACAGACCTCATCTGTGGCACTCTTTACATGAAAATAATACATTTTTCTGGATTCTGTAATTTATCAGAATACAGTTTTGACACATCAAATTAAATTTCACAAATGAATTCTCTTTCCTGTCACAAAAATCGTATCGAAATGCGTATAAGCAATAATCAAAAATGATCAATAACAGTTTATTGAACAATTTTGATCAGAAACGCATTTTTTTATGGTTTGTGGTATGAAAAAATAAATCATTTTTGAAAATCTGCAGTTTCTATTTTACTGCGAATTAAGTGGACTCATAATTTTAAAGATGCTTTCTTTGTATAGATGAGACACTTCAGATTAAATGTATAGATCAACATCCATACCTGTTAACGAAGAGATATTTAAAATCATTATCAAGAGCTAATGATTAAATATATGAACGATTGGATCATGATTTTTATGTGAACAAAATATAAACATGTATCATTGTCAAATCGTTTAATTATTAGTTATTGATTCAGAAATTTGTGAAAATGCACCAAAACGATATCATTTGTGTTCTAAACATGAAGGACCTCATTTTAAACGATTTTCTTAATTGTTTAAATAATAAAGTTGTTCTATTCAAAAATAGTTAACTGACTTTTAACCAACTCTATATACATTCACAAAAAAATATCCGCTTGCAACCATATTGAAAATTGTATTTTTAATTTTTTATTCGTCGTTTTCATTTATAATATCAGCAATCTAAACAAAATTCAAAAACAGGTAATCAGAAAACAATAATTGCCAGTTGTATTTACTTGATGGATGTTGTCTATCATTTAAGTCGGTTGTTTCTTAACAGGTTGTCAGTCAAAATTAAATTTACAAAACTTCTAATCATGAACATGAACTCACTGTGGGTTTTTTGAGTTGTTTGTTTTCGTTATGTTTCGGCCAGTTATTTTGATTACAGTTGTAAGATTTTGTAAACATACAAAGAATGTTTTGATTATATAAACCAAGCTGTGCCTATTTTCGATAATAAAAAACTGAGGACTTCTTGAGAGTGCAAGCAAAAATCATATGTGTTTTAAAATGCAACATTAGTACGGTTACATCTAATATATATATATATAATAGGTTCCTTTTAAAAAACAATAATTTATCTATATTTTCATATAAAAAAATATTGAGTAATAAAAGAAAACAAAAAAGTACTCAATATCGATTTTTTGAAGGGACGAAATTATGGACTTAATTAAAAAAAATATATTAAGAAATTACAAACATGTTGAAAAGAACGTTCGCTCTTAGGTATTGTTTGTATCGATTTACATTTTTGTGTATTATTTTATGTGATTTAATAGCAATCAAAAGAACACATTATTGAAAACAGTGTTTAGAGATAAAGTGAAGAAAAAATTCGACAAAAATATATTATACAATTACATAAATAAAGTAATGATATTTCTAATCAGTGTTGTTTTTCATAAAAGTTGTTTTGGTATTAGAAGGATAATAAAACGATTTGAAAGAAAATAAAGTTTTTAAAAAAATGTGTTTAGTCTATTACACATCTTTTTCAAACTTTCTACTATTTAGATGGTAGGAAAATAATCACGGTTTTTATTTTCTGAATTCTAACCTGATTTTTTTCAATGAAAGTGTCATTTCATCATGTTCATGTTAATATCATTTTAAAGTACATTTTTCAGTCTGTATTTTGGTAACATCGACTTTGGTTTTATTATTAATTTTTCTTCAAATTGGGCTATTGAATTAATGGCTATCGAATTTTCCTACCAGCCTAATAAAAGAAAAAATGAAAAAATATGTGAAGTAGACATCACATATTTTTTAAAAAAAACTTTCTTCTCTTTTTAAATCGTTCTATTATCCTTCTAATACAAAAACAACTTTTATGAAAAACAATACTGATTAGAAATATCATTTATGTTGTTTATGTAATTGTATAGTATAGTATAATATATTTTTATCGAATTTTTCGTCACTATCTCTGCACACTCTTTTTATTCATGTGTTCTTTTGATTGCTATTAAATCACATAAAATAATATACGAAAGTGTAAATCGATACAAACAATACCTAAGAGGGAACGTTCTTTAAACATGTCTGTAATTTCCTAATATATTTTTTTTAATTAATTAATTGTGTCCATAATTTCGTCCCTTCAAAAACCGCAATTATTTTCCTACAAACCGACTATTATTTTAAACATTCAATTATTGTTTACTTTTAAAAGTTAAATCGGGGATCTCGAAACTTTTTGAGAGGAGGGCCACATATGTAGATGGAAAGTGTTAGATGTGCCGGATCTAAGAGTATATCTACTTTATTTTCCTATAATTGTACATAGCCATACTTAGAAATGAATAAATGGAAATTTTTATTCGTAATAAAATAAAAGAATGCAAATATATCAAATATGCGCAACAATAATTAAATGTGGATAAGTAAAGATTGTTTTGCATGAAAATAGACATAAGAAAAGAAAGTTTTTTTTATGTATTTACATATAATTTCCTAATATATTTTTTTATTAAGGTTGTCCATAATTTCATCCCATCAAAAAATCTATATTGAGTACTTTTTGTTTTCTTTTATTACTCAATTATGGAAAAGAAGCAAATAAGAGAATTTTTTATGAGTTCAAAACGGATGATAGAGCAGCAGAAACTGCTTGTGAACTGAACGATGCTTTTGGTGTGGATACTGTTAAGGAACTTAAGATGCAATGGTGGTTCTAAAAAATTCGTACTGGATACGAGAGCCTTGAACATGAATAAGGTCACGGGCATCCTTCTTCAGTTCATAACGACCAACTGAAGGCGTTAGTTGAATCAGAATCACGCACAACAATTCGAGAGCTTGTATAAAAGTTAGACGTTAGTCATCCAACAGTTCTGGACCACTTAATACAGACACTAAAATCAAAAAAGAGAAAAATGTATATGAATTTGTAGGTCACGGACCACAATTATTTTTCTAGCAACCTAATATTTGTAAATCGTCAGGTCAGATAGACAACGGTTAAGAAAACGGTAATAATAAATATGATTAAAAATAACTGAACATTCAGATACGGCTCTTGGTACTGCGGTTAAATTTTTGTTACAAACAAATTTTCAATCACCATAAATCAGATGATTTTTTTCTAAACAAGTGCTTTGATAACTGTTCAGTGATCAATCTGATTGTCGCTCGTGCTCATTTCAAAGACGATTCCATTCTCTTCAGAGAACTGAAACAGTCAGAACAGAAAGAATCTCTATCTTAATATTAAGAACGATCAATCATCATTTATTGAATATTCAGGTCAGATTTGTTTGTGGTTTGTGGGAAATAGGAATTGTTCATAGTCCTTTCTTTCAGGGTCCAGCAGTTATAATCAGTTTACTATTTGGAATTTTTAAACTGTACTTATCTTTTTTTTAGATAATAACTCATTATTATTAAAACATGATCACACACACACACACACACACACACATATATATATATATATATATATATATATATATATATATATATATATATATATATATATATATAAATACGATATTTATGGCTTTTTTCAAATAACGCTGTTTCAATAATGCAGTTTTAACAAAAACCGTATTACAATTTTCTTGGTACACGTTACCGCATTCCTGATTTTATTACAATATTTCTACATTTTTGTGTTACTTGACAGGCTGCGTATATGATAGTCGACGAAATGCACGAGGAGAATCCAGAAGTACTCAAGGATCAGTACTGGGACGAGGTCGTTCCTAGAGAACTGCCGTACACTGTGGCGAGCGAACATTACAGGAGGGAGGAGCCGAAAGGTTCGGCGGAACATTACAAAGTGAAAGAATCCGAGACGATGTATGCGAATTTGACGACCGTGCACGCCGGTGCCGGTATCACGAGACGAAAATCAGCAGCCCCAGACGATATGTATGCAGACTATGTAAGTGATTTCAATTAAATCCAACTTACCTTCGAGCGTTCTCTCTGCCGAATTGTTAAATAACTGGTTCTTGTTTTAATCTGTTGTTTATACATCTGTTACATTACTCTTTTTCTTATATTCGTCTCCTCTTTATATTCTTGTATATATATATATATATATATATGTGTGTATATATATATATATTTATGTGTATATATATATGTACAAATAAAATGGAAAATCATAGAAAAGACCTATATCCAGCATTGGATTAACAGAGGCTGAAGATGATGATGATGGTGACATACATATATATATATATATATATATATATATATATATATATATATATACAATAAAGAGACTATATAACCATATTAAATTGGAAGAAGAAACACTGAAATATTTATACTTATCCTTATATATGGATTTTGTCACTTTCTTTTGATTGTTTCCAGTGTCTATTTTTAGATATTTGCCTTATATTTGCATTTGTATGTTATTGAATAGTGTAAACTCTGTTTCTCATTGTCTTGTTTTTACAATATTAACCTTTTATACTCACAAGGCCAGCTGCACTGCCCAGGCACTAAGATATTCTACTCGTACGACCAGTGTCACTGCCCATATTTGTTCATTTACAGATAAAAGCTTTGATAAGCGTTCATCCATCAATGTCATGGGGTGTTTATACTGTTCTATGTTTATCATACTCTTATCCAAATTCCTAGTATACAAACTTCTGATCTGCTTCTGGTAAAAGGATAATTATTGCTCGGAGTGCAAAAGGTTAATTATTAAATTTCATAATACAGTCAGTGAAACACAAACAATTTCCAAAGACTAAATTTTGAAACACTGAACCATTTGTACTGACATGCTTTGATTTAACTTAAGGCAAATGGACATGGCTCTAAGATATTGAGAGATGAATAATCCGCCTTAGTTCTTTTCAAAAGTTTTTATTTTTTTTGTTCAGATTACAACATTTACTGTAAAGTTCTTTATGTATATATGAGTTGTATAGTATTCGTATTCTTTTCTATTACAATATTAAAATACTTCTTAGCCCCAATTCTTTCAACATGTGCACTTTCACTATATATATAAGTTGATTCAATTTAGGCTTCCACGTGAAAGCATTAAAAAATAATATGATTTTTTTTAATTTTTGAGAGTTTTTGAATACTTTCATGTGGAGGCCTGAATTGAATCATCATCATCTCTTTCTCTGTCTCTCAATATATATATATATATATATATATATATATATATATATATATATATATATATATATATATATATATATATATATATATATATATATATATATATATATATATATATATATATATATATATGTTTGTATGACAATAAAATCGAAACAAACAAATCTGTTTCTACCAGGAGAGTGTCGACACGCCGTTGGTGGAGCGTCGCAAGAACTGGTTCGCCAGACAACTGACGCGTATGGGAAGTGTGCGTTCACGCGCTTCGAGCACTGCGTATTCGAGCGGCGGTCTCTTCCGCGGCCCCCACAACAGAGGTCAACACTCGCCGCGTCGTAATTCGACTGTGTACTCGACGCCAGAAGTGCTGTCAGGGCCCGGCGCCACTGGACAGCATGTCAACGCGCCGACCAGCGCCGTCAAAATGTCGCTGTACGACCGGCTCGTCGGCCGCAAATCGGGCCGAAACGGGAACGGTGCGCGGACCGCACATCCCGGACGACCATGTAAGCTTTTACTGCTCTATTTTAATGACTTCACGTTTGCGTTTTCGGACAAGAGTATGTGATCGTACCTGTTTTCGTATCGAACGCATAACTTTTTTTTAAAGATACAGTATAAGGTAGTATACATTTTTATAAAGTTAATAAGATGGATTCTGAAGCACGTTTTTTTTTAAATTCGAACGACTGTAAAATTTCTGTTACATGTTTCTTCAATTTCGCACTTTTTTAACCACTCGTATTTTTTTAGTTTAAAAACGTCTTAGACTGTAAAGTATATTTTGAACTTCAAATATATTATTAACGGTTCAAAATCTATTTAAAGATGAAAAAATTCGAAACCATTGCAGAGGCGATGAGCTCTAACGTGACCTCAGCATCCAAATGCAATGTAATTTTTAAATTAATATTTTGTAGGGTTTCCATTAGCATTAATTACAGCTAGAAGTAGTTTTGGGATAGATTTAAGTAAATTTTGTGTTTGTTCTAGCGTTATTCTGCTCAATTCTTTCAAAAGATTCAAATAATAATATTAGGTTGGTAGGAAAATTATTGCTGTTTTTACTTTTTGAATTCTAACTTTAATTTTTTCGATGAAAGTTTCATTTCATCGTGTTCATGTTAATATCATTTTAAAGTGCATTTTTCGGTCTGTATTTTGGTAAGATGGACTTTCGTTTTATTATTAATAGTAAAATAAAAGTATGATTTTTATAAATTTTTATTTGCTTCAAATTGGGCTATTGAATTAAAGATGGAAAAAAGCAAATAAGAGAATTTTTTTGTATGATTTCAAAACGGGTGGTAAATTAGCAGAAACTGATCGTAAACTAAACAATGCTTTTGGTGTGTGTACTGTTAAGGAACGTACGGTGCAATGGTGGTTCTAAAAATGTCATGCTGGGAACGACAGCCTTAAAGATGAAGAAGGTCGCGGGCGTCCTTCTTCAGTTTATAACGACCAACTGAACGCGCCATTTTAATCAGAACCATGCACAATGATTCGAGAGCTTGGAGAAAAGTTAGGCCTTAGTAATCCAATAGTTCTGGACTACTTAAAATCGCCAATAAAAAAAATGTATACGAATTTAGAGATCATAAACCGCATTTATTTTTCTACCAACCTAATATTTTCTGTAAATACAGGGTTCCAGATTGTGAAAACCTTCATAAAAACACAAATTGGTTGACAATTCGGCATCGTGCAAGGAAAAAAGACTATCTTGTCTGAAATATCAATAATTTTTACTACCTGTCCACAATACAGGTTGCCATTTTGACTAAATTCACTTTCATAAATGAATTTTCGTCCTGTCCTCGAAACATGCAACAATTTCTCTGATCCGAAATGTTTAATAAATCATCATTGATCATGATCATTGATTGTTGTTAAATACGTATTTCTTTGATATCATCATCTAGAGGAAAACTCTTTTCCTATAACTTCGTTCCTATATAATATGGTCTTGTATATAAATGGCTCTTATATTAATATTTCCGACCAGAAAAATATTTTCGTGCTTTTCGGGATGAAAAAACGATTCATTACTATCCATTTTTGATTTAAATCACGTCCGCCATTGAAAGATCCGATCGAAAACAAAAAAATCGTCTTACTTTTGGACCACACCTTGTAAATAAAACACTTAAAAATTGAGTACATAAAATCAGTTATCAGCGTTTGACGCTACTAATTATAATGACAAGACTGTCGAAAAACTGTATAAGCGACCATACATAATCATTATTTTAATACTTTATGCACTCTCGGACACCTTTTGGAAATCTGTTCTATTTCATTTAATTAAACATTTGAATCGAATTATGATTAAGAGTATTTAAGTGATTGTTATTAAGGTTTTAATTAATTTTTAATATGCAGTAATTTGATAAACATTGAATACATATATATATATATATATATATATATATATATATATATATATATATATATATATATTTATATATATATACATATATACATATATACATATATACATATATATATATATATATATATATATACATATATATATATATATACATATATATATATATATATATATATATATATATATATATATATGTATATATATGTATATATATATATATATAGACAGACAATTGTTTCACTGTACACGAATTATCTTTTTTTATATTTAAACTTTGAAAAAAAAACTGCTGTCGCCTGAAGCAACGAACACATTAATATTTAACGCACATCCGTTTTAATAATATTTTTGTACAAGACTCAATCTCAAAAAGTTTGATATTATATACATATGTTCTTTCTTTACATTCGATTTTTTCCAGCATAAATTTTAATTATTGACATCTAGCATTGAGAAAATCTTGTCGAACAAGTTTCATATTTAATTTATATAGAATACACACACATATATATATATATATATATATATATATATATATATATATATATATATATATATATGTATGTCTATAATGGGCAACAATTGTTAGTTTATACATTTTTAAATAATATTATGTACGCAAATGATTTTGTAAATCTTAACGAATGACCTTGATGGATCGTTCGATTCGTACGGATTCAATGTCGCTAGGTGGTTCTGTTCCTCTCCTGCTACCTTTCTGGGAAACGATGATCGTTCTTTGAACCCGTAACGATTTTTTTCACATACTCTGTACATTTAGTCACGTATTAAATATTGTTATAGACTCGTTCTGCATTGTATATAATTTTCCGTTAGATTGACATATTTATGTGTATTTTTTTTAATAACGTTTTAATGACGTACAACGTTAATTACTTTGTAGAACTTTTACATTTAAATGCACACACACACATATGTGTATACATATACATATATATATATATATAGTGGCCAGTAAAAGTATTCAAACAGTTGAAAATTTTAAACAAAATGCTAATTTCCTCTTTAAATTAAAGGCGTTGTTCAGCACTTTCTCTACTTTGTTTTACTTATACCTATTATTTTTCACTTCTAATTACAAATTTAATTTTTATTAATACACTCTTCCAGAAAACTAAAAAATATCCAACGCAAGAGCATTCAAACAAACGATGAATAAGCATCAAAGTGCAATGTAATTTTTAAATTAATATTTTGTAGGGTTTCCATTAACATTAATTACAGCTAGAAGTAGTTTTGGCAGAGATTTAATTAAATTTTATGTTTGTTCGAACGTTTTTCTACTCCATTCTTCCAAAAGTATTCTTTTTAGCTGTTTTTTTTTGAAAATGTCTTATTCTCTGATATGCTCTTCCACAAGGACCTAAAGATTTTCTATTGGGTTCATGTCTAGCGATTAAGGAGGAGTTTTCAGTATATGCAAGTAATTATAAATGATCCACTGGCACAAATTGAAAGAGGCTTCGGATCGTTATCTTGTTGGAAATAAAAAATCTTTCTCAAATTATTTTTTAATATGTTTAAATACATCATCGAGTCTATTATCCCACGAATTATTACTATACCGCCTGGAAAACTGACCGATATACAGCCCTACACTATTACTCGTCCGTCACCGAATTCAACAGTTCTTTGAAGATTTGTTAGATTGAGTTCTTTTCAAGGTTTTCTCCATACTAGAACACGACCGTTCGACCCAAAAATGTTGAACTTTCTCTCGTCGGAGAAAATGATCAAACGAAGACTTAACAGGAAAAAATATTTCTTTCTGATGAGGAAGACATTAATACGGTACAAGAGTGTCTGTGTAAAAACTAAGAAGTTTCTTCCAAGACGAAATCCAGAAGATATTTAATAGAAGATTAGAAAAATTGGATTGATAAAAAAACCTATATGTAGAATAAGAGTTTTTTAATTCTCAAATGTCACTTTAAAGTTTGACTTGCCTTCATATCTATGAGTTTTCATATTAATTCTATTTCCTCTGTTTGTAACACTGAACAATCAGTTTATCACTTATTTGATTCTCTTATAAAATACTTTTTCATTTCTAAACCTGTGTTCACGCTGTCCTGGTTATCTTTTTATTATTGGATCGATTGAGTTTCTGTTTTTCGTTTTAATAATAATTTCTGAAAGTGTATTATCTTTAAGTATATTTTATATATTCTTAATTAGGTATAGAAAATAAAATACAGTCCTAGTCCGAAATTAATAAAGGAAATTAGAAACCCAAGTGATTAAAACGGTTGAAGATCACAATTAACACATTTTTTGTTTTAATTTTTTGCGGGGTGAGCAAGGCAAGATATTTCGATGATAGATTATGAAAATTTAAAAAATAATGTATTAATCATTTGGCTTTTAACTTTCCAAATAACATCAGTAATTGCCTAAAAAATAATTTGTTTTGTAGAACCACATTATTATGTTTTTCTTCTAGTAATAAAATTGTTTTTATCTTATTTCACAATGTATATATATATATATATATATATATATATATATATATATATATAGAGAGAGAGAGAGAGAGATTGATTCTGAAATAAGATACATATGTATATATATATATTAGATGATTACAAATAATATATCTAATAATAATACAATCTCAGTGTTAAATTTAAGACACAATTTCCCGATGACCAGAACGATACGGCGGAGAGAAGTAAATAAAAAAAAATGAAAATAATCGCAATTCGCATAACCACGCACATAAAATGGCAATACCTGGCTGTGGCGTTTCTTTCTTTCTTTCGACAATTCAATGCCATCAAGTATATTGCTGCTACTGGCCTTGTTTCCTGATTACACGGTGTTTCTTTTTTCATAGTAAATAATCATTATCCAATAACTATCACCGTTATTTTCATCGTGCGGTTTGTATTTCACTCCGATACGTTCGAGAATGATTCATTAAAATTCCAAACTTGTTCCCGATCATGGAAAATATTTCGTACGTTAAATTAAATTAAAATGATTTGTGTGTGCAATTCGACGTGTCAGCTGATTTTCAGCTGTGCAGTATGTGTTGTCGGTCTTTCAATCCGTCGTTTTCTTCGTGTCGAACGGTTAAAAAATAGATAGTTTGACGATTGACATGTCTGGAATGCTGACAAATGTCGATTGTTTTGATTTATTCCTCGTTCTTTATTGATACAAGTAAGCCGGAATTAATTCCAGAGTCTTTTTATATTTATTAGACCGATAGGAAAGTATTTGCGGTTTTTGTTTTCTAAATTCTGATCTTAATTCCTTTCAACGAACGTGTCCTTTCATCGTGTTCATGTTAATATCATTTTAAAGTGGATTTTTCGGTCTATATTTTGATGATATCAACTTTGGTTTTATTATTAACTTTGCTCCAAATTGGACTATTGAATCAAAGATGAAAAAATGGCAAATAAGAACAATTTTTTCTATGAGTTCAAAACGGGTGGTAAAGCAGCAGAAACTGCTCATAAACTAAACGATGATTTCGGTGCGGGTATTGTTAAGGAACATACGATGCAATGGCAGTTCCTGAAACTTCGTGCTCGAGACAAGAGCCTTGAAGATGAAGAAGGTCGCGGGCGCACTTCTTCAGTTCATAACGACGAACTGAAGGCGTTAGTTGAATCAGAACCACATATAACTATTCGAGTGCTTGCACAAAAGTTGGACGTTAGTCATCCAACAAGTCTGGACCATTTAAAACAGCTGGCTGAGAAAAATGTATATGAATTTGATGATCATAAAACGCAATTATTTTTCTACCGACTTAATACAATTTCATACGTTTCTTAATTTTAACTTAAATTACTTTTTTTACAGTGAGAAAATGTTTTAAATAAATTCTGTATTAAAATGCTTTTAAAAACTTTATTAGTGAAAAATTATTTAATAGTACTTCACTTTTTGTGAAATACTTTTAATATACAAATTATATGGTTAACATATTTTTTATTTTGTGACATTGATTAACCTTCAGATACATATTGAGAAATAACAACGAAATAGTTTATATATATATATATATATATATATATATATATGTATATATATATATGTATATATATATATATTTATATGTATATATATATATATATGTTTATATGTATGTATGTGTGAGTGTAAAGAAAACAAGTACAAGGTTGCAATATTAATTTCGATCCTTCTCTCGAAGAACAGACTGATTAAAGCTTTAACGCGTTCTTGAATTTGAATATACCGCCCGATCGTACGAAAAAAATAATATCTTCATCTCTTCATGTACATATAATCAAAACAGGTTTGTGTTTTTCGTTTTTGATTCTATGCCGACGAAAACTAATCATTCGAAATCTAAGAGTGATTAATGTTGATTTGAGTTAATATATTTCATTATGTTTAAATAAGATATAAACATTATTATAGTGACACAAATTGGTATTCCGATGGCCTACTTTCTGATTATCCGGCGCAAAAAAGAAAACGTGTAGAAGAATTCAAGTCCTTTTATTTAATCGAGATTGTATGAAACGTTTTTTTTTAAAAAAAAATCGATTGATACTCGAAACACAAGGAAACTGCTTTTTATAAAAAAGGTCGCCAATTGCTGAATGTCTATTGTGGTTGTTTATATGTATTTTGACCGAAATATCGTAAAGGTTAAAGAGCATACGATAAGTAAGGGGTTCGATTCTAAAGTGAAAGAAAAAAACTTATTTAAAATCTTTTGACACCTATTAGAGACCAATAGTAGAGTATAGCGGAGATTCCCGAACGTATTTGCCATACTGTCCCCTTTTCAGAAAAAAATACTCAACGTCCCCCTGGAAATCTACCTTCTTTATATGAACGAACAAAAAGATGCAGTGACAAATTTGTGTTCTTTTATGTATCTATATTTCTACCTACTGAACATAGAGAAGAAAGATATTGTACATAAGACGCCTTGACGCTTAAATTAAAAAAAATATTTATTAAAATCAATCATAGTAACATTCGCATTACACGCAGAAAATTAAGACAACGAAGCATGATTAAAATAAAAATTACACTTGCTTGTTAAGACCTGTCTGTGGACTTGACCGCGGATCAGTTACAATATGCATTTTGTGTGTTTATTTGGAAAATAAAGTAATCACTACGAATTTAACTTTGTTACACAGCAGGTGAAATATATACGAACGGTTTTTCAAAATTGTCTTCTTTATTTATGTTTCCATCGCTCCTTTATTTTTATTCAACTCTTCTTAATTGTTTCCGAGGCTACTACCGCCCCCTGGGTCGCTCCAGCGCTCTCAAGAAGTGGTATCGTCCACTTTGGGAAATACTTGTGTATAGAATCCAAATTTCAACATGAAAAAGTGTAATATTGAACGGAAACCCTAGAAAATTAGCTCGCTCCATTTTAAACAGAAATTTCAAATTAGATAACACAAGTTAAATGATTTAAAACGCTTTTTTTAACAATAAACTTTGTCTTATATATTTAAATCGTTTATGGCGTATGCATCATGGTCGGAATTCGATCTAAGAACACCTTATTTTTACAGAAAGAATGTTCATTCATTGAAAATAAAATTGAGTAATTATAAAAATCATGCTGATGAATATTTAATTTTTCATAAAAGTTCTCGTTCCGAATGAATTGACTCTCTGTATATTAAACCCACTACCTTCATAAGAAAAAGATTTTAAAAATAGACTTAATCATCAAATAAAACCTTTGTCACTTTTCGAATTCCTGTCACTGAATTTGATGTCTTAAATAGATCTATTTGCTCTGATTATTATTATCTTCAGAGTCCTGCTATTGAAATTCTAAAGGCGTGTTTAAAAGTTAATGGAATTGTGATTGAAATATACATAAGAAATTGAAACAGAAAATAATAAATTATTGAATATAAATCATGTTTTTCGGGACTCGTATATTTATGAAAATGATTTTGGTTATATTAACAAACTGTAATTGTGCAATGTTTTCAATTGCTTGAATTTACTTTTTTCAGCGCTGACCAAATTGAACCTGAACGGTTCTGTTGTCCTGAAGAACCGACCACGTATTCCGACACCGGACGTTACTAAAGAGGTAGTCGACCGTGAGAACCGTCTTGCGAGTTTAGCAGCCGCAACTCATAACAATAACATGCATCATGTGAACGGAAGTACAATCAGTCAAGGGGTTGCTCTGATGGCACATCAGTTAGGCGGTAATAACGATTTGCCTGTGGTACAGGTTGTACTCTCGCCTATTCAAGAATTAGACAGCTGCGGTTCGGTCAACAACACTTTACATGCCGGACAACCAGGGACCGCAGCGCTTGCACAAGCAGTTCTTTCGCCTGCTTTAACATCCGCGGGCATTGGATCGATGTTGGCCACAACTCCGGTCACAGTTTCAATGCCTAACATGTCACCGGTGCAATTCACTCCGGTCACTATGTCTTCGATGACGCTGACACCGGTGTCCATGCCACAGTTGACCTCGTTAGGGATCAATACGACGACGGCTATTCCATTGTTCACAACCGCAAGTCCTAAATTAAGTTCTGAGCTGAGGAAAATGAACGGCGGTTCTGATAACGGGAGTATAACGGCATCAGCTCCGACTGTCACGCTCACTGAACTTGCATCGGGTTCGGAAGAAGACGGCGAAGATAGCGGGTCAGCGAACGGAGAGAGGAGTAGAAAAACAAGTGTTACCTCGCAGAACACTACTGCGTCGACAGGCAGAGGTTCGAGTCAAAAGAGAGGAGAGGTTTACGTTTAGTTTCTATTAGGAAAATACAATTCTAGGTACTGTATGAGAATCCGTTGTTACATTTATGGACTGATATTGTAGAAATACCTGAATCCCGTAAGTTAAGAACAAATGTCCCATTGCTCACCGCAATAACATAATACCAGTTCATAATGTTTCGGTTCGTTCGTCTGGCAAAGAGACCATAATTTTGAACGACTAATGTAATTAAATGTTACGACGTTGGAATTATTAGAAGTCAATAGACATATAAACAAACCGAGTAAGGTATTCGAATTAAGAAGTTGGTTAGTTGAGAGTAATATTTGAATTTTAATAGAAAATTCAATGAGTTACTGTTTCACTTAACTGTATCGATACAAATACATCGAGTACATCTTTTAAACGTTCCAAAAAGTAAACAGTAAGGTATTTAAATCACGAACGTGTCCTTTCAGCTTAATGATTTTACTATAAATCTATTATTGAATGAAGTATTTCATGTAAAATATACTTATATTAATTTACAACATTATTTATGTATATATATATATATATATATATATATATATATATATGTATGTATATTAATGAAAAAAAGTTAAAAGTAACTAAAACACATTTTCCCAGATTGAACAGGTATGTCATTTTTATTAATATTTATTACATTCTATCACAAAATGTATGTGTTAAAACAATATGTTCACTATATAACTATCTAATAAATATGTATATATATATATATATATATATATATATATATATATATATTCATGATTAAATATATGTGTGTGTAAAGTATAACAGTGATTCTCAACTTAAGTTCCTTGAAAATTCAACAGAGTTTGCATCTTTAATATATATTTGTTTCTGTTAAATGACAGTTTGTGTATAGAAAATATGTAAAGTTCGTAAGGTATCTTTTTCGTTTCTAGTTTTAAAATCTAAGAGTTAGGATATCACTGGTATAAATGTTTTGTTAAATATATAACATTTTTAATATTTCTTTACTTGGAATTCATTTCGAACACTCGGTTCCCATTGTAAGAAAATAGAGAAGTGTACGTCAGGAAATCGATTTTGAAATAATTCAATAAGAAAGTATATATTTAATTTATATTTTAAAAAGTATATTTTTTATAAAAACAATGTCAAAACGTTTTTCAATTGTACGATATAATTGAGCGAACGGTTTGTTTTTCAAAAAAATCGTTAGTGAAATTCAATTAGAATAAAAAAATGAATTCTATGCCGTTCAGACATGTGTGTGTTTGTGTATAACAGTGTTTTGTATGTTATTTGTTTGTATACGAAATATGTTTTTGAAATGAAAATTAATATCCTAGTCACAATATACTTCTGATACTGTAACTATATTCACTTTCACAAATGTTTTTTCCGTTTTCCGCCACGAACAAAAAAAATTTTTAAACAGAACGTTCAATGATTGGTTATTGATCATTTTAGGTCGTGGCTTTTGCGATGTGAAAATAATGGATTGCTGTAGAAATGCATATTAAGTACAAATAAAACTAATCAATAACCAATCATTAAATATTATTTGAACAGAAGATTTTTTTGTAGCTTATGGGATGAGTAAAATATTCATTTATGAAAATCGTATAATAGTACCGATATATTTTATAAAAAGTAAAGAGAATTCTGGCATCGAAAATATCTATAGAAAAAATATACTAAAAGTCAGTCAATCGAACTATTTTTTATGTATTTTCACGAAAATGTCAGAATTGTGGATTTTCGACTTTGAACTCAACATCCTCTCCAACCCCTGACTCTGATTCTAACTGTAACATATTACTATTTGTATGACATATATTCTAAACCAATGTAAATAGTCTGTAGAACAGAGCTGGACTTTTCACTGGAATTCGTGCTCAAAGTGGAACATAAAACAATGTATGACGTGGATAAATTCTAAGTGAAAGTTCTTGCATTTTCTTGAAAGTACTGAGTTATAAACTTGATGTAAATCATTTGTCATATAAAGTAGTTTCAAATATTTTACCATCAATAATTTATTTCTAATATTTTTATTATTCATCTGATTCTATTTACTGTTTCAATTCATGTCTGAATAGTTGAAGTTATCAAAAATTAATGTTAAATTGTACTATTATACAGTTTTCATTTTATTTTTAAGTGGGACGCAGTCCGTATTAGATTTTTTTATTAGAATTTTGCGGCGCGTGAGTTCATAAAATTGTCTTTCTTTATACATATGGTAGTAAGTTAACAAATGTTTTCCATATATTTACTTTTAAAATATTCTCTATACTAAACAAATTTGAAAATTATACTCTTTTGTTTAAACATGTTTGATAACTGTTGAAATATTCTGCTATGACCAGTTTCAGCTCGGATGCATCTTCTGGTAGCTTGATAAATGGTTGGATTATATATTGAGTTACAAAAAGGAAATTCAAGAACTGAAACAGGTCGTAACAAAATACTTTAAGGGTGGTTAAATAGGATCAAGCGTAAAAAGACAATAAGAACGGAATTACGGTTATCAAAAAATTATAAATTGATTTTTGATCATTGTGAAAAATAGTCCAATCTGTTAATAGAATTGTGAATAGAGTTTAATACAATATAAAATTTTATAAGAATACAACAAATAATTTAAATTTGAACAAGGCGTTTGTATAGATTCTTTATTTTTATTTTTTTTTTTAAAAAAAACTCGACTTCAACTATTAACTTAGACTTCACGATCTTAAAAAAGATGATTCTGGTATTTGTATTTTTTTTAATAAAAAAAAACGCTCCAATTAAACTTATCATATAATAATTAAGATTATATGCAGCATATGCAATCATTTATTCAAAAAGTATTCGTATCTTTTACAGTCGATTAGCACATGCAAGTATACTGTCGTAAATACTTGCATTTACATGAAACTTACAAGTGGAATAAATGAATATTTAATACTAGAACTATTACAAGATGATTACAACAGTATTTAATTTTCATACAGTATTCTATAAATATACTCTATATTACATATTCTATACAGTATAGTTACCTGCATAAAGCGGTATAAACAAGAAATTAAATAAAAAAAATAAATAAAATTTTTGTCATTCGATGCTGCTTTACAGTTTATATTAAATATTTATATAGTGAATATAAAATAAAAGAATTTCACTTCCTTGTACGTTATACCATTAGAAAATAAATGTAAACAGCAGAAGGTTAAGATTATGTCATAAACTGTATCATTGATTAGTTTTTCTAATTGGTAAACAATAATAAAAAATATTCCTGTCAGCATTTCCGAAATTATATACAAAAATTCTATTTAATACAGGAACGTGATTGAAGAACGTCTTTTGGATAATTTTCATTTCAAACATTATATAGGAATATAATTACGTGTTGAAGATATTATTTAGTTATGTAATTATATTAATATAATGTACAAATGTATATAAATAAACTATGTTTATTTTATTAATTATAACAATAATATGAAGTTCAAACATTGAACTAGAATGAAATTAGTTTCTTTCAATTTGAATTGGGATTTTAATAGTAATATCTATATAGTTTTTTAGCAATATGCTAAATAAAGTGTATATTTGTGCCAGATATTTCAATTCACTTTTTCTTCCAAGCTGTAGTTTAACTGAAAATGTTGAAGTATATTATATAAATTGGTCTTAAGTACATATAGGAACATTTAATCTTTCTTAGAGATCAAACCATGTATGATTGTATTTTTATAGCATATGTAGTTGATTTGCAATTAAATAAAAATGATGGGAAAGTTGTGAAGTTTAAAATAATATTTAATAGGAACTGTATATAGAATTTTATTATTATATTCATATTAAATAATTATATATATATATATATATATGTGTATATTTATATATATTTACATATATATATATATATATATATATATATATATATATATATAGGTATATATATATATACATATATATATATATTTATATACATATATATATATATATATATATATATATATATATATATACATATACATATATATATATATATATACATATATATATATACACATATATATATATATATATATATATATATATATCTATATATATATATATCTATATATATATATCTATATAATGTATATATGTTTATCTGTGGTAGTTAATAGTGTGTTCTTGAATTGGCTGGTGATAAATGGTGTAACATTTAGTGTTTGTGATAATCTTTTCTGCATAATGATGTAGAAACAATATTAAAAGAAGTGTCTTTTTGACAGTTTTTGTATATATATATATATATATATATATATATATATATATATATATATATATATATAAACGGGGTATAAATCAAAAGTTCTTTTCAAAACTTCAATAAAGTACTAATAATAAAATGTTTTTTTTTACAAATATATGTATATATATTGAATTTAATTTTATTCGAGGCTTGTTGTTGAAAGACATGAATTTTATTTTAGTAGTATATTCAGCTAAAAGTGTATATATATATATATGATCTATTTTAATTGCGAAAACAGTATTCTGTTATGCTATTCTTAATTGTAGTTTTATCTTCATATGTAGACTAATTTGTTTTCTAGTTTCGTATATTTTTAAGTTAGAAACAAATATTATTGTTACTATTTGTAGGTGTAATAAATTTTTTTTAATCTTTACCAACTACATTTCTAATTTCCTGAAGCATTAATTCATATATCTACTTTTTAAAATGTTATAACCATGTATATATTTATGTAAAATACGTTGTGTATATATATATATATATATATATATATATTCATTAATTATTGTTTATGTTTATAATTTCCCGGTAAAAATATTATATTGTATAACTGTCAAGATCATTTTGATTGGTTTATTAGAGAAAATTATAAAATGTAACAAAAAGAAGAGATTCTATTTAAAAACTGTGTATCTAACATGTAAACTTGTTTTTTTGAAATACGTAGCGTTAAATTCAAAAATCTGTTCATTGCGGTTAAATTTCATTTTATGATTATTAAACAAAACTCTTTATTGTATTATATTAAAATCTTAATTTTCTAAATCTTGTCATATCTTCGATACGTTTTTTTTTATGAAACTGGCGGTCTACTTCGTTCACCGTTTCCGGTTATCAACTGGTCGATAAAGAACACACGTTCGTCTACTGTGCAAAATAGACTTATTCAGCAAGCCAAGCCGTGACAACTTCACGAAGGCGGCTTTTTAAGTACTGTTTGTAATTTATCTCATTCTTGAATTTTATTACAAGTAACATACAGTAAATTCGTCATGGGCGACGAAAAGAAAGTAAGTGATATTTACTTTATCGTATTTATATTGCTTTTATTTACTTGTTTTAAAACACGCTTCAAGGCCG
Organism: Acanthacorydalis orientalis; assembly: GCA_034766995.1. NCBI lineage: Eukaryota > Metazoa > Arthropoda > Insecta > Megaloptera > Corydalidae > Acanthacorydalis > Acanthacorydalis orientalis. Next base: position 5,792,900 of record CM068316.1, on the reverse strand, counting down.
GTGTATTTATTAAAATTAAACATCAATAACCCGTGTCAAATGTTTTTTCCCTTTTATTTTACTTGCTTACTTTAAATGCCCTGCATGTAAGATTTTATAACAGTAATTTCAGTTTTTGTCATGTGGTTATGAATATTAGGGTTATGAATAATTAAAGAATGGAAATGCAGTCATTGTGTGTAGGTGTGTTCATGTGTCCTATTTTTTTCTTGTAGGAATCAAAATCGTCAGAGTCTGAACACATCAATCTTAAAGTACTTGGTCAGGATAATGCAGTCGTCCAGTTTAAAATTAAAAAGCAGACACCTCTCCGAAAATTAATGAATGCATACTGCGACAGAGCTGTAAGTATTCGTTTGTTTTATTTTTTAAAGAATTGTTATTTATTACTGTTAAAACTCCCTAGAAGTAATGTGAAAAATCTAACATATTAAAATCCTGTATGTACTAACGTTAATTATTAATGATGTGAAGAAAGTTATAGTGAATTGATTGTTAAAAATGAGTTAGTCTACAGAAGTATACATTGAATGAAATATGTGTTTTAAATTATCTTATTAACAATTTGTAATAAACATAACCTATATTATTTTTTTACCCAAAAGAAATAGTAGAGATACATTCAATCAATGATGTTTCGGTTATAACCCATGATAATAAAATATCTCTGTGAAATATGAAGTGCATAATGAATTGAAACATGTGGTTTTTATTGTGACTTGACACATTTTTTTCTAAAATAATTGTTATTGATCTTTTATAATATTCGTGGTTAGTGTCAAAAATATTTTAAATAACATCCAATAATAGTATATAATGTATTTGTTGAATACAAATTTAATCGGCTGATTTTATATGCTTCTTTAAAAAATATGCACTGAAAAATATGTTTATTCGCCTCTACTATGTATTGTTTTTTTGGTACGCAAACTGTATTTTTCTAACTGATAAAGAACTTTTACACTCATATACTTATAGTTGACAAACAGTAAATGTTACACGCATTTAATCCTATTTAATGTGTAAACATGAACGTTTTCTTTTTTAAGGGTTTATCAATGCAAGTTGTTCGTTTTCGATTTGACGGTGAACCAATAAACGAAACAGATACACCGACATCACTCGATATGGAAGAAGGTGATACTATAGAAGTTTATCAGCAACAAACCGGTGGTGATAAACAAAGTCGACTTTGTTAGTATTAAACAATCTAGCTTAAGGAAACCATTTTTTCAACCGTATCTGTTAATTTTCTTATTGTATGAGGGATAAAAGCAATCGGTGTCAGAATTTTAATATTAAATACTGCACACTGTGTTTTTAAATATTCTGTATTAGCGGATAACAAATTTAAATAGCAGGTAATTAACTTTTATTGATAAATAATAAAAAAGAAAGTATCATCATTTACATCTTCAACTGTCATTTAAAATATACAGAAAGCCTCATATTTTTTTTTTTAATTATTTAAAGTTTAATTTCATAATCTCAACTAGTAGGCAAGACTTTTATTTTATATGAGCAATTTTTGTACTTTGGTACTCAGATGATGCTAAATCATTGATTTATAGGTTATTCTATTTATGCATATTATCTGATTATCTGTATTGTACTAAATTCTTTGTAATTACTTTAGGAATAAACTCTTTATAACAAATACTCTTTAATGCATTTCTACTAATAGTTTAAAATATTGTTTTTTGAAGTGATATCGAAATATTTATAAAATCTTCTGTTTAGTAATGAATTTATTTTTTAAAAAAAATTATAGTAACGGACAGGTTTTTCGAATTGAATTTTAATTTAATGATAATTCACGACACTATGCTCATTGTTTTAATATTTCAGAAATAGTAAGATGTTTAAAAGTAACTTCTTTAGAAATTTATATTTTTTTTAATGTTTGTATGTAAATTAATGGTAACTGATTACCACAAATTAAAATTTATATTTTATCTATGCAGAAAAATGCAAAGTAGACAAACTTAAATAATTTTCAAAGAAAGCAATTTCAAATAGGTAAAAAATAATGTTTTTGCATGAAATTGTCTAACATTGTACATAATTTTATTGGTAGTAGGCAATAAGTTGAAATAGAATTACTAATTATTTATCAAATGTGTACACACACACACACACACACACATATATATATATATATATATATATATATATATATGAGATATAAGAAAACGTGTTTGTTTCATTTGATTGGTAATTAAAATAAAGATATCTACATTTATGTGAAAGAAAATTTATATGCGTACATCTAGCAGTAAAAAAATCTTTTATTCAAAAATACAATATAGTTTTAAATAGTAGCCTTGACATAAACATTTACCTGTGTAATAGTTTATTAAATTGTTATTTAATCATAAGAATGTATGAAGAAGAAAAATATGATCAATAATCAATTGTTGATCAGAAAATTTTTTGTGGTTTACAGGATGAAAGAAAAATTCGTTTGTGAAAGTGAGTTTGGACAGAACTGTGCTATAGTAAATTGTGATATTTTCAGTTGTTTGTATCATGGTAAGTGCTTAATAAGAATTCATGAAATGAATAAATTTATCATAGTAAAATATCTTATGGTGCAGAGTAATTACCAATGTTGTCCTTTAAATCTAATTCTGCAAAGATATATATATATATAAATTGGGAATGGAGGGGATGAATATTACAGGGCTCTGCATGATTATTTTTTATTTAAAACATTGGGAACATAATATTTAAACTAAATAAACACCAACAGATTAATTACAATGATCAAATATTCCTGATAGAACAAACATTGAGTTGGAAACATCCTTTTTTATTTAGACTAGTAAATATTTATCTACAAATTATGTAATTAAAACAAAGTTTCAGTTTGTGATTTAAAAATAATTGAAGTTATATATTTTTCAATTAAAATAGTATTAAGAAACTAGTAATTTATATACATATATGTTAAATTATTAATATTTTATGTATACTGAGAATTAAATTAAGGTAAATACATATATATATATATAAATTGGGAATGGAGGGGATGAATATTACAGGGCTCTGCATGATTATTTTTTTTTAAAAACATTGGGAACAATATTTAAACTAAATAAACACCAACAGATTAATTACAATGATCAAATATTCTTGATAGAACAAACATTGAATTGGAAACATCCTTTTTTATTTCAACTAGTAAATATTTACAAATTATGTAATTAGAACCAAGTTTCAGTTTGTGATTTAAAAATGAAGTTATATATTTTTTCAATTAAAATAGCATTAAGAATCTAGTAATTTATATATGTATATGTTAAATTATTAATTATGTATGCTGAGAATTAAATTAAGGTAAATACATATATATATATATATATATATGTATGTATGTATATATATTACTACGTCTATAAAAATAACAATTTTTCTTGTAGGCATTTTATACGATTTTAATATCGATACGAGCCTGTACACAATATGCACCAATAATCAGTATTATCTTTAGTCTTTATCCGTGATATCTTTCGTCGTTTGAAGGTAATGTCATGCCTTAATAAATACTGAATTTTGTTTCATTTTCTATACAAGTTTGACGATTTTTTATACATGTCAAGAATTATTCTGAAATATGTTAACACGAACAATTTATTTACCATTCTGTCAGTAAAACCGATATATTTTTTTTACATATATTGTTTACGTGATTAATGTCGGTACGAGCCTATGAAACGGTTATTTTAGTTGTACCTGTCACCGCTTTAAGCTCATGTCACCATGAAAGTTTCTATTACTCTACTTTCTTGTCTATGCTTGTTTTACGTTTGTATGCAGCGAGGGTCTGAGGGACCCATGCTTGTTGAGCGCCGAACCAATGGGCTCACGGCTCGCGCTGCTCGTATTACTGGAGTGTCGCTTGGTATGGGGACTCTCATGTGGTGAGCATTTTACCCCCTCCAGGGGGTAGACTCTTGTTGTTGGGCCAGCGGAGCTCCAGGTCGACCAGTGAAGGCCGACCTCTTACTGGCCATCGGGGGGAGGGCTGACGCCAGGTCACTGACCGCCGTCCACCTCGCGCTGCACCACCAGCAGGCTAGGCCGCTGGTATCTGCAGTGCTCGGCGACGAGGTCGTTGTTTCCCAGTCCTCGGACTAGGGCGTTGTCGCTGGACCTCGCCCGCCCGTACAACCGGCTAGCCTGTCGATGGACAAACTCGTCGATTGTGGGGAGGCGGAGGTCCCGGTGAAGAGTGGTGTTCCTCACCAGGTAGTGCGCGTCGGTGATGAGGCGCATGACCCGGTTTTGGAACACCTGAAGCCGCTTGATGTTGGAAGGGTTGTAGGCCCAGGCAGTGCTCGCATACGTCACAATCGGCCGAATGCAGCTGAGGTAGAGCAGACGCTTACTTCTCAGCGACAGTTTCGACTTCCTGTTCAGCAGCGGGAACAGCCCGCAGAGCTGGCCCTGAGCCTTCGCCAGCACGTACGGGACGTGCTTGTTGAAGGTCAGGCGCCGATCGAGCATGACCCCTAGGTACTTGGCCTCGCTCGACCACCCGATACGCGAACCGCAGAACTCGAGAGGCTCGGGTTCGCGCTTCGCGCATCTGGGCGGGCGAAACATGACCGCCACCGTCTTCTGCGTGTTCACCCTCACCCTCCACGTACGGTAGTACGTTTCGAGCTCAGACAGGTGTACCTGCAGTTTACGGTGGATGACTTTCGGTTGCCATGATTGCACAATTACCGCGGTGTCGTCCGCAAAGAGCGCCATGGACTGATCTCTCGGCACGTCGTTGACGTACAGATTGAACAGCACAGGACCCACTACGCTTCCCTGCGGGACACCGGCCGCTATTGGTCTAACGCTAGACCGCTCCCCGTCAACACTCACGTAAAAGGACCGACCCTCAAGATATGACGCCACCAGGTGGATCATACTATCGGGAAAGCCCAAATACACGAGCTTGTACAGGAGGCCGGCATGCCAGACCTTGTCGAATGCTTTTTCAATATCCAGAAACACGACACCAGTGGCGCGATTCTCATTGAAGCTGCGGGTCACGCGTTCCGTGAGACGGACAAGCTGCTGCGTCGTCTCGTGACCAGCGCGAAATCCAAACTGCTCGTCGATGATGAGTCCGCGAGCGGACACAACATCGAGCATCCTCTTGAGCAGGGTTCTCTCGAACACCTTACTCACGGAGGAGAGCAGGGAAATCGGTCGATAGTTCACGGGATTTTTCAACGACTTGCCCGGCTTTGGCACAGCGATGACTTTCGCAAGTTTCCAGCGGAGGGGGAAGTGGCCGGTCTGATAGATCCCGTTGAAGATCTTCGCCAGCAACACAAGAGCCCTCCCAGGAAGACGTTTCAGTGCAGCATTCCCGACTTCATCGTCTCCTGCTGCCTTTTTCACTGCGAGTGCGCTAATCACCCCGGCGACGTCCCCGGGTATGCTTGTTTTGCTGTCATCCTAACATAAACTGTGGCTGGAAGTGTAATGTGTGTGTGTGAGAGATCGCATTCTTTGCTGGGGGTGCAGAATTTATTAAAGTATCTACACATTACATATTTTTTTCAGGTAGGTAGGTCAGTGTCCGTGTCAGTTATCAGTGTCATATTGATATTATTTATTAGATATATGTTTAAAATTAATATTTGATGTATTTTTTTGTGTAAAAATATCCAGTATTCATTATAATGAACACTGTGAATAAATAAAGAAAACAAATACAGAATTATAATTATTTCAAATATAATATTTTTTCTCATAAAATAAATCGGTTTCATTTGACCTAGTTTTGAAAATTGTATCGAAGCATTGTAACAAAGTTACACGTGTCAACATGTTATACAATTCACTTCTGGCTGCGTTACGAGTCGATCGACTTGCTATGACCAGCGCGGCGCATTTCTGTGTGGGACTCCGTACGTGTATCACGCTGCTCAAGAATTTTCCTGCATAGCGCTATTTAATTGGTGAATATTGTAGTTTTTCTATTGAAATTTTCAAATATTTATTTTAATCGAACTAAATTAAAAACATTTAACTACTTTTTAAACAATTGTTAAAAATAATATCGATTTTTTCTTTATTTTTCTAAAATATTTTATCTATCGTTTTATGCTTGTTAACATTTTCTTCTATTTTTCTTTTCATTTTATTAATTTATAAACATTTAATACTGTATTCAAAATTTAAAGATTCATTTACACATTCATTTCACATTATAGAATATTTTACGATTATGGATTTTATTTAGATTGGCAAATTAGAAATATTTTATAATTTATTTCAAATGTTATTTTTTCTCTTACTTTTGTACAATATTTCGTCATTTTCGGTAAATGGTCGCGTTTTTTTTTCTTTATTTTATTAAATTAGAATTTTTTAAAAAACAGTGTGTTTTTCTAGTAATATTCTATGTTTAATACTTCATATATATTTTTTACGAAAATATATAGTATTTATCATTATTAAAATTTTGTTAATAATAATAAATACTACATTAATAAAAGTATTTGGTATTGCATATATAATGAAAAGATTAGACATTGCCTGTATTCGTTTGTTATGTAATATTTTTCGTGTTACGTATCGTTTTCTCTATTTGTACCATAGTCGTAAAATATTTACCGCGTAACCTTCCCACCCTTCTCTGTACATACGTCACTGGTACCGTTACAAATCGTGTAGACTCGGCTTCCGTTTAGATGTTCTTCCTACTTTGCTAGTGGTAGTTGAACGTGCAACATGTAGTTCAGTTTTATTTTTATATATGGTCGTTTTTTATCGGTAAGAAGTATTATTATTTCGTTGTAAAGATTTTAAAATTAGAAACCTTTAATAATTTATGTAGATTATTTGTGATTATTGAATAATTATTTTGTTCTTTCTATTACTTTTATATAATATCGTACTATTGCTTATATATGTATATACACACACACACACGTGCACACACACAAACAACACGTGCACATGTGCACACACACACACACACACAACACGTGCACATGTGCACACACACACACACAACACGTGCACATGTGCACACACACACACAACACGTGCACATGTACACACACACACACACACACACACAACACGTGCATATGTGCACACACACACAACACGTGCACATGTGCACACACACACGCAACACGTGCACATGTGCACACACACACGCAACACGTGCACATGTGCACACACACACGCAACACGTGCACATGTGCACACACACACGCAACACGTGCACATGTGCACACACACACGCAACACGTGCACATGTGCACACACACACGCAACACGTGCACATGTGCACACACACACACATATAACACGTGCACATGTGCACACACACATATAACACGTGCACATTCATAACTGTGCACACACATGTACATGCACATATGTGTACATACACACAAATTGTCGTACAATTGTTTTCATTTCTGATGTAGTATTCATTGCGTTCAATGGAAGTCCTTTAATGTTTAACCGATGCCTAGTTTCCTATAGAAAGTGTTTTTGTTGTGTGCACAGCCACTCGTGCACCATCTATTGCACTTCTTCATTTAATCTGAAAGTCTTGCTGCCCATTACCTTTTCGAGTTGTCTAAATAGGTGGTAATCCCTCGAAATGAAGTTTAACGTGTATGGTGGGTGAAGAAGATGCTCCGATTGCAGTTACTCGATGGTCACTACCGTTACTGAGGCAGTACGGGCTCGAGCATTGTCATGTCGTAACAAGAAATCAGTACTTAGAACTGTTTGTCGTTTGGACCTAACTACTGATTGGAGATGATTTCTGGTGGGCAATATTGTTACCAGGAATTGTCTTCGGTCGTTAATAATTTCCAAATAATAAGTGCTTCTGAATACTGATATTTTATTACAAGACTATAATCCTCTGCTCCATACTTGCCCATGCAATGGTAACGACCATTGAGAAACTGCACTTTGTGTCTTTCTCATCTGCCATACTTGCTGGACCTCGCTCCAAGTGATTACCATCTCTTTCGATCAGTTAGAGGCAATGAGCAGAATAAAGTTCTTTCAAGTTGGTTGAAGAAGTGCGATGGGTGGTACGTGAGTGGTTCCGCATGGGACCGAAAGATTTTTTCTTTAGAGGAATCCAGGCACTAGTTGAGCGCTGGAGGATTTTCTTGAACAAAATAGACTGCTGGAAGATAGTACAATTATGATACTTTTTTGCAGTACACAATAAAAATGTCTATATATATATATATATATATATATATATATATATATATATATATATATATATATATATTTGAGACATAAAAATTACATGTACTGAAAAACACTTTTCTGTATGTTGCATGGTAAAGCAGCAATGAACGTCACTGGCCGTGTGGAATTTGGATACGTTTATAATTCAAAATCAACGAGATCCTTCGACTGAATCTGTACATCTTGCCACTGGAGTTTGCCACTTGTATCACTCGGTCTCAACTTTTATCAGATCACCATATTTAAGTGGTAAAAATTATCACATTTTTACATTAAAGTTATTAAAACATTTAAATAGAACGAAATTAGAAAATTTTAATAAATTATTTGTCAATCTTTAAGAATTATTTTATATTGTACATTATTTTTTTTTAGAATCATTACTATCATGGATGAATATTTAAGTATAGAGTAGTTTTGTTTAATTCAAATTAAATTTGATATTGTTTTTTTAATTATTTTAAAATACGTTTTTTTTAAATTCTAATTTGTTATATATGTTCTTCTGATTACTGAAGATGATTTGAAGATTCGTCGTACAACGATATATATTTCTAACATAACACGTCAGAAGCACTAAAGCAACGTTAAAACCTTGTGATTGAGAAAGATTAGTGATTGATAAAAGATCATAAAATTAGTTTTCAGTATTGTAAATGTAAGTGCCTTGGGGTTTTGTATCGTGATCGCCCGATCACTTTAACTGTAAATTCATAAAAATCTTTTAGTGAATTCTTCAAATTCATTTTAAGATTCTCCGTGAGTACGAACCAGATGTCTAATAAACGTAAAGCTGGGATTGCGTTAAGGGTACAGGATATTTTGGTTTCACCTCTAGGTAGTACTTAAGCTATCGCCCCCTTTGCTAACTATAACCGTCTGTACGTTTTCGCCACCGAGAAGTCGTCAAACCTGGAGGTGCGACGCAGTCTGTTAGTTTTGTCCTTTTTTTCAGGGTTTTTGTGTTGTTTTCCATAACCTTTATTTTGCGAGACACTTCGTCTCTCTTCACTTGTCCTTTAGATTAGGCTTTAGAGTAGGATTTTATGAGGCCGCCTCTTTTTTTTTGTAGCTTAGGTTTTTGACTAGGGTTTCAGGTTTCTTCGAGAACCATATCCACATTCTTCGATGACATCACGAAAACGTACATTCGGTTGAGAAGTGGTCGGATGCTTTGTACTTTGCTTTGCTCGTAGTTTTAAATTTATCTATACTCATTATTTTAACATTTTATTATTGGGGTAGGGTTTATTCTGAAAATGTTTCACTAAACAGTAAACGTGGTTGACTCAACATGAACCACACACTATTTTAATCATGATTCCAGTTGTCGAAGATGTGTATTACACATTATATGTGTAATCAGAGGATACTGTTATAACAATATATATTGTAAAACGAAAAATGTTTAGCATTCCACATTGAATATTTAACACAAACATAAGATTGAAAGTTTATGGAATTCATTAATTCTTAAAATCATTCTATTACACTACTCTATACTTCAAAATGAATTTGGAAGATCGACAGACCGATGTGGATATTAAATATGACATAATAATGCCATAAAAAAGTAAGAAAAAATGAATACACGATTCATTAATTACAGCGTGGTTAAAAATCATAAACTTTCAGATGCTTTTAATACCAAACAGATCCAGTTTCTCATAAAGATTGTGAATACATTGCACTGAAATGTAAATCTCTACTACAGAATATGTATGACGGGAAATTAAGAACGTTAAGGAAAAAAGTTAAAATATAAAATATTATTTTTAAATATACATTTATAAACATTTGTAATAATAATATTTTGTCTAGGTACTAAATTATTAGTTTCTGCATTGTATAAAGGGTATGATGGATCAAATTTCGGATGCTGAATAAGGATTACTAAATTATATTGTTTTGGTGCTTGTATAGAATAAAGTAGTCTTCGATCCAGTCTTCATTTTAAAAGTGTAAGTATTTCATTTAAAAATCTAATTGATAAAAAAAATACTTAGCTTAAAAAAGTAATAGCTTAAAATTGAAATCTGAACATACTTTTAATAATTATGAAGTCATAATTTAAAAAACTTAAGAATATTAACTAATAAATTTGTATGTTCCATTAGCATTGGTTCAACTCATCGCAGAATTTACAAATAATCGAGGAATAAAATAGCCATCAGATAAAATTTGGAGAGATTGAGAGAGTTTTGAGATTTGGAGAGAGTTAATTAACCAGAAACTAGAAGCACTATATGACAAAGTAAGTTTTCTCTTTTAAAATTTCAAATTTCATCATGAAAGTAAACAGTTCATTTAAATAAAATACTTACTGAAACTTGATATTATTTAACTTTGAGATTTAAAAAAAAAACATCTTTTATGTGAAATATATAAATTCCTTAATTTTATTAAATATTTAGATTTTTTTGTTTCATGTATTTTGATTGTTCTAAAATTAACATAATTTCTCTAATATTCAATTTATATCAAACATTATAATTTCATTTGATAATATACAGATTTTTTAATTATAATATCACTATATTTCCGAATTTGTTTTTAAAAAATATAATCGTTGTTGCTATTGTTGAAATGTTAATTTGTTGTTTAATTTTGATTTCATTTGTGTATTTGTCTTATATATGAATTTTCTCATTAATGATTTTACTCTAATAATAGATTAAATAACTAATCTAATACATTTTAATTTATAATTATATTTCGATAAAAATTAATTTATTACCATTAGTAAATTTTCTTGATATTATGTACATTATAATAGTTGAAATTAATATTTTTATTAAATTTACAATTTGGTTTTAAAGTGTAATTTTAATTTTCAAATTTATATTGCTGATCAAAATAATAGTTCATTTTTTCAATTAAATTATTTAGTATTGGAAATAAATTTTCATTCCAACAATAATTTATATCAAATCGCATTTTTTAACTTCTTTTATTCAATAACACATGCAGATGTTTCATTTTCTACATTTTTAATGTATTTTTTTACACTCCTTATTTAAAGAAAAATTTTGTTGTTTTGCTATTGTTAAAATATTATTTTTTCTCTTATTTTTATTGTTTTAATTTGATTCTATTTTAAGTATATATTTTTATAATCTAAAAATTAAAATTTCTTCATTAACAGCTTAACATTAATAAGAAAGTACATTATTAGTCTAATTTAATACATTTTAATTTATAATTATAATTTGATGGAAATTAACTTATTATTAGTACACTTTTTTAGTGTTTTGTACAATAATTGAAATTATTTTAGTTTTTTTATTAAATTTTATTTCAAAAAAGTATTCTATAAAACCATTTTGAATTCAAATTCACTCAACAATTTGATGAAATAAAAATTGTAAATAAGCTAGTGTAGTCTAAAAATTTGAGATATTTGACTTTCTGATATTTAATAATAAAAATATATAGAGAAAATAGTTTTATGTTTAAATATTACTTTTTTTTAAACATTTTTATTTGTTTTTTTCTTCTATGTTTTTCCATTTAATAGTTAAATCTATCTGCATAAATTATTTTAGCATTAAATGATTTAATAAAAAAATCTGTTTATTTTTCACTAATGAATTTTAAATATTTAACTTTAAAAATATTATTTTTTTTAAATTTTAATTGTTTACTTTCTTTAATATTTTATTTAATTATTTATACACACACACACAAATTCGCATTAATTTTATAAATCAATAGTTTATTATATTTAAAAAGAATTCCATTCATTATAATATTTGCATATTTTTTTGTATTAATTTTCAATCTTTCTCACTCGATTATTATAATTTTGTAAATGCTAATATTTATGTCTATTGTAATTTTTTAATTTTTATTATACATGTGCAGTCTTTTAATGTTAGTATAATATTTAATATTATAATTGTTTTTTTATAAAAGTACACAATCAAATATGTCTAATTATTTGTTTTTAAATTAATTTTTATTTATTTTATACACAAGTTATTTTTTTCCAAAAATAGTTTTAATAATAGGATGTGTAAATATTTTTTTACTTGCATTTTATTTTAATGCTGAATTTGCAATATTTTATTTATTATTGTTGTAAATATATTCTATTGCAAGAATTGATTTAAATTTGGCATATTACATTAATATTTTAATATTGAGTAAATACTTTTTGTTCTGCAATTGTTGACCTTTATCAGATTTTTTACAAATTTAAAATATTTTTTTCTGATATTTTTATAATTATAAGATATGAACCATTTAATAATTAATAAAATAGTTTAAAATTAAATTTTTACATACTATTTTTTGTCATATATATATATATATATATATATATATATATACACACTTTTGTGTGTGTGGGTGTATCTTTTTTTCAGGTACATGTTTTACATTTTGATTTTTGATAAATTATTTAATACTTGTTTCCATTCATTTTTTTAATTTTATGCAAATTGTCTTTGAAAGTTCTTATAAAATTTCAAATATTATTTTCATTGTTTAATGAATGAAACTTTTATTCACTGGTTTTATTTAATCATTGCACAGATAAGAAATAAAATTTGTTTTATCATCAACTTAATAAAAGTGACAATTTTATATATATATATATATATATATATATATATATATATATATATATATATTTCAAAATATTACAGTTCTAATTGCATGAACTTGCCAATTTGGATTTTTCAAATATGACTGTAATTTTAAAATGTTTGCGTTATTTTTTTATTTTCTTTTTTATTATTAAAAGTATATCGTTTATCTTCAAGTAATTACATTGTTCAAATGCTAATTTTTGTGTTACACCTTGCACTTAAATTAATTCATTGCAATAGTGTATTTAGAAATTTTTTTATTTATCTACTAAGCAAATATTTTAATTTTTCTTACAGTCGTTCAATTTTATTTGTTTGAAAAATCATTAATCCAATTCATTTTTTATAGACATTTGATTTGAATCTATTTAAATATGTCTTCTGTATAATTTATACTATTTTTATAAACATGTTTTAAGTAATTTAATTCATTTCTTTTTTAAAAATGTTATATATATATATATATATATATATATATATATGTTATTATTTAATTTGATAATAATTATACTTTTAATAATATAATTTTAATTTTCTTTTATAATATATTTATTTTTAACAACTAGTGTAATTTACTTTTTTATGAGAATTTAATTACGATTTATTTTAAAAAATGTATTTAATTTCTTTGTTAATATTTCAGTACATTTAAATCAATATTTTTTCAAAAAAAAAAAAAAAATTGGCAATATTTTTAAAGCAAATTCTATTTCTTTCATTTATATTTTCTTGTCATGTTTGGTATATTACTTGATAATAATAATTGTTCTTTTAATATTATATCGATTTTCTTTTATAATAATTTATTTAATTTTTAACATTATAATAATACCTTGGAATCTTATAGTTAATTATTTTAAAAAATCATTAAAATATGACTTTATTTTTTAAAACTTGAAATTGATCCTTGGTAAAAATGTGTTGTGCATTTGTTCGAATTTAAATTATTTATCAAAAATCATACATGAAAATTTTCATGATTCGAAAAAACATGCGTTTTTTCTATTTTTAAAAAAATATTTTGTGTATATATATATATATGAATGTGTGTATTTATTTTCAGGTAAATGTTTTACATTAATGGTTTTTGATCAATATTTGAATGTTATTTAATTGCTCTCATTAATATTAAAGTATTTGTCTCTAATCTGTACTGAAACTTTTTCTTTGGTTTTAATTAATGATTACACTTTTTTGAAATAAAATTTGTTTTGTTGTCAGCTTCACAAATACATCAATAATTTTTTGTAATGCAGTATTGTAATTTTATTTTTTGAACTTTTAAATTATGTTGATATTAACGTAATTTTTTTTTTTATATATTCGTTTATTCTTAAGTGTATTTTTTTTATCATCAAATAATTACTATTGTTAAATGTTAATTTTTCAAAGTATTTCTCCTAGTATTAATTTTAATTCTTTTAAGACTGTTTTTAGTTAAGATAATTGTTTTTATTCATCTTATAATTTGAAATTTTAGTTTTTCATATGAACATCTTTAATTCTTTTGTTTTAAACATCTGTATATATTTAAATAATTGTAATTTTTGTGTACTTTTGATTTGAATTTATATTTAAATATTTCTTCTGCAAAATTTATACTATAGTGTATATCACAATAAATTTATTTTTTAAAAAATTTTATTTCAATAATTTAAAGTAAATTCTATTTTCGCAATTTATGTATATATACATACAATTTTGCTACATTATTTGATGATAGTAATTATACTTTTAATATTTTTTTATTTTTCTTTTATATCTTTAAACAATTACTGCATTTTTTTTTTTAGAAATTTAATTCCAATTTATGGAAGTGATTTCTGTAAATCTTTTTATTATTTTATTAAATTTAATTCAGTGTTTTTGAAAAACTCTTTATCAACAATAATTATAAAGCAAATTTTATTTCTTTTATTTATATTTGTTCCATTTTTGGTAGTATATATTTTCATAGTGATACTTCTAATAATATATTAAATTTATTTTATAATAATGTCTCTGATTTTAACAATATACTGATAATAATAATAATGTTGAATCTTATAGTTTAGTTTCTAAATAATTATTGGAAACAGTACACTAAATAGTAGTAAAACATTTTATTTTTGAAAATTAGGAACTGGACCTTCATAAAATGTATTTTGTATTTCTTTAAATTTAAAGTATTTATCAAAAATCATACACAAAAATTTTCTTGACTGAAAAATGCATGTGAATTGGTAAACATTTCTATTTTTAAAATGTTATTTTATTTTCAGTTAATTAAGATTTTTTTTGGTGTATATATATTACAGAATTCTATATATTTTTAAATTTTATATGATTTTCAATTATAAATATTGTTCAATCTAATTATTTTATATCTCCATTTTATCTTGATTCAATTTTAATTTTTAGTTTTTATTGTATTTCAAATTTTTCATAACTTTATTTGATGAAACTGATTTCTATTTTAATATATTTTAATAGTTTTATTACTTTAAATTGTTTTTAATACCTAATGAATGCATAACACTTATAATATTCTTTTTTAGATTTTTATTTTTCCAATAATTTATCAGATTAAATGACATTTATGTTTTGATATTCAGTATTACAAATTTTTGTTTAATATTTCTTATATTTAAAAGAAATGTTTACTTGCCCAGTAATTATTCTATTTTAAACATTTGTTATTGGATGATTAAATTTTCCTTTTTAAATTTAATACTTTTTTTAAAAAAAATATTGTTTTAAATAAAAATATCTACGTTCAGTTAAAGTAACAAATTTTTATATTATTATTTTGTATAAATTAGTATTTAATGTTTTTGTTCATTAATTTGATTTTTATTTTTTTAAATGTTAAATTTTCTGTTATCTTACCAGTTTGTTTGCTCTGCATTAATTTAATTTTAAATATTTTTCATTTTAATTAGTTCAAAATTTAAATTACATTTTAATTTATAAATATTAATTTTATTATTTGTAATACTATTTGTCAAAATTTTTGGAAAAACATTGTATACTTTTAACAAATGTATTAATATTAAAATGATAAATGATTTAGAAATTTATGTGTTCATTATTGATTTTAAAAAAATAGTAATTTCAAATTAGTTTTTTTTTTTTTGCAGTAAATTAGCTTCTATTTTTGTTAATTATTGATTAATGAATTGTTTTTATTTTTTGATCGGAAGCATTTCTGAAAATCATATAGAATTAAGTGTATCGTAAATACTTTTTCCATTTGTTGATAAGAAAATCTTATTTATTTGTATGTATGTACATGTAATGTGTTTAAAATAAGTGCAAATGTTAATTGTATATAATTTCTTTCATAAGAAATATTTTAATTACTGGTCAACTGTTGAAACATTCCTTAGTATTGAACTTTGTTTTTATATAGTATATTTTTTCCTCGTCTTTTATTTTGCTTTATTTTAAATTATATTTTTATTCTATTGAGTATTCGAAAAACTGATTTCTTTCTTTAATACTCTATTAATAATCGAAACAAATCTAAAATAATTTTTAAAAAATGTTAAAAATTGAAAGAAACATTAAAATGTTGAAATATTCTGTTACATAATATCGAAATACATGTTTTTTGAATTTATTTAATTATGTTTATAATGTTTGGTTTCTATCATAATATTGCTATTAATATCAGATTTATTTTTCAATCTTTTATTCATTATATATACTTAAGGACAGATTAATAATAGATTAAATTCATTAAATTTTGTATTATTTCTAATTAGCTCTCTAATCAAATCTAATCTCTAATTAGCTTTGACACATTTGTATTTTACAGTAGTAAATAATTTTCTAAAAAAATAACATGTTGAAATATTGTTCCTATTATTAAAATGCTTTAATATTTTTGTTTTGTTGATTTTTACTTAAATTTTATACCAAACTGTCACTTTTTTTTAAAAAAAAAAACATCTTTTATTTATAAGTTGGTATTATTTATTAAATATTTTAATTTACTTGGTTATATGTAAATATCTTAAAATAGTAATGTTTAGATATCATATGTTTTATTTATATTAATGATATTTTAAAATTTGATCAATTATTTCAAAATTAATTTATTTCAAGAAGTAAATTTTCTTAACAACTGTAGTTTGTGTTAATGACTTCTTAATTTTCAATTAGCTATAACATTTTTCGCTTCAACAATAATTAAGGTATTAAAATAATTAATAATTTTTTCAACATGTAGTGTTTGATATATATATATATATATATATATATATATATATATATATATATATATATAATTAAATATTAATATTTAAATTAATTACTAGTATGTGTCAAAGTATTAATGATTAATAATGTTTATAATATTTGGTTTCTCTTATATTATTGATATGATTTATTTTTCAATCTTTTATTCATTATATATACTTAAAAACAGATTAATAGATTAAAATCATAAAATTTTGTTACTTCTCATTAACTCTTCTATTCAATAATATTAAATATGTGTAATTGAAATAGAATCAAATAAGTATTTTTATTAAAACATTCTTTATCCTTAATAATGTATTTTTTTTATATATTTGGATTCATTTTCTATTTTTTTTTGTTTTTTCAATATTGCTATTTTGTTATATATATATATATATATATATATATATATATATATATATATATATATATATATATATCAATTTTTTTTATTCATATATAAAAGTTTATTAAATATTCCTATATTAAATTTTTCATTTCTTAACTTAAACTGGGTTTTCATAATGGTTTATTTTTTTGTACTATTTTTCAAAATGTAATGGAAATTGGATTGAAAAATATGAAATAACGAAAATTAAAATCTAGAATTGTTTTCACTTGTCATTATTAATATTTAATGAATGTTAACTTAATTACTATTTGTATTAACTTTTTAGTTTCTGATTTCCGTTTCAACATTTTAACACTTTTTTTATGTACATAATATTTTTGTACCGTAACTTATATTTGATTTCCATTTATCTCGCAATTTAAATTGCTGTTTTTTAATTGCATGGGTTTTTTGTAACATTTTCTAAAATTTGTAACCATTATGTTGAAAAATATGAAATTGATAATATGACTAATCCCTAATTATTCTGCCAGTTTTTATTGTGTTTGCACTTAATTAATATTCGGTGAATTTTATTTTGAGACATTTTATTGTATTTTGTTTCATTTTTGTTTATTTTAAAATTAAAACTGCAATTCCTGAACTATATTCTTTATTATTTAAAAATGTTAAAATTTCTTTGTCTATTTAAATGCTCTTTTTATAATCAGTTTTTTTCCATATGTGTTTGCAATTAAATTCATTAAGAGTCTATAAATGATCGAAATCAGTTTTATACGCCAATTCTATTGATTTTTTAAAATTTGAATTATTTTCTCTCTTATTAAACATGTTTAATTGTTAGATTGAAAATAGTTTTTAAAATGAATCATTTATATCCATTGTTATATTATTTTATATGAATATCTGCATTTTGCTGTTTATTTGTTTTTATAACATTTTTTTTAAAGTTGTCAAGTTTTTGTACTACTAGATATTACATTTTTTACAGTAGAAACAAATCTCATTCATATTTCCTTATTTTTTTTGTAAATTTTTAATAGTTTGAAGTGAATGACTGAAATAGATTGTATGCATGAAATATTGTAAATTGTATGTATATATTTTGTTTCCAACCATTAATGAATGTGTTATATAAAGAATATAAAAATGTTTTCAGATGTAATCCGAGGAAGATGAAGAATATCTAATGAAGATGAAGAATATCTAATCTACCGATGACAACGTTGCAGAATCAAAGAACTTATAGTTATTAATTATAATAATTTATTATTGGTAACCCAAATACTTCTATGTATTTGGTAAAAAATTGTGATATTCGAATAATAGGGTATTGATTGCAACATCACTTTTTCTATAAGAGCAAAATTTTAGTAGCATTGACAATGAATCGTTTATTTAAATGACTCTATTTTAACGATTCGTTAAAACGAAAAGCAAATTTCAGATTTTTAGATTCTTTTTTAAAGTTCATGAGTAAAAGAAAATTGCTTAGTGTTTTGAAGATAAATTAATCGAAATGATATATTTTATTAACCTAAATGAAAAAGTACATTCATAAATAAAAGAAAATAGTAAATTATTTAAAGATAAATTAACAGAAGTCTTCTACATTAAAGAAAAAATAAGTTCATATGAAATAAAAAAAGCAATCGGTTTTGTTATGCATTAATGAATTTTAAATACTTAAAAATTTTTTTCATAAATAGTTTATAAATAAAAAGTGAAAACAAATTGAAGTTCATAAATAATAGAAAAATTGTAATGATCCTTCGAGATTAATATTAGTGGTAAAATTTAAAATATTTGTTGATTTAAGAAGTATTTAATATTTTTATGTTAGTTTGTTACTTAATTTATTTTCATAAACAGATTATAATGTGAAAGTAATTACTTTATACTTTCCCTTTAAATGGAATTTAAATTAATTTTTAATTACTTTTTTCTAAAATCTGAAAGTAGAAAAATGGCTTTTTTAAAATAATGAGATGAATCACTAATATTTGTACTTTTTTTTATTAGTTATGAACTCAATTTCTTACTTTTGGACTGATTGAATGTTTTTCATGAATAGTACAATTTTAATCAAAATTTCATAGTTGAAAATTATTAATTTCATTAGTAATATTTAAATATCTTTTTCTTTTAATTTTACAATCTTGTTCAATTTCGTATTTCTATATAAAGTTGTTTTAAATGCAATAAACTGCTGAAAATTAAGAATGTTTTTCATAAAGTGAAGTACTTGGTAATATTTAAATGCTCTTCTTATGAAATATGAATTTATATTTTTATCACTATATTAATTGTAATATTTTCTAATGATCATAATGAAAAATAATTTTTATAACAAAATTTTGGTTTGATAAAATTGTTAATGGTTTTAAGATTTAGTTTAACCGTGCCATTATTCAATTTCTTGTTTCTATACTAAAACATCACTGTTGAAATTTGAAACAATAGAAATTTACAAATCACTTATTTTAAATGTGAAATAATTTAATATTTAGATGCTATTTAATTATTTTAAATATAAACTTACTTTTCTTATATTACAAATAAAGTTTAAACTTTTCTAATGATTAACAAGTAATAATTAATTACCAATTACTATTTTAATAGATAAATTAATATTTTGATAATCTCGAAATACGTTTTAATTTTCAACAATTTGACTTTGAATAAAATTAGTTTTATTAAAACCGGTAAATAATTGAAAATTACAAATTAATAATTTGTTTCACACGGCTAAAATAATGATTAATTATAATTATATGTTCTTTTTTTATCGAATATGAACTATTTTTTTTATCACTGTTGCATTAATTAAAAAGATAATAAGTAAATTGTCATTTTATAAGTAAACTGATTACTTTAACATATTTTTAATATCATTTCTTCTGATTTATGAACTTTTTATTTCTGTGTGTTCTCAATGCTCATTAACTGATAGAAAATAAATTAATTATTTTTTAAAAATTATATGATAGTTAATAATATTTAAATGCTGTTTTCAATTTAACATGAATTAAATTTCATATCAATACATTAATTAGGAATCATTTCTAATGATCATTAGAAATTTAAATGTAATTTTTATGGTTTAATTAATGATTTTTATATATTGTTTAAATACTTTTTCTTTTACTATGAACTTTTAACACATAGTTTTGTCAATGCTCGTAACTAATAGAAGATTTCAAATGAATTATTTTTTTAAAGCTTAAGTAAATGCTCTTTTCTATTAAATATGAACAAAATTTAAGTCATGAACATTTTATGAACTTTTTCAATTTCTTATTTCGATAAAATACATTAATTATTACAAATGATTTATTTATTACTGATAAAATAACAGTTAATAATATATGAAAATTTTTTAAATAATATGAATTAAATTTCATATAAGTACAATAATTACAATGCTTTTTAATGATATTTAAATAGTTAAAATAATTTTTACACATGAATTAAATAATACTGATAATAGTTGAATAGTCTTAACACTTTATTTAATAATGAAATTGTTAAAATTTCTTATTTCTATGTGAAATTAAGTATTGGTAAAGTTCATAAATATTAGAAATTAATTTTTTGTAAAGTGAAATAATCATTGTCGAAATGTATATGCTCTAATTATTAAATAAGAACTAGGCTTCTTATCAGTACATTAAGTACAAATTTTTCTAATGCTTGTCATAAGTAATAGATCGTTACAAATTAACTTTAACGATGCATTAACAATTCAATTAAAGGTTATACATACCTTTTTTTATATTTAAATGCATATTTTTATTAAATATGAACTAAATCATATCCGGTATATATTAAATTTTATACTATCATAAATAATAAATTAAAATTAAAAATTTAGATTTTATTCAAGTAAATTAATGAATACAAGTGGTAAAAATCTTTGAATGAATCGTAAGGCGAATGATTTAATCGAAAATTTTATTTTTTCTGTTAATTATGAAATCGTATTCTTATTCAAATACTAAATTTTTTCAAACATAAAATTAGGAAAGTATTTTTTTAACGATAATGAAATTGATGTTATTTAAATGTTCTTTTTTAAAAAAATGAATTTATTTTCATATCTCTTCATTAGTTATTATGAATTTTTAAATGTGAAATTTTATGAAGCAGTGATTTTTCAAATTAACTTCTTTATAAATAATTTAATCTTTCTTATTTACTGTAATGTTTTTTTAAGCATTTCAATTCAGTTTATTATTTAGGTATAAAATATTTGTTTTTAAGTAAACTGGTAATATCTGATGATGTTTAGTTAATTGTTAGCTAATTGTTAGCTATTATTTTTTGCATTAAATAATAATTCTTAAATGAAAACAATTCATTAATAAAAGATGGATTTCTTTATAAGTAAATTAATATTATTTTAAATATATTCAATTTCATTTTGTAATAGTGAATACTTTCTATTAGAAGTCAATTTATAGAATCGATATTAATCAAATGCCTTTTTCATGCAAATATTAAATTGTATTTTTATTTTGCTAAATTGAAGTTTATATTTAGTAGAAAAATTATATTGAAATTGTTTTTAGTTATTATATTAATACCGTTAAGTGTGTGTGTGTGTGTGTATATATATATATATATATGCAAAGTTAACTACTTAAACGTACTTGTAAAAGTATGTACAATGTAAATGATTATTTCACACTTTTATTAATTTATATATCTATCGAAAATAGAAAAGTGATGTCGTTTACAATATCGGTAACTTTCAATGTGCGATATATAATACATATAATTGAAAAATAATTTGTCTTTAAGTATATGAATCGCTAAAAGCGATCTTTCATCAGATGAATATTTAATGATATTTTCTTTTCTCGTTTTATAACACTACTGCAAAAGTTTTCAGAAAGTCAACATATTTAAACACTCTATGAGATATGTATGTTTTGAAAAAGTGTTTCTCGTGTGTCATTAGCTCGCTTAGCTCGAATCCGACGTTTTTATCTCGTTTAATTATATCGGTTCAGGCCGTTTAGATTCGAATTCGTCGGGTAGGAGTAGATAGTTTAGCTCTAATGTGATATCAGGCAGGTTTTAAATAGATCGTTTAGATACAGTCTCGGGTAGGCCTTTATATCGTTAGCTACGTGTCGGGTAGGATAGGGCGTCTGTCGGAACGCCAGTATGTCGTATGAACGTCTTGTATGTACGAATGTTACGTATGCACTATTAACATCAGAGAAGTGGCGGTGTGAAGTTTTGAGATATCTCGTCGGTGTTTAATAGATTTTCTGAAAACTTTAATTTATAGTTGTTTTTATCAATTAATTAAAATAATTTAAATAATTTAATAATATTAAAATAATTTAAATGTCATGTTTGTCTGAAATAAACATCAACATTAAGAGATATATATATATGTATTCTTTCGCACATTGTTAAGTTATCCCTAGCTATGTACTACTGTTACTTTTGTAACGGATTATGGTAATCGTTTAAAACGGTCGTTAAATTGAGTTTTAATCATTAATAAATATCGTACACCGTAATATATCTTTTGCACCGTACATCCTTTGTCATTGATAAGTGTTAACACCGAACTGTCATCGAACGGTGTGTATCGTAAGTAACTGAAACGGAGCATACGTCGTAAGCAACTTAAACGGACAGTGTGGTTATCGTAAGTCACCGAAACGGTGTGGATATTTTTGTACGATAAACGATTACCTGCGACTGATAAACGAAGTAACCGTAGTACGTGTCGAACCTTTCCGATTTATAAATGTAAAATAAAGAATGAAATCGATATCGCAATGTTTTTCACTTATAATTTATATTGTATCGTTAGGCTTTATACGTTCGTAATCGCAGTAAGGTTTACGAGCGTTTCTTAAATAAAATACTCCTTCCGAATTCAAAATACATATGCGTTTTACTTCATATATAAATATATATATGCGTAATGCGGTCTACGATTTATTTTCCGATAACTTTAATCGCCTCTGTTGTCCGATAACCGATCGTAATAAGTTCTGCTGTACGTGCGATACACGAGTAAATAAATCGTATCCGATCACGCATGCATATATATCGTAGTCGAGACTTAGACTCCGTCCGACGCACACGCTCTCTCGTCCGCAACCCTTATCCGACTTATAAGAAATTTTTCAGAAAATACTCTGACGTCACACGGCAAAACGTCACGCGGCGACGTCATCGGCCGCCATCTTGAAACGTCATCAAAAAACCATGAACTAACCTCTGATGTGGAAGGGGCAAAACGCGCCCCCCTTCCCGGGTCTGACATGTAGTCAGTCAGTCAGTCAGTCAGTCAGTCAGTCAGTCAGTCAGTCAGTCAGTCAGTCAGTCAGTCAGTCAGTCAGTCAGTCAGTCAGTCAGTCAGTCAGTCAGTCAGTCAGTCAGTCAGTCAGTCAGTCAGTCAGTCAGTCAGTCAGTCAGTCAGTCAGTCAGTCAGTCAGTCAGTCAGTCAGTCAGTCAGTCAGTCAGTCAGTCAGTCAGTCAGTCAGTCAGTCAGTCAGTCAGTCAGTCAGTCAGTCAGTCAGTCAGTCAGTCAGTCAGTCAGTCAGTCAGTCAGTCAGTCAGTCAGTCAGTCAGTCAGTCAGTCAGTCAGTCAGTCAGTCAGTCAGTCAGTCAGTCAGTCAGTCAGTCAGTCAGTCAGTCAGTCAGTCAGTCAGTCAGTCAGTCAGTCAGTCAGTCAGTCAGTCAGTCAGTCAGTCAGTCAGTCAGTCAGTCAGTCAGTCAGTCAGTCAGTCCGTGTCCGTGTCCGTGTCCGTGTCCGTGTCCGTGTCCGTGTCCGTGTCCGTGTCCGTGTCCGTGTCCGTGTCCGTGTCCGTGTCCGTGTCCGTGTCCGTGTCCGTGTCCGTGTCCGTGTCCGTGTCCGTGTCCGTGTCCGTGTCCGTGTCCGTGTCCGTGTCCGTGTCCGTGTCCGTGTCCGTGTCCGTGTCCGTGTCCGTGTCCGTGTCCGTGTCCGTGTCCGTGTCCGTGTCCGTGTCCGTGTCCGTGTCCGTGTCCGTGTCCGTGTCCGTGTCCGTGTCCGTGTCCGTGTCCGTGTCCGTGTCCGTGTCCGTGTCCGTGTCCGTGTCCGTGTCCGTGTCCGTGTCCGTGTCCGTGTCCGTGTCCGTGTCCGTGTCCGTGTCCGTGTCCGTGTCCGTGTCCGTGTCCGTGTCCGTGTCCGTGTCCGTGTCCGTGTCCGTGTCCGTGTCCGTGTCCGTGTCCGTGTCCGTGTCCGTGTCCGTGTCCGTGTCCGTGTCCGTGTCCGTGTCCGTGTCCGTGTCCGTGTCCGTGTCCGTGTCCGTGTCCGTGTCCGTGTCCGTGTCCGTGTCCGTGTCCGTGTCCGTGTCCGTGTCCGTGTCCGTGTCCGTGTCCGTGTCCGTGTCCGTGTCCGTGTCCGTGTCCGTGTCCGTGTCCGTGTCCGTGTCCGTGTCCGTGTCCGTGTCCGTGTCCGTGTCCGTGTCCGTGTCCGTGTCCGTGTCCGTGTCCGTGTCCGTGTCCGTGTCCGTGTCCGTGTCCGTGTCCGTGTCCGTGTCCGTGTCCGTGTCCGTGTCCGTGTCCGTGTCCGTGTCCGTGTCCGTGTCCGTGTCCGTGTCCGTGTCCGTGTCCGTGTCCGTGTCCGTGTCCGTGTCCGTGTCCGTGTCCGTGTCCGTGTCCGTGTCCGTGTCCGTGTCCGTGTCCGTGTCCGTGTCCGTGTCCGTGTCCGTGTCCGTGTCCGTGTCCGTGTCCGTGTCCGTGTCCGTGTCCGTGTCCGTGTCCGTGTCCGTGTCCGTGTCCGTGTCCGTGTCCGTGTCCGTGTCCGTGTCCGTGTCCGTGTCCGTGTCCGTGTCCGTGTCCGTGTCCGTGTCCGTGTCCGTGTCCGTGTCCGTGTCCGTGTCCGTGTCCGTGTCCGTGTCCGTGTCCGTGTCCGTGTCCGTGTCCGTGTCCGTGTCCGTGTCCGTGTCCGTGTCCGTGTCCGTGTCCGTGTCCGTGTCCGTGTCCGTGTCCGTGTCCGTGTCCGTGTCCGTGTCCGTGTCCGTGTCCGTGTCCGTGTCCGTGTCCGTGTCCGTGTCCGTGTCCGTGTCCGTGTCCGTGTCCGTGTCCGTGTCCGTGTCCGTGTCCGTGTCCGTGTCCGTGTCCGTGTCCGTGTCCGTGTCCGTGTCCGTGTCCGTGTCCGTGTCCGTGTCCGTGTCCGTGTCCGTGTCCGTGTCCGTGTCCGTGTCCGTGTCCGTGTCCGTGTCCGTGTCCGTGTCCGTGTCCGTGTCCGTGTCCGTGTCCGTGTCCGTGTCCGTGTCCGTGTCCGTGTCCGTGTCCGTGTCCGTGTCCGTGTCCGTGTCCGTGTCCGTGTCCGTGTCCGTGTCCGTGTCCGTGTCCGTGTCCGTGTCCGTGTCCGTGTCCGTGTCCGTGTCCGTGTCCGTGTCCGTGTCCGTGTCCGTGTCCGTGTCCGTGTCCGTGTCCGTGTCCGTGTCCGTGTCCGTGTCCGTGTCCGTGTCCGTGTCCGTGTCCGTGTCCGTGTCCGTGTCCGTGTCCGTGTCCGTGTCCGTGTCCGTGTCCGTGTCCGTGTCCGTGTCCGTGTCCGTGTCCGTGTCCGTGTCCGTGTCCGTGTCCGTGTCCGTGTCCGTGTCCGTGTCCGTGTCCGTGTCCGTGTCCGTGTCCGTGTCCGTGTCCGTGTCCGTGTCCGTGTCCGTGTCCGTGTCCGTGTCCGTGTCCGTGTCCGTGTCCGTGTCCGTGTCCGTGTCCGTGTCCGTGTCCGTGTCCGTGTCCGTGTCCGTGTCCGTGTCCGTGTCCGTGTCCGTGTCCGTGTCCGTGTCCGTGTCCGTGTCCGTGTCCGTGTCCGTGTCCGTGTCCGTGTCCGTGTCCGTGTCCGTGTCCGTGTCCGTGTCCGTGTCCGTGTCCGTGTCCGTGTCCGTGTCCGTGTCCGTGTCCGTGTCCGTGTCCGTGTCCGTGTCCGTGTCCGTGTCCGTGTCCGTGTCCGTGTCCGTGTCCGTGTCCGTGTCCGTGTCCGTGTCCGTGCCCGTGTCCGTGTCCGTGTCCGTGTCCGTGTCCGTGTCCGTGTCCGTGTCCGTGTCCGTGTCCGTGTCCGTGTCCGTGTCCGTGTCCGTGTCCGTGTCCGTGTCCGTGTCCGTGTCCGTGTCCGTGTCCGTGTCCGTGTCCGTGTCCGTGTCCGTGTCCGTGTCCGTGTCCGTGTCCGTGTCCGTGTCCGTGTCCGTGTCCGTGTCCGTGTCCGTGTCCGTGTCCGTGTCCGTGTCCGTGTCCGTGTCCGTGTCCGTGTCCGTGTCCGTGTCCGTGTCCGTGTCCGTGTCCGTGTCCGTGTCCGTGTCCGTGTCCGTGTCCGTGTCCGTGTCCGTGTCCGTGTCCGTGTCCGTGTCCGTGTCCTTCGGATTTGATCCGAGGATAGTGACCATGCCAGCAATAGTAATTGGACGTGTGTGCTATCCACTGCACCACGTCGTTCTAATACAGTATAAACTCTGAACTTCCTTTTGTTCTGTTTAATTCAGCCTCCGTTACCACCAGAGCTTCCGATAACTAGGTCGTTCCGACGTCTCCGTCGTATCGACAGCGGTAGAGCGTTTATACCTAACCGCTCTACGTTCACGTTACCGCCAGAGCTTCCGATAACTAACAGTACCGATGCTGCTCTTCGACAGCAGTAGAGCGTTTATACCTAACCGCTCTACCTTCGTATCTATCTAGTAATCTTATCCATGTTATTTATAAGTATTTACTGCAAGTTCATGTATAGTCATATTCTAAAATAACATTATATTGTACACTGTTGTATGTATTGTACTTGTAGTATACATGTTCAAGTGTAATGTGCAAAATGTCCAAAAATCGTCCATCAACACGAGTCATTTTTAGACAATGTCCAAAAATCGTCCATCAACACGAGTCATTTTTAGACAATGTCCAAAAATCGTCCATCAACACGAGTCATTTTTAGACAATGTCCAAAAATCGTCCATCAATACGAGTCATTTTTAGACAATGTCCAAAAATCGTCCATCAACACGAGTCATTTTTAGACAATGTCCAAAAATCATCCATCAACACGAGTCATTTTTAGACAATGTCCAAAAATCGTCGTTCAACACGAGTCACTTTTAGACAATGTCCAAAAATTGTCCATCAACACGAGTCATTTTTAGACAATGTCCAAAAATCGTCCATCAATACGAGTCATTTTTAGACAATGTCCAAAAATCGACCATCAACACGAGTCATTTTTAGACAATGTCCAAAAATCGTCGTTCAACACGAGTCACTTTTAGACAATGTCCAAAAATCGTCTATCAACACGAGTCATTTTTAGACAATGTCCAAAAATCGTCCATCAATACGAGTCATTTTTAGACAATGTCCAAAAATCGTCCATCAACACGAGTCACTTTTAGACAATGTCCAAAAATCGTCCATCAACACGAGTCATTTTTAGACAATGTCCAAAAATCGTCCATCAACACGAGTCGTTTTTAGACATTGTCCAAAAATCGTCCATCAATACGAGTCATTTTTAGACAATGTCCAAAAATCGTCCATCAACACGAGTCATTTTTAGACAATGTCCAAAAATCGTCCATCAACACGAGTCATTTTTAGACAATGTCCAAAAATTGTCCATCAACACGAGTCATTTTTAGACAATGTCCAAAAATCGTCCTTCAACACGAGTCACTTTTAGACAATGTCCAAAAATCGTCCATCACCACGAGTCATTTTTAGACAATGTCCAAAAATCGTCCATCAATACGAGTCATTTTTAGACAATGTCCAAAAATCGACCATCAACACGAGTCATTTTTAGACAATGTCCAAAAATCGTCCATCAACACGAGTCGTTTTTAGACAATGTCCAAAAATCGTCCATCAACACGAGTCATTTTTAGACAATGTCCAAAAATCGTCCATCAACACGAGTCATTTTTAGACAATGTCCAAAAATCGTCCATCAACACGAGTCATTTTTAGACAATGTCCAAAAATCGTCCATCAACACGAGTCATTTTTAGACAATGTCCAAAAATCGTTCATCAACACGAGTCATTTTTAGACAATATCCAAAAATCGTTCATCAACACGAGTCATTTTTAGACAATGTCCAAAAATCGTCCATCAACACGAGTCGTTTTTAGACAATGTCCAAAAATCGTCCATCAACACGAGTCGTTTTTAGACAATGTCCAAAAATCGTCTTTCAACACGTGTCATTTTTAGACAATGTCCAAAAATCGTCCATCAATACGAGTCATTTTTAGACAATGTCCAAAAATCGTCCATCACCACGAGTCATTTTTAGACAATGTCCAAAAATTGTCCATCAACACGAGTCATTTTTAGACAATGTCCAAAAATCGTCCATCACCACGAGTCGTTTTTAGACAATGTCCAAAAATCGTCCATCAACACGAGTCATTTTTAGACAATGTCCAAAAATTGTCCATCAACACGAGTCATTTTTAGACAATGTCCAAAAATCGTCCATCAACACGAGTCACTTTTAGACAATGTCCAAAAATCGTCCATCACCACGAGTCGTTTTTAGACAATGTCCAAAAATCGTCCATCAACTCGAGTCATTTTTTAGACAACGTCCAAAAATCGTCCATCACCACGAGTCATTTTTAGACAATGTCCAAAAATTGTCCATCAACACGAGTCGTTTTTAGACAATGTCCAAAAATCGTCCATCAACACGAGTCATTTTTAGACAATGTCCAAAAATCGTCCATCAACACGAGTCATTTTTAGACAATGTCCAAAAATCGTCCATCAACACGAGTCATTTTTGGACAATGTCCAAAAATCGTTCATCAACACGAGTCATTTTTAGACAATGTCCAAAAATCGTCCATCAACACGAGTCATTTTTGGACAATGTCCAAAAATCGTCCATCAACACGAGTCATTTTTAGACAATGTCCAAAAATCGTCCATCAACACGAGTCATTTTTGGACAATGTCCAAAAATCGTCCATCAACACGAGTCATTTTTAGCCAATGTCCAAAAATCGTCGTTCAACACGAGTCACTTTTAGACAATGTCCAAAAATCGTCCATCAACACGAGTCATTTTAAGACATTGTCCAAAAATCGTCCATCAACACGAGTCGTTTTTAGACAATGTCTAAAAACGACTCGTGTTGATGGACGATTTTTGGACATTGTCTAAAAATGACTCGTGTTGATGGATGATTTTTGGACATTGTCTAAAAATGACTCGTGTTGATGGACGATTTTTGGACATTGTCTAAAAACGACTCGTGGTGATGGACGATTTTTGGACATTGTCTAAAAATGACTCGTGTTGATGGACAATTTTTGGACATTGTCTAAAAATGACTCGTGGTGATGGACGATTTTTGGACATTGTCTAAAAATGACTCGTGTTGATAGACGATTTTTGGACATTGTCCAAAAATGACTCGTGTTGAACGACGATTTTTGGACATTGTCTAAAAATGACTCGTGTTGATGGACGATTTTTGGACGTTGTCTAAAAAAATGACTCGAGTTGATGGACGATTTTTGGACATTGTCTAAAAACGACTCGTGGTGATGGACGATTTTTGGACATTGTCTAAAAATTACTCGTGTTGATGAACGATTTTTGGACATTGTCTAAAAACGACTCGTGGTGATGGACGATTTTTGGACATTGTCTAAAAGTGACTCGTGTTGAAGGACGATTTTTGGACATTGTCTAAAAATGACTCGTGTTGATGGACAATTTTTGGACATTGTCTAAAAATGACTCGTGTTGATGGACGATTTTTGGACATTGTCTAAAAACGACTCGTGGTGATGGACGATTTTTGGACATTGTCTAAAAATGACTCGTGGTGATGGACGATTTTTGGACATTGTCTAAAAATGACTCGTATTGATGGACGATTTTTGGACATTGTCTAAAAATGACACGTGTTGAAAGACGATTTTTGGACATTGTCTAAAAACGACTCGTGTTGATGGACGATTTTTGGACATTGTCTAAAAATGACTCGTGTTGATGGACGATTTTTGGACATTGTCCAAAAATGACTCGTGTTGAACGACGATTTTTGGACATTGTCTAAAAATGACTCGTGTTGATGGACGATTTTTGGACATTGTCTAAAAATGACACGTGTTGAAAGACGATTTTTGGACATTGTCTAAAAACGACTCGTGTTGATGGACGATTTTTGGACATTGTCTAAAAATGACTCGTGTTGATGGACGATTTTTGGACATTGTCCAAAAATGACTCGTGTTGAACGACGATTTTTGGACATTGTCTAAAAATGACTCGTATTGATGGACGATTTTTGGACATTGTCTAAAAATGACACGTGTTGAAAGACGATTTTTGGACATTGTCTAAAAACGACTCGTGTTGATGGACGATTTTTGGACATTGTCTAAAAATGACTCGTGTTGATGGACGATTTTTGGACATTGTCCAAAAATGACTCGTGTTGAACGACGATTTTTGGACATTGTCTAAAAATGACTCGTGTTGATGGACGATTTTTGGACATTGTCTAAAAACGACTCGTGGTGATGGACGATTTTTGGACATTGTCTAAAAATGACTCGTGTTGATGAACGATTTTTGGACATTGTCTAAAAATGACTCGTATTGATGGACGATTTTTGGACATTGTCTAAAAATGACTCGTGTTGAAGGACGAATTTTGGACATTGTCTAAAAATGACTCGTGTTGATGGACAATTTTTGGACATTGTCTAAAAATGACTCGAGTTGATGGACGATTTTTGGACATTGTCTAAAAATGACTCGTGTTGAAGGACGAATTTTGGACATTGTCTAAAAATGACTCGTGTTGATGGACAATTTTTGGACATTGTCTAAAAATGACTCGTGTTGATGGACGATTTTTGGACATTGTCTAAAAGTGACTCGTGTTGAAGGACGAATTTTGGACATTGTCTAAAAATGACTCGTGTTGATGGACAATTTTTGGACATTGTCTAAAAATGACTCGTGTTGATGGACGATTTTTGGACATTGTCTAAAAATGACTCGTGTTGATGGACGATTTTTGGACATTGTCTAAAAATGACTCGTGTTGATAGACGATTTTTGGACATTGTCTAAAAACGACTCGTGTTGATGGACGATTTTTGGACATTGTCTAAAAATGACTCGTGTTGATGGACGATTTTTGGACATTGTCTAAAAGTGACTCGTGTTGATGGACGATTTTTGGACATTGTCTAAAAATGACTCGTATTGATGGACGATTTTTGGACATTGTCTAAAAATGACTCGTGTTGACAGACGATTTTTGGACATTGTCTAAAAATGACTCGTGTTGATGGACTATTTTTGGACATTGTCTAAAAACGACTCGTGTTGATGGACGATTTTTGGACATTGTCTAAAAGTGACTCGTGTTGATGGACGATTTTTGGACATTGTCTAAAAATGACTCGTATTGATGGACGATTTTTGGACATTGTCTAAAAATGACTCGTGTTGACAGACGATTTTTGGACATTGTCTAAAAATGACTCGTGTTGATGGACTATTTTTGGACATTGTCTAAAAACGACTCGTGTTGATGGACGATTTTTGGACATTGTCTAAAATTGACTCGGACATGACGACGATTTTTGGACATTGTCTAAAATTCACTCGGACATGACGACGATTTTTGGACATTGTCTAAAAATCACTCGGACATGACGACGATTTTTGGACAGTCTAAAAATCATTCGGACATGACGACGATTTTTGGACATTGTCTAAAATTGACTCGGACATGACGACGATTTTTGGACATTGTCTAAAATTCACTCGGACATGACGACGATTTTTGGACATTGTCTAAAATTGACTCGGACATGACGACGATTTTTGGACATTGTCTAAAATTCACTCGGACATGACGACGATTTTTGGACATTGTCTAAAATTGACTGGGACATGACGACGATTTTTGGACATTGTCTAAAATTGACTCGGACATGACGACGATTTTTGGACATTGTCTAAAATTCACTCGGACATGACGACGATTTTTGGACATTGTCTAAAATTGACTGGGACATGACGACGATTTTTGGACATTGTCTAAAATTGACTCGGACATGACGACGATTTTTGGACATTGTCTAAAATTGACTCGGACATGACGACGATTTTTGGACATTGTCTAAAATTGACTGGGACATGACGACGATTTTTGGACATTGTCTAAAATTGACGCGGACATGACGACGATTTTTGGACATTGTCTAAAAATCACTCGGACATGACGACGATTTTTGGACATTGTCTAAAATTGACTCGGACATGACGACGATTTTTGGACATTGTCTAAAAATCACTCGGACATGACGACGATTTTTGGACATTGTCTAAAAATCACTCGGACATGACGACGATTTTTGGCCATTGTCTAAAATTGACTCGGACATGACGACGATTTTTGGACATTGTCTAAAATTGACTCCGAAATGACGACGATTTTTGGACATTGTCTGAAATTGACTCGGACATGACGACGATTTTTGGAAATTGTCTAAAATTGACTCGGACATGACGACGATCTTTGGACATTGTCTAAAATTGACTCGGACAAGACGACGATTTTTGGACATTGTCTAAAATTGACTGGGACATGACGACGATTTTTGGACATTGTCTAAAATTCACTCGGACATGACGACGATTTTTGGACATTGTCTAAAATTCACTCGGACATGACGACGATTTCTGGACATTGTCTAAAATTCACTCGGACATGACGACTATTTTTGGACATTGTCTAAAATTCACTCGGAAATGACGACGTTTTTTGGACATTGTCTAAAATTGACTCGGACATGACGACGATTTTTGGACATTGTCTAAAATTGACTCGGACAAGACGACGATTTTTGGACATTGTCTAAAATTCACTCGGAAATGACGACGATTTTTGGACATTGTCTAAAATTGACTCGGACATGACGACGATTTTTGGACATTGTCTAAAATTCACTCGGACATGACGACGATTTTTGGACATTGTCTAAAATTCACTCGGACATGACGACTATTTTTGGACATTGTCTAAAATTCACTCGGAAATGACGACGTTTTTTGGACATTGTCTAAAATTGACTCGGACATGACGACGATTTTTGGACATTGTCTAAAATTGACTCGGAAATGACGACGATTTTTGGACATTGTCTAAAAATCACTCGGACATGACGACGATTTTTGGACATTGTCTAAAAATCATTCGGACATGACGACGATTTTTGGACATTGTCTAAAATTGACTCGGACATGACGACGATTTTTGGACATTGTCTAAAAATCATTCGGACATGACGACGATTTTTGGACATTGTCTAAAATTGACTCGGACATGACGACGATTTTTGGACATTGTCTAAAATTCACTCGGACATGACGACGATTTTGGACATTGTCTAAAATTCACTGGGACATGACGACGATTTTTGGACATTGTCTAAAAATGACTCGGACATGACGACGATTTTTGGACATTGTTTAAATTGACTCGGACATGACGACGATTTTTGTAAATTATTTAAAATTGACTGAAATTGTCTAAAATTGGCAAAATAAGGCCATTTTGGCAAATAATCGGATCGAATAGCACACCACGTGATAGAAAATTTCAAGACGCATCTAACGATATACGACATTACGCACTTTGCACGTAATTTCGAGTACTTATGGCCGAAAAACTGATTGAAAAATGGGTTTTTTGGGAAAAATAAGGCCATTTTGGCAAATAATTGGATCGAATCGCACACCACGTGATAGATAATTTCAAGACGCATCTAACGATATACGACATTATCCACTTTACACTTAATTTCGACTACTTATGGCCGAAAAACTGGTTGAAAAATGGGTTTTTTGGGAAAAATAAGGCCATTTTGGCAAATGATTGGATCGAATCGCACACCACGTGATAGAAAATTTCAAGACGCATCTAACGATATACGACATTACGCACTTTGCACGTAATTTCGACTACTTATGGCAGAAAAACTGGTTGAAAAATGGGTTTTTTGGGAAAAATAAGGCCATTTTGGCAAATGATTGGATCGAATCGCACACCACGTGATAGAAAATTTCAAGACGCATCTAACGATATACGACATTACGCACTTTGCACGTAATTTCGACTACTTATGGCGGAAAAACTGATTGAAAAATGGGTTTTTTGGGAAAAATAAGGCCATTTTGGCAAATAATTGGATCGAATCGCACACCACGTGATAGATAATTTCAAGACGCAGTTAACGGTATACGACATTATCCACTTTGCACTTAATTTCGACTACTTATGGCCGAAAAACTGGTTGAAAAATGGGTTTTTTGGGAAAAATAAGGCCATTTTGGCAAATAATCAGATCGAATAGCACACCACGTGAAAGAAAATTTCAAGACGCATCTAACGATATACGACATTACGCACTTTGCACGTAATTTCGACTACTTATGGCGGAAAAACTGATTGAAAAATGGGTTTTTTGGGAAAAATAAGGCCATTTTGGCAAATAATCGGATCGAATAGCACACCACGTGATAGAAAATTTCAAGACGCATCTAACGATATACGACATTACGCACTTTGCACGTAATTTCGACTACTTATGGCCGAAAAACTGGTTGAAAAATAGGTTTTTTGGGCAAAATAGGGCCATTTTTGCAAATAATTGGATCGAATCGCACACCACGTGATAGATAATTTCAAGACGCATCTAACGATATATGACATTACGCACTTTGCACGTGATTACGACTACTTATGGCCGAAAAACTGGTTGAAAAATAGGTTTTTTGGGCAAAATAGGGCCATTTTGGCAAATAATTGGATCGAATCGCACACCACGTGATAGATAATTTCAAGACGCATCTAACGATATACGACATTATCCACTTTGCACTTAATTTCGACTACTTATGGCCGAAAAACTGGTTGAAAAATGGGTTTTTTGGGAAAAATAAGGCCATTTTGGCAAATAATCGGATCGAATAGCACACCACGTGATAGAAAATTTCAAGACGCATCTAACGATATACGACATTACGCACTTTGCACGTAATTTCGACTACTTATGGCGGAAAAACTGGTTGAAAAATGGGTTTTTTGGGAAAAATAAGGCCATTTTGGCAAATAATTGGATCGAATCGCACACCACGTGATAGATAATTTCAAGACGCAGTTAACGATATACGACATTATCCACTTTGCACTTAATTTCGACTACTTATGGCCGAAAAACTGGTTGAAAAATGGGTTTTTTGGGAAAAATAAGGCCATTTTGGCAAATAATTGGATCGAATCGCGCACCACGTGATAGATAATTTCAAGACGCATCTAACGATATATGTCATTACGCACTTTGCACGTGATTACGACTACTTATGGCCGAAAAACTGGTTGAAAAATGGGTTTTTTGGGCAAAATAGGGCCATTTTGGCAAATGATTGGATCGAATCGCACACCACGTGATAGATAATTTCAAGACGCATCTAACGATATACGACATTACGCACTTTGCACGTAATTTCGACTACTTATGGCCAAAAAACTGGTTGAAAAATGGGTTTTTTGGGCCAAATAGGGCCATTTTGGCAAATGATTGGATCGAATCGCACACCACGTGATAGATAATTTCAAGACGCAGTTAACGATATACGACATTATCCACTTTGCACTTAATTTCGACTACTTATGGCCGAAAAACTGGTTGAAAATGGGTTTTTTGGGCAAAATAAGGCCATTTTGGCAAATAATCAGATCGAATCGCACACCACGTGATAGATAATTTCAAGACGCATCTAACGATATACGACATTATCCACTTTGCACTTAATTTCGACTACTTATGGGCGAAAAACTGGTTGAAAAATGGGTTTTTTGGGAAAAATAAGGCCATTTTGGCAAATAATCGGATCGAATAGCACACCACGTGATAGAAAATTTCAAGACGCATCTAACGATATACGACATTACGCACTTTGCACGTGATTACGACTACTTATGGCCGAAAAACTGGTTGAAAAATAGGTTTTTTGGGCAAAATAGGGCCATTTTGGCAAATAATTGGATCGAATCGCACACCACGTGATAGATAATTTCAAGACGCATCTAACGATATACGACATTATCCACTTTGCACTTAATTTCGACTACTTATGGCCGAAAAACTGGTTGAAAAATGGGTTTTTTGGGAAAAATAAGGCCATTTTGGCAAATAATCGGATCGAATAGCACACCACGTGATAGAAAATTTCAAGACGCATCTAACGATATACGACATTACGCACTTTGCACGTAATTTCGACTACTTATGGCGGAAAAACTGGTTGAAAAATGGGTTTTTTGGGAAAAATAAGGCCATTTTGGCAAATAATTGGATCGAATCGCACACCACGTGATAGATAATTTCAAGACGCAGTTAACGATATACGACATTATCCACTTTGCACTTAATTTCGACTACTTATGGCCGAAAAACTGGTTGAAAAATGGGTTTTTTGGGAAAAATAAGGCCATTTTGGCAAATAATTGGATCGAATCGCGCACCACGTGATAGATAATTTCAAGACGCATCTAACGATATATGTCATTACGCACTTTGCACGTGATTACGACTACTTATGGCCGAAAAACTGGTTGAAAAATGGGTTTTTTGGGCAAAATAGGGCCATTTTGGCAAATGATTGGATCGAATCGCACACCACGTGATAGATAATTTCAAGACGCATCTAACGATATACGACATTACGCACTTTGCACGTAATTTCGACTACTTATGGCCAAAAAACTGGTTGAAAAATGGGTTTTTTGGGCCAAATAGGGCCATTTTGGCAAATGATTGGATCGAATCGCACACCACGTGATAGATAATTTCAAGACGCAGTTAACGATATACGACATTATCCACTTTGCACTTAATTTCGACTACTTATGGCCGAAAAACTGGTTGAAAATGGGTTTTTTGGGCAAAATAAGGCCATTTTGGCAAATAATCAGATCGAATCGCACACCACGTGATAGATAATTTCAAGACGCATCTAACGATATACGACATTATCCACTTTGCACTTAATTTCGACTACTTATGGGCGAAAAACTGGTTGAAAAATGGGTTTTTTGGGAAAAATAAGGCCATTTTGGCAAATAATCGGATCGAATAGCACACCACGTGATAGAAAATTTCAAGACGCATCTAACGATATACGACATTACGCACTTTGCACGTGATTACGACTACTTATGGCCGAAAAACTGGTTGAAAAATGGGTTTTTTGGGCAAAATAGGGCCATTTTGGCAAATGATTGGATCGAATCGCACACCACGTGATAGATAATTTCAAGACGCATCTAACGATATACGACATTACGCACTTTGCACGTAATTTCGACTACTTATGGCCGAAAAACTGGTTGAAAAATAGGTTTTTTGGGCAAAATAGGGCCATTTTTGCAAATAATTGGATCGAATCGCACACCACGTGATAGATAATTTCAAGACGCATCTAACGATATACGACATTACGCACTTTGCTTGTAATTTCGACTACTTATGGCAGAAAAACTGGTTGAAAAATGGGTTTTTTTGGGAAAAATAAGGCCATTTTGGCAAATAATCGGATCGAATAGCACACCACGTGATAGATAATTTCAAGACGCATCTAACGATATACGACATTATCCACTTTGCACGTAATTTCGACTACTTATGGCCGAAAAACTGGTTGAAAAATGTTTTTTTTTGGGAAAAATAAGGCCATTTTGGCAAATAATCGGATCGAATAGCACACCACGTGATAGATAATTTCAAGACGCATCTAACGATATACGACATTATCCACTTTGCACTTAATTTCGACTACTTATGGCCGAAAAACTGGTTGAAAAATGGGTTTTTTGGGCAAAATAAGGCCATTTTGGCAAATAATTGGATCGAATCGCACACCACGTGATAGATAATTTCAAGACGCATCTAACGATATATGACATTACGCACTTTGCACGTGATTACGACTACTTATGGCCGAAAAACTGGTTGAAAAATGGGTTTTTTGGGCAAAATAGGGCCATTTTGGCAAATGATTGGATCGAATCGCACACCACGTGATAGATAGTTTCAAGACGCATCTAACGATATATGACATTACGCACTTTGCACGTGATTACGACTACTTATGGCCGAAAAACTGGTTGAAAAATGGGTTTTTTGGGCAAAATAGGGCCATTTTGGCAAATGATTGGATCGAATCGCACACCACGTGATAGATAGTTTCAAGACGCATCTAACGATATACGACATTACGCACTTTGCACGTAATTTCGACTACTTATGGCCAAAAAACTGGTTGAAAAATGGGTTTTTTGGGCCAAATAGGGCCATTTTGGCAAATGATTGGATCGAATCGCACACCACGTGATAGATAATTTCAAGACGCAGTTAACGATATACGACATTATCCACTTTGCACTTAATTTCGACTACTTATGGCCGAAAAACTGGTTGAAAATGGGTTTTTTGGGCAAAATAAGGCCATTTTGGCAAATAATCAGATCGAATCGCACACCACGTGATAGATAATTTCAAGACGCATCTAACGATATACGACATTATCCACTTTGCACTTAATTTCGACTACTTATGGGCGAAAAACTGGTTGAAAAATGGGTTTTTTGGGAAAAATAAGGCCATTTTGGCAAATAATCGGATCGAATAGCACACCACGTGATAGAAAATTTCAAGACGCATCTAACGATATACGACATTACGCACTTTGCACGTGATTACGACTACTTATGGCCGAAAAACTGGTTGAAAAATGGGTTTTTTGGGCAAAATAGGGCCATTTTGGCAAATGATTGGATCGAATCGCACACCACGTGATAGATAATTTCAAGACGCATCTAACGATATACGACATTACGCACTTTGC
Source organism: Acanthacorydalis orientalis (assembly GCA_034766995.1). Lineage (NCBI taxonomy): Eukaryota > Metazoa > Arthropoda > Insecta > Megaloptera > Corydalidae > Acanthacorydalis > Acanthacorydalis orientalis. The sequence continues at coordinate 5,753,557 of CM068316.1, read as the reverse complement.
ACGTAATTTCGACTACTTATGGCCGAAAAACTGGTTGAAAAATAGGTTTTTTGGGCAAAATAGGGCCATTTTTGCAAATAATTGGATCGAATCGCACACCACGTGATAGATAATTTCAAGACGCATCTAACGATATACGACATTACGCACTTTGCTTGTAATTTCGACTACTTATGGCAGAAAAACTGGTTGAAAAATGGGTTTTTTTGGGAAAAATAAGGCCATTTTGGCAAATAATCGGATCGAATAGCACACCACGTGATAGATAATTTCAAGACGCATCTAACGATATACGACATTATCCACTTTGCACGTAATTTCGACTACTTATGGCCGAAAAACTGGTTGAAAAATGTTTTTTTTTGGGAAAAATAAGGCCATTTTGGCAAATAATCGGATCGAATAGCACACCACGTGATAGATAATTTCAAGACGCATCTAACGATATACGACATTATCCACTTTGCACTTAATTTCGACTACTTATGGCCGAAAAACTGGTTGAAAAATGGGTTTTTTGGGCAAAATAAGGCCATTTTGGCAAATAATTGGATCGAATCGCACACCACGTGATAGATAATTTCAAGACGCATCTAACGATATATGACATTACGCACTTTGCACGTGATTACGACTACTTATGGCCGAAAAACTGGTTGAAAAATGGGTTTTTTGGGCAAAATAGGGCCATTTTGGCAAATGATTGGATCGAATCGCACACCACGTGATAGATAGTTTCAAGACGCATCTAACGATATACGACATTACGCACTTTGCACGTAATTTCGACTACTTATGGCAGAAAAACTGGTTGAAAAATAGGTTTTTTGGGCAAAATAAGGCCATTTTGGCAAATAATTGGATCGAATCGCACACCACGTGATAGATAATTTCAAGACGCATCTAACGATATATGACATTACGCACTTTGCACGTGATTACGACTACTTATGGCCGAAAAACTGGTTGAAAAATGGGTTTTTTGGGCAAAATAGGGCCATTTTGGCAAATAATTGGATCGAATCGCACACCACGTGATAGATAATTTCAAGACGCATCTAACGATATACGACATTACGCACTTTGCTCGTAATTTCGACTACTTATGGCCGAAAAACTGGTTGAAAAATGGGTTTTTTGGGCAAAATAGGGCCATTTTGGCAAATGATTGGATCGAATCGCACACCACGTGATAGATAATTTCAAGACGCAGTTAACGATATACGACATTATCCACTTTGCACTTAATTTCGACTACTTATGGCCGAAAAACTGGTTGAAAAATGTTTTTTTTGGGAAAAATAAGGCCATTTTGGCAAATAATTGGATCGAATCGCACAGCACGTGATAGATAATTTCAAGACGCATTCAACGATATACGACATTACCCATTTCGCACGTAATTTCGACTACTTATGACCGAAAAACTGGTTGAAAAACGAGTTTTTCGGGTAAAACAAGGCTTTTTTGGAAAATAATCGAATCAAATTGCACACCGCATGATAAATAATTTAAAGACGCATCTAATGATGTGCGATATAGGCCTTTTCGCACTTACTTTCGACTACTTATAGCCGAAAATATTGACTGAAAAACTAGTTGATAAACGGGTTTTTTCGGTAAAATAAGGCTTTTTTGGAAAATAATCGAATCGAATTGTACACCATGTGATAGATAGTTTTAAGACGCATCTAATGATGTGCGATATATGCCTATTCGCACTTAATTACCACTACTTATATCCGAAAAAGTGTGAACTATTTGCCAATTTTAAACAATTGTATAATATAAATAAGAAAAATGTTTTTTTACGGTTTTGTGATATTTTCGGTATTTAATATGGACCGATGTTAATTTTTTCTAAGACATGGTATGGAACATGAGAATACGCATCGACCACTATGAATTAATTGTCAGATTTTAAATAATTTGTGTATTTTCAGCAAGAGAAACGCATTTTTTCAATGTTATTTTGGATTTTTTTAGTATTTTTTAAGGACTTAAACATAGACATAAATCATTAATATACGGATCGACCAGTTTGAATTAATTGACAGACATGAATCAATTTGGATATTTAAGCAAGAAAAACGCTTTTTTCTGCGGTTTTTGGGACTTATGCGGTATCCATTGTGAACCGATTTTAATTGTCTAAAAGTTGTTATAAAATATGAAAGTATGCATCGACTAGTATGGGACGACACAGGAAAATTACTCAGGGTTTGGAGACGATTTTTGGTCAAAGTCTATAAATCGGTTGAGATGATTGACAATTTCTGATTAAGATTTTTAAGGTATTGATTATCGAAATTTTATTATGATTTTTATATTAATTATTTCTAAGTTTAAAGTTTTTTTCAGAATATAGAAAAAAAATTGCGTTTGATTATTTAAATATTAAATTGTATGAATCGTTACGAAATCAATTAATCTCAACATACTGTTGGGAAGAGAATAAGCTTTGTTTAAACTCAAATAGAAATAAATTATTTGTTAGTGTTTACATCAATTAGAAACTTAAAACCATTATATCTATCCTAGAATATACGGTCTTATGACTTTCATGAAGTAAATAAATTTGAATATCAAATGTAATGTATTAGTAAACTTATTATGCTATTATTTTGAACACTATATGTATTCTTTTAAATGAAACGAGCATATTTGACTAAATGCTGTTTCTCAAAAAAAAATATATAAATTATTACATTCTACATCTTTTACATCATTCGTTTATATTCGATTAATTTATTTTTCGGGTGATAAATTGTATAAATGGAGAGATTCAGTACTAAATATACATAACAATACAACTATTAAATAAGTAAATAAAAGTTGCATACCTTTTTTTGATTCAACTTTTATACTACACACAAACTCGAACGTCCATGGTTGTTAATGTCGGTCATAGATAAAAGACTTGATGTACATTATTAGGTAGTAGATACTTCTTCTCACTTGCGACGCTGTAATTGCTAACTTCTAATGGCGCTCAGTTTGGATAATGCTTTAATAAGATTAAAAAAAAAAATTATTACACTTACATATATACTCACACACACACACACACACATATATATATATATATATATATATATATATATATATATATATATATTATATATATATATATATATATATATATATATATATATATATATATATATATATATATATATATATATATATATATATATATATATACATAAGTATTGAAAATTGAGGAATAAATAAAATAACTTTGAGGGAACAACATTTGTACAATTTTTCAATTAACTTCAGTTACAATAATGAAAAGAGTAACAACTTACTTTGAATACAATGAGTAAAATATTATTAGTGATTTACAGATATTTTTATTCATTAGTTGCTTTCTGTAAATGAAATCTTTTAAGTATGATCTGGAAAAGTAGTAATAATTAAAAATGTGTCTCCTTAGAACACAAAATGCAATACCGTACGTTCCAATAAAAAAACAGATTCAAAATTGTATCAATTCCTTATTTATTTTTGAACGTTTTCACTGGAGAAGGTAGTGTTTATTGAGGATAGTTTTTAGTTACATTTATTGGTAGAATTCTATAATTCTATAATTTATAATTATATCAATTGGTAGAATTGTTATAATTTTCCCAAAATAGAATAAATATTTTAATTTTCCAAATTAAATATTTTTCCGAAATTAGACTGGATCGTGCGGAATTTGACTTTATACCAGAAATAATGTGTGTCTTGATTCGTTATATGAATTATGATCAATGCTATCTTATGTATTATTTTTTACATAATCTAAGAATAAATACAATTGTATAGTTGAACCACTATAGACATCATTCATCAACTAAAAATGTAAATACTTACATTTAAAAATATTTAATACTCCCTGATCTACCGTATAAGTATTATAAAATGTTCAACTTCAAATTAGGATGGTTAATTATTTGTAAACATTATATTTTGCATTACTGTTTTATTTGTTTACACACTAAAATCGATAGTTCTATAGGATAAAATATTTAATTTCTCGTAATATTTTATTTAGAAATTATAATTTAAAATCACCAGTCTACAATATTATCATTTTTATTAACAGTGAAAATATGTTACTTGTGTGATAATTAAATATTTTATTAAAATGTTTTAATATATTTATTGAATTAGATCTAAATATATACAAAAATCTACATTTTTGATATATATATATATATATATATATATATATATACATATACATATACATATACATATACATATGTATATATATATATATATATATATATATATATATATATATATATATATATATATATATATATATATATATATAGTATTTTTATAATACATTGTTAAAAATAATATTTATATATTTTTTAGCAATATAAAGGAACAATACTTCCATATACACAGTATATGAATTGTTTTTAGCAATATTGAAAATATGCTCTAATCACAAGAAAAAAAACAATTAACCATGTGATTATATATGACAATGAACCAATCCCTAAATATGCATATTCTCAATCATATACATACGTACCGCCCTACAAAGATATATATATATATATATATATTTACTTTTTTCGAGGGATTTTATTTAATTATATCATATATTTATATAGGCACAGTTTTTAATGTTTATAAATTTCATTCATCACCTGTTCATGCATGAACCATGTCAAACTGACAACGGTCTGATTGGTTTTTCGCAGTCTGCAATGAATGAAATGTATAAACAGATCGATATAAACAACAAATATAATTATCTCTTATTACATTCTATGTGTGCTCTTATATACATTTTATTCACAATTAAATTCAATATACATATATCCATTGCAATATATATATATATATATATATATATATATATATATATATTTATATATATATATACATATATATACATATATATATATATATACATATACATATATATATAAAATTATTATAAACTTTTATTTCTTTTTTTCAAATTATCGATATTGGTTTTCGATGATATTATTCTTAACAAAGGAATGGCAACTTTGACTATCTATCAATGAACAATGATACATATTTTTTTCCATAAATTAATATATAATCTCAATTTTTCTCTTGTACTGTTCCTTAGTTCAAGTCTTCAACTATATAAAAGAAATCATTTATGACCAGATTATTTCATACCTTAAACATATAACACTCGAATTATCTATTGAACGCAATGTTAATATAATCAATTTGATTCACAATGGAGTCTAGCATTTAGCTCACATCTAGATTACAGTGTATTAAACAATTATCAAAATGTATGAAATTTTATACGGTCGATAAAAATATTTAATACAAGATTCAGATGAATATATCTTGTAAATCCGTAATCAATAATTTACAAAATCAACTGGAGTATATTTAACACTAGAACTACCAAGAGCGTCATTTTGACGATTTTCAAATTTCGTGCTTAAAAATTTCGATATAATTTGTGTATTGTTCTAGAATTTTATGACGACTTTTAATGAAATATAAGAACAATTAAATATTCCTATTCAATTTCCACTCAGCTACTTTAACTTCCATAATTAGTATGACCTATACCTATTTATACCAAGACCCGTCAAATTGACGACATTAGCAATCTCAAAATTTATAATAATTTGGCTAAATAAATTAATAATAAATGGCTTTCCATACTTAGGCAAAGATGAACTTAGACCATCAGGAGTACCTTTGAGTGAATTTGTAGTTTTTAATCTTGTAAAAAACTATGTAAATTGTGGAAGAAATATAACAACAGATAACTTTTTTACAAGTATAGAACTCGCAAAGAAGCTACTGGCTAAAAAAACAAGTCTTGTTGGAACTATGCGAGTAAATAAGAGAGAATTGCCGAAAATAGCTAAAGCTAGAAAAGATAACATGGCTGTTTTCTCCACAAAGCTCTACAAATCCAATGATATTGTTCTAACGATTTACAAAAGTAAGCCTCGCAAAAAAGTACTACTTCTTAGCTCTAAACACAAATCTGTAAAAATTGCTTCTAATCGAAAACAAATTCCTGAAACTGTATCGTTTTACAATGAGACTAAGTTTGGAGTATAGTTGACCAAATGGCCCGCAAACACAGTGTAAAAGCAGGGTCACGTAGATGGCCTTTACAGGTATTTTATAATATTTTGGACTTGGCATCAATCAATGCGTGGATTTTATATAAAGAGACTTGCGATAAAAATATAACAAGAAAACAATTTTTGTTTCAATTATCCGAAGAACTCTCCAGTGCATATAGTTGCTACAGAAAAGAAGCCTCCTCCCAAAAACAAGAACGGAAAGCAATGGATTGTACTCCAGAAAATTAAAAAAAAAAATCCTTATGAACGCAAATCTTGCCAAATTCGATTGTGCAATAAACAGAGCGGTTTATACCTGCAATGCATGCAACAAATATGTTTGTGGCAAGTGTTCATCAGAGATAACATGTATTTGTAAAATATGTGATTCATAGTTATTCCATACATATCAAGTGTGCTATAATATAAATGCAAATAGAAAGTGTTTTTGTTTGTTTTTTTTGTATTAATAATTAATGAATTATTATATTAAGTGTTGTTTTTGTTAAATTATATTCTTTTATTTACATAAACTAAGTGAAAAGTTAAAATGAAAGCCATGATCAAAAATACGTCAATTTGACGAGTGCGGTAAAACTAGGTATATATTTAACATCGGTAGTTCTAGTGTTAAAAACATATTTTTGAATAGAAATTATAAATAATACATACGAGACAGAGTATTGTTCGAATCTCTAGTAGAATGTTTAGTTTATTTGTGCAGAACAAATATGTAAAATAGCATTTTTAATTGATCAAAATACTTATTCTTATGTTTCATTGCGTTCTTCAATTCCTTATTTGAGTATAATATATGTATACAACATTTGAATACATAACTGATTTACAACTGAAATGTATTTTTCGTCGTAATGAACAGCAATCACAGACTATATAATATAAACAGTATCGCTATCTCACTCATTCTTTAATAAAAATTTTCAGACAGCAAAAATAGAAAGTTCACAATTAGATTTATCTTATTATTAATGTGGTTATATTAATTAACTGTATTATTAACTTCTGTTTTTAATTATTCATACATTATTAAATATATTTCATAATATAATTAATACCACATTAATTGTATATCAAAAATATAATTCAAGTATTTAATATCTTTTCAGTGTTTTATAATATCTGAAATAAAATATAGCTTTCTATAAATTCAAATATTTAAAAAACGCGCGGTGTAATCTTGAATCCAGCCAGTTCTGAATTTATTAAAAATTTATTTGACTTTCTTAAATGTTTACTCAATAAATACAAAAAAGTTGATATATTTTTATAATAGTACTTTTAGAACTCATTAATTTAAACTTTGTGTATATTTATTCCTTTAAATATTTCATTTTTAAAATACATTACTTAATTTACAAAACGCGATGCTAAAAATTTATTTTGTTTATAATGTACGCATATCTTGTTTGTTGTGTATTGGTTGAATGATTTTAAATTTACGATTTAATCAGGTATGTACGAAAAATATTTCAATCAAATTTATTATATTTATTTATTCTAAATGTCGTCGATTTATACTCGTAATTAATATATATATATACTTGAGTAATGCTTCACGTTTGGTTAGGAATTAAAATTATCTCTGTAAACCGAAACTTAAACAAATATGAATCAATGATTATTTAAAGGACGAGTATCGAATGAGCCGTATTTGATTTTACTTTTTAGAAATGCATTTTTAACGTTACTGCTTTTTATACATTTAAATGAAAACAGATTTGTATTTAAATATGTGCATTCCTATACACAAGACTACAAAAATAGCTCATTGTCACTATCTACTTGTTGTTTTATTATGATCGATTTCTTATGTATAGAAAAAAACGTTTCAGTAAATAATTAGTGCATTGTATGGTTACAAATATATTAAATTATTTTATTAAAATAAAAAAGTACATTTTATGATATTAATTTTTTTCAGTATTTATTCGTTTATCTTTGTTTGTTGATATAATTTAATATCAATTTCGTATGTTATGATCGATTCGATTTTTAAATCGTTCTTAATCTTTGTTTACATTTAATTGTTGTTATATACCTGATTCATTTCATTAAGAAGATTAGAAGAAGAATAAGTTTGAATTTTTGTTTAATTATATATATATATATATACATATAATATTTATTATTTGAAACTGTACCTTGTTTTATTTTTATTATTTTCATTCTATATCTAAACTGAAATGAAAAAATGTAAACATTTTCAAATTTTAGCCTACTCATTGTAAAATTGAATAAATATATTTGAAATTATGCCTTGTTTTAATTTTTATTTCAGATTGACATTAAATGAGTATACAAGTGCATTATGAATGGAGGTAATTTATGTACTCTTTTTAATTTTATCCTTATTGTAATATACTGAATAAAAATATTTGAAACTACAATTTGTTTATATTTTTTATTCCAGACTCAAATTCAAATTAATAAAATACTAGTAAAGATAAGTTTTTATTTTCAATTTCATGTAATATTAAATGAAGATATTTGAAAATGTATATTATTTTCATGTTATTTCTTTCCAGATTCAAACAATTGAAATAATAATAATAAATAGAGAATGCTTTTAGTTATTAAGTCTATTTATTGTAATATTTAATAAAAAATATGTGAAACTATGCTTTGTTCCTGATTTCTTGTTGCACATTTTAGATCTGAATTGAATAAAAGGAATACGAATATAAAACGATTGTTCTTAGCATTGCATACTTGTTGTAATATTGAATAAAAATATCTGAAATTATGGTTTGCTACTGATTTTTTTATTTTAGATGAAAATCAAAAATATGAATGCAAAAAACTTATTTTGATTTTAAGTGTGTGTATATATATATATATATATATATATATATATATATATATATATATATATATATATATATATATATATATATATATATATTGTAATATTGAATAAAAATATTTGAAACTGGCTCGTTTTTGATATTAATTCATTACAGATTGAAATAAACGACAAAAATAATTAATTACGAATACTTTTACTTTTATCCTATTTATTGTAATATTGAATAAAGAATATCTGAAACTATGTTTTGTGGTTGATTTATTTTCATTTTAAACCCAAATTATAAAAAAATGTGCATGTAAAATAAACGTGTTTATTTTTATGTCTATTATAATATTGAATAAAATACTCGAAACTGTACCTTCTATTTATGTTTTATTTTAGATTTCAAAAAATGAAAAATGGAAGTATTAAAGCTACTATTTTGGATTTTGTCTATTAAGTGCAATTTTAAATAAAATGGTCCAAAAATATTCCTTGTGCTTGTTTGTTTTCATTTCAGATCCGAACTAAATGTAAAATATCAAAATATTTTTTTTAGTTTAAAGTCTATTATATTATCGACAAAAAAGATGAATTATGGACCCTAATGAAAAGAAAAAATATTAAATAAGACGAATTTATTACATTTAAAACCTATTATGATACTAAATAAAATTTTTAAAACCAATGCTTGTTATTCTGTTTTCTATTTTAGACTGAAATTAATTGAAAAAATATTGAAAGATGTGGAATCTTTTTAATTTTAACTCTGTTTATTGTAATATTGTATTAAAATTATTTGAAATTATTCCTTTTTTATTTCATTATTATTATTTAGATCTAACTGAAACGAAAATAAGTTAAATATTTTTAATTTTAAGTATTTCTTGTAATTAAATAAAAATATTTATTTGTTGTTTTTTTTTTTTTATTTTAGATCAAAACAAAACGAGAAACAAACATATGTAATATATTTAATTTTAAGCATTGCTAATATTAAAGAAAAATATTTAGATTTTTATATTGTTTTTGATTTATTTTAGATCGAAACACAACAGAAGAAGAATATTAGTAAAATATTTTTTATTTTAAATCTATTTTAATAATGAATAAAAATACTTGAAGTTTTTTTACTTGCTTTTTATTGCAGATTCAAATAAATGAAAAAATACAAAATACAATATGAAAACTGTCCATTTTCTGTCTTTATTGTAATTTTGAATAAAATATTTCAAACTATACTTTACTCTTGATGCTTTTATATTTTAGATCTAAATGAAACGAAAAAATATAAATATACAAGTCGAGTGCTTTTAGTTATAAGCCTCTTTACCGTAATCGTAAATAAAGATATTTGAAACTATATCTTGTATTGTTTTTTTTTTTGACACAATAGTGTTTTTTATAAGAACTTTCTAAACTATATTGAAATAAAACTATCAGAAAAATATTTTATTCTTGTTTTGTCCTTGCCTTTATGAATATTTTTTATATGTTGTTTATGATGTTATTTAATAATGTTAGATGTAGTACATAATGGAGTTGTTTTTTTTTAAAAAACATATTTACGACTCCCTAATGTGTTGTATTTTTAATAAATAATATTTTCGTGATGGTATTTTATCATTATCAGGGAGTTTGAGTGTGTAAACTCGATGAAAATAGTTTGAACTTCGTATCCAATTATATATATATATATATATATATATATATATATATATATATATATATATATATATATGTTTGTATTATATAGTCTAAATGTCATTCTTACAACTGATCACGCATTTAACCAAAAACTATAAATGCGCCAAGATCTCCATTTCAGTATTTACTTCATGACTGCTGTTACCATTAACTGTGTTCGTTGTTGCCATTTGTGACCCAGACACAGTAACGATCACTGGACTTTGATCACTACCAGTCTGAACAATCGTCACGAGATTACCGTCCTTTGTTACCTCCCTATTATCTAAATTATTTTCACTAGCACTTTTGAGTAGCATCCGAAGTGGTGCGATTTCTGCATCGGGAACTACTTTCACGTTGTCCAACGATATATCTTCGATGTTGTTGTCACCGACCTCGTTTGTCAGCACATTTACCACATTAACGACGGAACCATTCGAGTCTGACAATGATAGTGAATGTTCCCGACTGTGATCTCCTGTTATATTGGCTGAAGTCCCATTTGGATCTAGCACTGGTCGATTCGAACTGGTCCTAGATCGATAGCTTGGAGGACAACTGTATTCTGATTGAGTCGCATCACGTCTATTTGTTAACGGTGCTCTGAAAAATATATTTTCTACGACTATCAAATTGATCTGTTAATTTTCTATTTTTCATTCAACTATCCTTTAATATTAATACTTTTCCTGTTAAGTCGTTATTATAAGTGGCTTGATAATTTTATTTGCATCTTGAAGAAAATATGTATGAGCACGAATAATATGTACAATCATTACAAGTTAAAACCAGAAGTAAAGTGGATTTATCAAATGTCAAAAAGCTAAAATTGTTGTGTTGCTTGTCTGTTTGGAAGTGTTAGAAGCTATAGTATTCATTACTGTCAATCTTCGATAGGTCATTTCATTATGTTCCCGGGCATAAACCGAGAGATAAATCTCTATAGGTTCGATCTAGCATGGATTGAATGTTCTCTTATCAAGGCACTTGTGTGCTGATTTATTTTAGTATTTGACAAATACTAAAATCAATATATCATTATAATATAATTATGTTTATTTCGGTGATTCAAGGTTTTAAACAGACGGTTAAGTTCTCAAGTCGAGAAGAAGATATTTATCTTTTGTGAAGGTTAAAAGATCCAAATATCAAATATTCTTTTTTTTAGCTTATTTCAGTGACTAGACTTTCTTGGAAGCTTTATTTTCAGATATTTTCTGTTGATCAGATATGTTCTGTGTGTATTTTAATTCTTTTAAAACAAAATCCTTATTTACTCTTGGATATACTGTTTTAAAGTAGTGAAATTAATTTTTTATATTCCCTAATTTTAAATTTTTTATTGCTATATTTTTCTGGTTGTTTTCCAAAACGCCGGATACTTCCAGTATCTTCCCATGAATTTGGCAAGAAAATGTTTTCACATAAAACTGACTGTGTCTGTTCTTTTCATTTTCAAATGAAAATCAGTTTAAATTAACTGTAATTAGGCTTATTTAATTTAAGTAGTTTAAATAACTTCTCTAGAAACAGCAGAGTTGAAGTGAGGGTCTCGAACTGTTGATTTTTTTTAAAAAAAAACGAGGCTAGATAGATAAAGAACTAAAGACAGGTCTAAACAGGTTTTAATCAAAACATATTTGCATCTAAGCACAATTTTTTCTACCCAGACTTGGTCTATGACAGTTAAAACCCATGGACAAAACTGTTCGTATGTGGACATGTAACAATTTATATTACCATTTCTTTCTATTTCATAATTATTATTCAAATACTGTTCACTCACTTGAAGATTTCATAAACGAGTTTATAATTAATTTATTAAATATTAGATTGATCAGTTTCTTTTTAAATTTAAAGAGTGAGTGCTTATGGCAAGTATGCAGGTCTCAATAATTATTCTAACGCTTCAACAGTGAATAAACTAGTTTATATTTGATGTTATAGTTTGAAAAAACATCCTTGCTAGTAACATTTTTATTCAAAATTCCCTGATCACATGCTTGGTGTGAGTGTTAACGATTATTATACCTTTTTAAATTGTCATATTTTTGGTATATTGTTAAAAATACTTTCTGAGCAGTTTTTTAAGTAAATTAGTACATAATTGTCATTTTCAATCCGTTTTATTGAATTTATATATGATTAGGAATTATGTATTTTATATCAAACGGGCGAACAATATGGAATTTTATTGAAAAAGTATCTTTTTATTTTTAAAATCATGTCAAAATGTTCTTAGTAAGAATTCGAGACAATTTTTTCTTACCTTAGATTGTCAAATGCTGTCAACTGTCTTGCATTCTCTTGGCATGCAAGAGAAAACTTTGTGTAAGCGCTTTGCTATGCTAAAAATTTCTAAAGATATGGACAAATGTAAAACACAGTGCTGAATTAATTGTTTTACTTATTTTATATAAAAAAATATTACTTGTATACGTTTTAAAATGTATATTTTTCCCCTGTATATGTTTTAAAGTGTACATATAAAACTATTCCCTGTTTATGTCTTTTGTATATATTTTTGTGTTAATGTTACAAAAATAATTGTTGAGTGATATTTTTGATTTCTGTACTCCTATAGAAATTTGACAACGAAATCGCGAAAAATATATAAAATTAATAAAAACATAATACTGAACATTATTTAAGTCACATTTTGAACCATTTTTACATTTTAATTACTATGTTTCAACAAACCTTGTAGTTTTCACAATTTGAGAAGTATGCTGAATTTGATGGCGGTGTATGGGTGTATTTAAAATTTTTAATGAAAATGTCTGTGTTCAATAAAATTGAAAAAGATATAAATTCCATAGTTGCAAACTATAGATTTTTATAATGCATCAGATTTGTTCCGCAAGTCCCACAAAATAAATCTTATATATTTCAAAAACATACCATTTGTTTTTATGCAAATTAGATTGTTTAAATGTATTTAATGATATTTTTAATAGATTCGCGGTCTAAAAACATCTTTAGAGAGTAAGTATTTAGTAGAAGCATTAGTAATGCACACTACGTTAATGACGATTTTTTTATACAGTCGGTTTTAAACCTAAGAGGCATTTCTTAAAAAAATATTTGGGTACAACTTCACATTTTTCATAAATTTGGCAGTGAATATGTTTTATATTATTGGAAGTTATTTTTTGTGTTAGTTTATTTTATCTATTTTCTATGTACAATTAATTAATTATATATATATATATATATATATATATATATGTGTGTGTGTGTGTGTGTGTGTTTCCATTTTAGTTCTATGGGTATACAATTAAAAAAGCTACAAACTGCATGTGTAATTTATAGAAGTAACCCGTTTTAAAATAATTACTTCCTTGTGTGGAAACCAATAAATATGTTTAGTACTTGATTGTGTTAATAAATACCTTAATAAGCTTCCTGCGTGACTTCTATACGTTGGAGGCGGTGTAACGGCATGCGTACCACCAGGTGCAAGGACCGGCGTATGATGTCTATCCAGTAATAATAATCTGAGACGATACTCTTGCATCGACGCTTGATAGCTTGGCGGTGGAGGTCTGTATTGAAACTCTGGATACATCATCGCAGCGTACGGATGGTGTGGTCTGCCGTACGACGGTGGTAAACGCGGTACAAAACGTCTTGCCGCACCGCTACAACCCGCATCGGCGCCATCATCGTCGCCGCCACTTCCACCGAATCCGAGCATCGCACGGCATGTAGGAGCGTCGTGAGACGTTAGTCGCCATGCTATTCCACTTACGGTCACAAGAATTATACCAACTCCTGTAAATTATTAAAACATACGTTTATCGATCGGTGATATATTTTAATCTACAGTTAATCGAAAATATGTTAAACTTGCTCATAGCTTTTTGTGTATTTCCAGGACGGATCGTTTTCCTAGAATAGTCAGGGGCATGATGATTTTTTTGTAAAATGTACAATCAAGTTGTTATTTTATGCTGTCGTCAAGATGATGGCTATGAAAGTCAATTTTGATAATCAGTACGAACAGTATTTTTTATATAGTTTCTTTTTGAAGGGCAATAATACGAATTTTACAGCAGAAAAATTAAATAGAATTCATACCAAGAAACGTATGTTAAGATAAACAACGATACTTTGGTTAGTCTTCTGAATTCAAAACAAGACCTAATAGTAAATTACATTACAGAAAGACAGTCTAGCTGTGTTTCGTTATCAAAAGACAAACTTGTAATATAGATACCTTATAAGCTATCAGAATTATATCATTAACAATGAATAAAAATCTATACTTTTCCTTTAATCTTTTATGCACATGAATGTTTTTGATCACATCGTGACAAGTGAATAAAAATGGATAGTCTACACTAGGGGATCTCAACCTGGAACCATATAACCCCAGGATATTCTAAGGGGGGCACCTGTCAAAATCACGTAAAAGGGGGACACGGCACAAAATTAGGGGGCCACAGAGAGAAGTGAGAAATGAAGAAAACACAGATGTGACCGAGAAAAAAAAACAAGGAAGCGAAGTGAACAGAGAAGTGTCCATCAGTAGAATTTAAGAAGTTCTCATAGAACAACATAACAGCCAAAATAAGTTTCAGTCAGAAAAATACCATTTTTGGATCAAGAGTACAATATCTGAAAAGTTTTCACAGCTTTGGGATAAAGTAAAATTGTTTTTCATGTCATTTCCTACTTCGTATTTGGTAGAATCATGTTTCAGTCATGTGAATTATTTACTTAGTCTAATGCGGAATCGCTTTAACATAGTGGACAGAGGTGATCTTTGGCCATCCCTCACAGCAATAGAACCGGATATAAAAAAAAACTTGCTTCAGGTTATCAAACAAGAATTACATTGATCGAGAAATATTTAAAGTACATATTTTTATTTAGTTATTGTATTTTGTATAAATTATAAAAATTATAATAAAAAATGTTCTATTTACAAACAGAACGAGTTAGATTACACGAGAAAACAAATATAACATAATCGTAAGGAAGAAGTATATTGCAAAATATTCAAAGACATTCAAAAGAAGCAATCGATAAAACGGTAGCAAATATTGACACATTTTTAATTGTAGAAAAAAACCAGATGGATGATGAAAGGTTTCCAAAATAGAAAATATGACAAAGGTATAAAGAAAATGAGAAAGGAACAATAATATGCGGGTTATGCGATGAAAGCTGTGAATGCATATAGTAAAATATTGTAAAGTTAGAAAATAAATGTCGAGATTTGATATCGCATGCAGAGTCGAGACGATGAAAAATATATTTTTGAACAGAACTGTCGACAAATGGTTAAGATATAAACATTTTTTTATTAATTGAAAGGAGATCTAAAAATAATAAATAAATAAAGTCAACATTGATAATGGTTCAATATAAAATTGGATGTATTTTACTATTCTATTTCTATGAATTTTTCGTTCTTTTTTCCCTTTAATAATAGATTTTTGAAGAAAATCTATACATAAATAAATACTTAAACAAGAGTTCGAAAAATTAGTTGTCGAACAAATCATCAGTTGAAGTGCATGTTATTTATTTGAAACAATTAAAAGCATTTTCTGTTAGTAGCTTAATTAACATTTTCTAAAACAAATACAGAAACAACTGTATTTTTTCCGAAAATACCCCATGATCTCTCTGTTCGATTTGGTCGCGCTTTCGACGCTCTCTAGCGTTTGATTTGTATTAAATGAGTGGACGTCTGACACAGTTGTAAAACGTTTATTTCACGTTCATTTCATATTAAATCGAAAACGTTAACCGTTCCGTATCCGTCCGAGTACTCTCAATTCCCATCAGTCTCTATGGTTACATCCGCTTCAAGTGACGCAGCACAACGATAGCCGGACTAACTAGCATACACAGACTGCACTAATCTGCGGTTTAATAACACGATAATTAAACCAGGAACAGACGTGGTGGCATCACAATGTAACTCAGACCTTCTGGCCGACACTGGATGGGTGGAAAAGATATACGCCCAACGGCATGTAGAAAACAAATTCAGGACCGGATCGGCCATGTTATATACACGGCGGTCGTTTCGGGCCTCAGAAAAAGTGTATACTCGGTTATAAAATTCAATTCTCATTAGAATAAACAAACCACTACAGGCACTAATTATGTATAAAACGAAACTAATGTACTTTCAATAGACGGATATGCTTACAGGAAGAAATAAACTAAATTCCAGTAAGAAAAAAGTAAAAACTTACTGAAAAATAATCTTAATTGATTGCTTGTTTACTGTATCATAAATTCTGAAATCTAGGTTTCTATCTCTATTCATATTTTTTGTTTTACATTAATTTCTGATCGATATTTTTTTAAAACAGCAATTGCAGAAAACCTTGATTCATGCAAATGAGATACTGATAACGGGATCAATATGTTATAACTTTTTAAATTTATTCTCATTTTATATTCTTCTTCTTCGATTGCGCTACAGTCTAAATCGAGACTTGGCATCCTCAATTTTCTACCTCCAGATATTTCTGCCTGGTGGTTCTTCTCCAGTTCCTTACTCCCAACAGTTCCAACGCAGTGGTCGTTTGTCGTTAAATCCATCCAGTGTCGGAGGCCTTTGAGGTTTCGTAACGTTTGTTGTTTTACGAGGTGGTGTTGTTTGTCCCACGCCCAACTCCCTTTTCGAAGGACCATTCTACCGCTCCCGATAGACCTGATTTCTCTCATCATCGGAGATACCCGACCTTGAGTGAGGTTTCTGAGGTTACCAGGGTTAACCACTTGAAGATGAGAGTCGGAATTGAGTAAGAGAGGCTATGCGACGCTAGCTGGAGTCGGCGTCGTGTGGTACGCATTCACTATCCCTTGAACTCATTTTATATACTGACCCAAAATTTAGCATGAAGTAGGATGGATATTTGAAGTTTATTGGCGCTAGGATGAAGTATTTTTAGAATGGGTGCATTGTTGACTTAACAAGTGGATTATCATGAGTTTGTCTTAATCGCAAATCGAAATATGATTTACTGTTACTTTACTCAGGTACCAATTCCTAGGAGGTATTGGACATCGATGTCTCCTGAGAATTGGTGCATAATGGAACCAAAAAAAGTCACTTTTCAACGCGCGATTAAGACAAAACCAGAATGGGTGTCAGCGATTGTTTCTCTTTGATATCAATGAATGTTAAATTTTTAAAAAAATCTGATTAATTAAAGAAGAAAATGTTAAAAACATTTGTGATTTAATTCTCAATTTTCCCTACGAACGAAGATTATTTTCAATAGGTTCTTAAATTCTATAATTTTAAAACGCAATCATATCTGAATGAGATTTATTTTGATGGTTCTTCTGACCTTTTGGAGTATCGTGGTATATAATTTCAGTCGTACTTAAATCGTACAGGTTAAATAGACTGGTAAAAAAAAATTAAATGTTTTTGGGTTGAATTTTGTAAACAAGTAACATATAAACTTGCGACTAAAAAGATATCATTGACGATTCCACTGAAACGATAAAACTATCTCGTACTCTCTCTATTATAGTTATTCCGGGTTAAAGTCCGAACATTGTTCCGGTAGTTGTATAATTCGGTACACTCGACGCCCGGAAAATATAAACATTTTTCCCTGGCTGTCCGTAGTTAAGACGTCCACTAAATATCAAGCGACACAGAATCCACGCCGAAAAGGTCGTCGCAATAATCTATTCCGCTCTATCCTCGTTCCACTAATTATATGATTTCATTCCGGACCATGCCTGTGCACGAAGATAAATTTAATGCCGCCATAAACAAGTTCAATTACATAACTAAAACATGTTCATTGTATACGATGCTATCAAATTATCATAACTACGTTTTTGTTCGCTCATACACGAAACGCAAAAATGTAATCCGATGCAATTCAAAATTATAGCATTGTAGTTGTGTTGTTTCAATGATGATTATCATTAACCCGTGCCTGTAACAGACACAAAATGTACACAAACACCCCCTGCATATGGCATGATATTGGTCCCAGGAGAAACGAACTGGTCTGCGTCGCATCACGGAACGGAACGTGCACGCCGGACGAGGATAACGAATGCGCAGTCCGTTCTGAATCGTCGTTCCGTTTCTGTCTATTGAGATCCGCGCGCGCAACGGGGTCATAAATAATGCAGTCCTTAATAAAAACTATGCACTGGATTGAAGTTTCCGGATCATATTTTATATCTATGTACATTTTTTCTTATCTTGTTTACATGTTAGAAAATGCAAACTGTTACATCACTGACTGACTTTGAACAGGTGCGCCGCCGTATTGTGAACACCAGACCGATTTGTCGATGTAGTGTCCTTTGTTGGCACAAGTAATTACTATCTTCCGTTTCTACGTATACACACACGTACGTGTGTGTGTGTGTGTGTGTGTACACACATACTAAACCAAAACAAGGCACATTAGATTCTATAGAGTTAATTCCATTGTTGACATATTTGAATTATAGCGGTTGTACTAGAGACTAATTATTATTGTATATTGTCAGTACACGTAATATAATATGACGTATGTTCATGTGCGTGTGTATGTGTGTGTGTATGTGTGTGCGTGCGGTTGTCTCATCTGTGTAAACAAACAGTCGCACTGATGCGTGTTTATTTTGTGTCCGTTCAAGTGAAATTGATTTAAAACTGTTTGTTACAAACATCGGATCGTCGAGTTGATGCCGGAACGTTCGGCGAATCGTATCGATTTTCGTACTGTCGATTTATCAAGAATTATTGTTACAAAATTGTCCATTTGTTAAATTAATCCATCGCGTTTCGATGTCCGGCCGCATTGCTCTGGACAAACAGATCGAGGTGTTCCTTGATCCAAGGTTCAACATTGGTTTCTTTATTGTTCAGAATCTATTAACGTATTATTAATAGTACGACATAGCTCTACGAAAGCAGAGGAAGGCATCTGTTATGTCACGCGGTTGCCATAATTCGAGTACAGACTCTCTTTAAAATGAGCTCAATAACACTCAGCAATAAATAAATACATTTCTTTTGTCACATGATAAATCAGACGTTCAGTAAATCATTACTGATCATTTTTTTATTGTTGCTTGGTTGGATTTTGATAACGATACAATCTTAAGAGCGACTAGGTACAAACACATGTGATCAGATAATTTATTTTGTCGTTTGTGGGGTGAAAAAAATGTATTTGTAAAAAATCTTCAAAGTACTTTTATACGAAATTCAATCAGATATCCAATTCAGTTTTTCGAACCGAAAGTAAAAAAAATCAAGGAATGTATTCTTCAGACTTATATGTAGCAATTACATAAATGATGTTGACTTCATGTTCTACATTTTGTCTGTTGAACGTTGTTCTCAATGTTCAGTAACAGTCACGGAGCATACTTGTAAAGGTAAATCTCATTTAGCGCTTCTTCAATTAACGATCTTTCGATATAGCAGGGCATGCCTTTACAAGCTTTTGAACTTGATGAAAGATGGGAACGAATTATTTGCAATTTTTTGAAAGTATATCCATGAATGAGTTGTAGTATATCACTGTTTCGTTCAAACCTCAACAGAGTTTTGAAAGAAAATTCATATGCAATTAAAAATCGGTTGGTTATGTAATACTATAACGCAGTACAGTTGTTAAATTGTGGCTAAATTCACTTTTACAATTGAAACAATATTTAATAAATGATTTATTGAATATTTTTGATCGTTGCTTATATTCATTTCGATCTGAAGATAAAGACATCGCCATCAAAATGCGTACAAGCAACAAAAAAAGTGAGCAATGATGATTTATGGAACATTTTTGGATAGAAACTTTTTTGGCGACTGGAGCGAAAAAGAATTCATTCGTGAAAGTACTATAACATATTATAAAAAAGAACAGATACACATAATGTATGAAATATACAGTGTATTAAACGAGGCCTTGTTTAACGCTAGGATTTTAGGAGCGCATCCTGTGTGCAGAACGAAGCCTGCATTACTTCACTTGTCCTGGTACTGTTTTTCTATGGAGGAAACAATCTAAATTTTCATCGATGACATTGTATAGGTTTCCCGGACAAAATTTAAACATGATTTCAAAAAATATTTAGATGACATTTTACAACATATTTTTGTAAGTCTTCAGGAGATCGGTTATTATTTTTGGGGAATTTCGCAAAAAGTCCTCTTGAATGATTCCTACATACTATTTTCATCTTCATTTAACAAACTCTTCCAAATATTCATTATTCATCACTTGTTTATATGTTAATCATAATTATTCTCTTAAAAATGCTGACAAAGTGGAAGAGGTCCGAAAATGCATTACGACTTCATCAGCTTAAAGCCGCTATCTTTTTTCCGACAAAGGATTTGTCAGTTATCTGCCATATGGAGCAAAGTTATATAAAACACTGGGGGATGTTTTGAGGATTGAAATTTATTCCATTTTTTCGTAAACATTCTATAAAAAACGCACTGAATTATTTGTATATCTAATATTACTTCACATTTTTTTTTACATCCTATTCGTGATTTTGTTTCTTCTTATAATCAATCTTTACTTTCAAGAAAATGTACTAAAGATAAAACTTATCCATCGATCACTTCTTACCCTTTTATGAAATGAAATATAACTGTATGCTCTGTGACAGAGGTGGGCAACTTCTTCGATAAGAGCCACATGTAATACTTTTCATAAATTTTTGAATGTTCAAAAGCCACACAAAATATTATTTTAAAATTGTACTTATAAATAATAAAAAATACAACTTTATACTAGTCCTACTCGCTAAAGTAGAATATGTTTAATCTCTACTCGTTGAAGACTTTGATTTAATCTTCATTTTTACAGTTAATAGTTTAAACACAGTTACCCAGTTTGGACACATAATGCATATGTATGTTTGAAAAGATAAGGTGAATTACTCATTTATATATAACATTTTCTAATATCGGTACATACTATACTACTATAGATTGTTAATATAAAAATTTAGAAAAAATGACAATGAAACCAATATTGTCCGGGAGCCGCACAGAGTAGCTTTGGCAGTCGCTGTTCCACCACTTTTGGTCTATGATTTTGACCTAAAGTCATTCTAATTTAATACGTGTTAAAGAATGAAAATAACAAGTATATTTATAAAATAATAAAAAGTATAACAGTATACCTGTAAACACACTCTACATAAATCATTTCCTTTTATTAACACCTGTCCCATACTCATATTTAGAATCATTCTGCCTTAAATCTAAAATCATTTTAACAATCTCCCTGACATATTTACTAAGAATTATAAAAAGCAGTTACTTGTATCTAAGTACTCTGAAGATGATTGAAACATAACCAACAATCAAAACGATCAATAATCAATTGTTAAACATTTCTGATCAGACATTTTCATTATTCATTTTCATTTTCATTGACTTGTGAAGAACTGAGGTTGAAAAACCCATTTGTAAAATTGGAAACGATAATGACATGAAGAAAATGTTCGAAATTTAAACGAACTAACCATAAAGATACCTGAATTTATCCATCATTTCGATTACAGATATAATTAAAAAAATGTTCAATTTGATGAAACAAATTCCTACAACTTTATAGAGATGAATGATAACTAAAAACAATCAATAAACAAATAAGAGATCGATACAATGCACTTTTATACGCGCACAGAATACTTTTGGGAGCCTCAGTTCGATCACCCTTTTTATACATAATGAAACTCTATTTCATCTTGACTGAATGATTTGAGAAAACTTGAATCGCGCCGACTTTAATGTTCATTAGTTTCAAACGTCTTTATTACATTTTTAATTCAATTTTCAAGAATAAAAATAGTTTTACAAACTAAACATCGATTCTTAACTTTAAAAAAAAAGCACTTTTACTAACTAGTTTCAAACCGATTACGATATTCTCTTCAAATATTTTCATAAAGAAACATTCGAGCGATTCGACTAGACGTAAACATCTTTTCAATTAATTGTTCAAGTTCGATTTTCTTTTTAACATATTCGCAACGTCTCGATCAGATGTCGCTCTGTCGTTATATAAAAAGAGAATAAAACGGTTTCCATGAGAAAAAATCCTCTTACGAAAACTTTTTTCGTCCTTAATCAATTAAGATTTCGTAACGTAATCTACTTTCAATAATTACCTATGAAAGAAATGATCTCCCGAGTATCAGAAAAAGGAAATGCCGCAGTAGTGCATCAAATATGTCGGCGATGGGGTGTTTCTTTTTCATTCGTCGTGCGACAGAGAGAGAGAGAGGAAGATGTACGAACGGATCTGTACGTTTCGATTCGTTCTTTCGTGCTCGTACATTTTATATTCGATTCTGTGGAATTCTAATACGTTGCGTGCATCGAATTCATTCCACTTGGAGAAATGAAAAATCTTTTATAATTCCACATCTATACGTGAAACTCGTGTGAGTCTGTTTTGTGCACTTCGATTTATATATGAATTTATATATATATATATATACATATATATATATATATATATATATATATATATATATATATATATATATATATATATATATATATATATATATATATATATAGTGAGAGAGAAAACCGGAAAAGATTTATTTATAAATAATCAATTTCATAATTTTTGATTAATTCACTTAATTAACTTCAATTTGTATTGAAAATACAGAAAAGTGCTAATTTACGAAAATATATAAAAGCGTTAGCTAAAATAATTAGATAATATATCAGTGATTTATTTAAATTTCACAGTGTAACTGAAAACTATACGATATATATTGTTAGGTTGTTGGCTCTAAGGTATTAAGCAATAAGGTATTAGAACAATCTTTGTGTAGCTTAGCGCTCTGAGAATAATACAGGTTGGTAGGAAAATAATTGCGGTTTTTGTTCTCTGAACTCTAACCTCAATTTATTTCAATGAAAGTGTCATTTCGTCGCGTGTTAATGTCATTTTAAAGTGTATTTTTCGATTTGTATTTCGGTAACAAAGACTTTGGTTTTATTGTTAATTTTGCTTCAAATTAGGCTATTGAATTGAAGATGGAAAAGAAGCAAATAAGAGCAGTTTTTTTGTATGAGTTGAAAACGGGTGGTAAAGCAGCAGAAACTGCTCGTAAACTGAACGATGCTTTTGGCGTTGGTACTGTTAAGGAACGTACTTACAAAAACTTAATTTTTTACATAGTGCTCTAAATTAACATATTTTTTATTTTGTGGTCGATAAGCCTCTTTCTCTCTATCTCTCTCTCTCTATATATATATACATATATATATATATATATATATATATATATATATATATATAATATTGGTAGGAAAATTATTGCGGTTATGTATACAAATTTGAAGGTCTTAAACCGCAATTATTTTTTTACAAATGTAATATATACACACACACACACATGAATAAATAATATAAAGTTATTTCTTGTAATTCACTCTAAAAGAACAGAATCTTAACGCAATTTGTTTTAATTGAACACATTTTTGCAACCTTTAATTGAATATATTTTTATCAACCGAATATATATATATATATATATATATATATATACATGTATAAATAATATAAAGTTATTTCTTGTAATTCACTCTAAAAGAACAGAATCTTAACGCAACTTGTTTTAATTGAATATATTTTTGCAATAAGAATAATTTAATTCTTTTGAAATAGCTATTCCTGTAAATCAGAAAATGGAATCGTTCATGGGGTGACTTATTAAATTATCATTTTTGAAATCGATATATATATATATATATATATATATATATATATATATATATAATATTGAGTGTGTTCTTGTCTGGGTGTACGTTAGTGTGTAAAAATTGCCCGTTCAATTGATTGCACATTTTGATTGAACACGCGTTCGAAAGCTTCAATATATTTACTTTGAAATCAAAAGCGAATCTGTTCGTCTATAATTGCGCGCGTGTGTACCGACATACATCTCTCTCTCTGTGTTTTGCCTTTGAGGTTTAATTTTTTTCTTACAAAAGCAGAACCGCATAGGCTCGATCTCTTAGAGAGTTCATTGAGCGTTTGTATATCGTACGTACGTATGTATAATACACAGCTTTTGAGAAAGACTTCAAGTACAGCGCGTACAACGCAGTAAACAAAGACGAGCACCTAAGAATATTTATTAAAAAAAGGATGGATGCACTGAAGTGTGTGTTGATTGATCGATTAACTTTCTATTTGTATCGATTTTTTAATAGAATCCACAATATTCTTTTGAATCGGTTAAGAGTCATAGAAGTGCGATTATATTGTTTTTTTATTCATTTCATTTTATATGAATAAGTATCCTAAAAAGAAATAAAAGTGTTTTACTAGTGCGAAAGCAATCATGTATTGTATGTTTATGTAATGTAAAGCCGACGATTTTATGTATGTTTTTTTTTTCATTGAAAATCCGCCATAACGGGACTCCGAAAAGACATACCACGAGTGAGAATAAAAAAAAGTAACTGAACTAACTTAACCGCGACGTTTTTATGATCATTGGATTCTACGGTTACGTTTATCGATAAAAGTGTACGAAATTGATAAAAGCAGAACCGACGCTCGTCGACAAGTGAAGCCCGAACACGTCGCCGTCGATATGCAGAAATGTATCAGAAAGTCATAAAAACAGATACATGCTCTCGGTACGGACTTACATGCAGTACATACACATTGTGTGTACGTATATACACTTTTTTTTATTATTATTTCTATCATGTATATCCGTTATATTTCGAACTGCGGTTATAATAAAATATACGCTGCTCGTTCGATTGGGAAAACGTGCATAAACGCCGCGACGACGACAGCTCCCGTAAAAATAAATCCTGACTCTTGTGTCTGATAAAATTTTATGCGCTCGCTGTGTCGTGTACCGTAAATATTCGTTATGTTTATTACGTCGGATCACTTCTCAACTTTATTCGGATCAATTCGGTTATGTGTTTCAATATGTTCTGCTGTAACAGGAAGAAGGGCATTTCACTGTTCGACAGGATATCGAACTGACACAGAATTGTCCACTTTTTAATTTATATTAAAATATTGTAGACAATCTCATTCGATGAATATTCAAGGCAAATGTTCTTTCTCTCTCTTCATCTCTTCCTCCCTCTCTCCCTCTCTCTCTATATATAGGTGGGAACGTTTGATAAGTTTAGTAAATTTCCATAATGTGTCACTACCATTCATTTGGTAATGTTATGACTATCAATTGTCACTTTTTAAACTAGCATAGGTGAATTTCAGCCAGAAGCGACGCGTTGTTCACGTTCTAAAATGTTTGAAGTAAGCATTGTAGCAGTTGCCGCAAAAATGGAAAAAACGAGCAGGCCTTTTGTGTCGATTCGTCACTCTGGATGAAACATGAATCCACCATTATACACCTGAGTCGAAGCAGAACTCGAAGCAGGATACAACCGCCGAAGAAGGCGAAGACCGTTTTATCGGTTGGGAAGTTGACGGCCACTGTTTTTTTTTCTGATTCCCAAGGATCGATCATTCTGATCGACTACTTAACGAAGAGAAAAATGATAACACGAGCCAATTATGCAACATTATTGGATCGTTTGAAAGAAGAGCTGAGACAAAAACGGTCAAGACTGGCTCACAAAAAAAAGTGCTTTCCCACCAGATACCGTCTTACAAATCGACCGTCGCAATGGCAAAATTGCACGGATTAGACTACGAATTGATTCCTCGTCCACTCTATTCTCCGTACTTGGCTCCGCGCGACTTCTTCCTCTTTCCAAACTTGAAAATTTGACTCGGTGGGAAGAAATTCTCGTCGAATGAGAATGACATCACCGCCGTCAATGCGTACTTTGCAGACTTGACGGACCAAGTGTATAGTCCTCAATCGAAACTATGTTGAGAAATAAAATCGATTTTTTTCCAAAAAATGGTGTTAAACTTGCTTTTTACCATACTTATCAAACTACCTACGTGTATATATATGTATATACATATATATATATATATATATATATATATATATATATATATATATATATGTATCACATTATATGTTCACATTATATGTTCACATTATATGTTCACATTATACACGTCTAAAAATAAATATATTAACTTGTATCAATATTTATCTAGTGTAGATATGCACCACTAAACGATTTGATTATTTGTCTCTACAAATTATCAGTATTCACACTCCAGGTAGATATCTACACAGGTCTACACAATAAAATATATCTTAAAAGGGTCCAAAAAGCACACAGTAATGTTTACTGATGACAAGGGTATGTTTTTGTGCCTGATCGTAACTAATTATTATTGTGGTACAGATGTAATACGATAAAACTGTTTAGTAAACAGGATCGTGCATGCGAAAGTCACTGAATCTCTGTATACTAATCTGACGTTTTTTTCTCATTTTGGGAATATTCGTCTCGACATCTATTTCTTACACAGAAATTAATCGACAGACTTAAAAATCAGACTTTGGTATCTGCATTTTCTGTTGTATATCCGGTTGATTATCGCATTCCCTCTCCATAGAACGTGTGCCAAGCATAAAGGTTCACGACATGCATTTTACTAATTAAATGTTAGTTTCATTGGTCGAGGTTTTCGCTAAGAAGTAGAGTATATTTTTCTTGGCTCTCTGATCCGATTGATTCTTGGATTTCAGCCAGACAGCTCAGCAGTGTTCACGATATACTCTGGAGATCAGGTATTCTCCTACAGGTCTTTGCATTTATAGTTATAATTGTTTGTTTTTATATCTGCGCTTCCTCGATATAACATTACATGTTTTAATTATTTCATAATAAGTGTGTATAATGTAACGAAACCTATTTAAAGACTAAGTGTGTGTTGTATGTGTATATATATATATATATATATACATATATAATCAAAATTATATATATATACACATATATAATCAAAATTATCCCCAAAATATTTTCGATGACATCGACTTATTTATGAGATCGAGGTTTTATGGTACACTTTATCTCATACATAAAACAGAAACGTTTGCAATCTGTCTGCGTTAATGATTATATAGACACAAAAGAGTTTTAAGAAATATGTTTGTTTCATTCGGTTACATGTAGAAGCTTATAATTGACAAGTGGATGAGCATAGTGAGCGAAGGGGCGAAGACCCTTTTATATTATATATATACATATATGTATATATAATATAAATTTAAATTTGAAATCAAACTTACTAGTCAAACTGACTTCATATTTTATATATTTTCACAAGTCGTGATTACTTAAAGACAAATTTTTAGAATATATAGCGATTTTTATATATCCAAGATTTATCCTGGTGATCATGGTACTTACAATCACACAGTTTTACCTACCATAATTAGTTTCAACTCCTAGCCTACCTGCAGACAGATTATTGATATATTCTAGAACTGGTACGGAGAACTATTATTAATCATCGGACCAGATTTTGCACTCGAAAATCGATGTGGATCAGACATTTTTTTAAAAATTAAACGTTTTTTTCTGCGTGCTGTTAAGTTCTGAATTAAACTCAAAATATGTTTACGAGTAGTTGTACATAATATATTTTTAATTATTTAGTTCGCTGTACAAGAATTGATATTTGAAATAAGATATAAACAAAGAAGAAAACTGACATTTGAAATAAGATATGAACACAGAAGAAGCCATATTTTTGATAGTGTCCAGTGATCAGAACAAACATGTTCTTTATGCATGAGGAAAATGATGATCATATTTAATGCTAAATATTTCATTTTGAAAGACACATTATTTAATTTTCATTATGAAAATAGTTTCCGGGCTACAGACTGCCCTTGGCTGTTCTAGAGTATATAACAGGCTGTCTGAAGATGAATCAAGAGTCTAAAATAGTGGTAGGTAATTTTTGGAGACTTATCAGGTTTCAGAATTACTAGAAGAATATATTAACGGAATCAAAAGTATAAAAACAAAGATATTTCTCTCTCCCTCTCTCTATCTTTATATATATATATATATATATATATATATATATACATAAATACATACATATATATATATATATATATATATATATATATATATATATATATATAAAGAATTACTACCTCATACTTTTTTTAAGAAACGTTTTAATCGAAAGAACGTTATACACTTTTTTGTGTTTACTTTATCGATGGTTGGTTGGTTATTGGGGTTTTAGGGCGCCTCGACAGCTAATGTCATTAGCGCCCGATTTACTTTATCGACATTTTTGCAGTGATACATTAACCAAAAACAAAATTTAATAATAAATTATATCGAATATAAAAATAAGAACTACACTGTTCGACATTCTCGACAGAACTGTATCGTTCAAAGGACAACGTCGTTCGAAATAACGGGCGTACATACTTATCGAACGATCACACGGCCGAGCAGACATTTCGACTCCGATATGTGTGCGATATCGTCGAATTCGTATTAAAGTGTCAATTTATTAGATTAAACGCGTCACGTTCACGAACGAGACGTAAAATAGATGCACGTACCGATCATCAGGAGCGATACGGTGAGGTGTTCTCTTCCCGACGCTTTCATGGCGCCGAGCACGGTTCCGACCAGCACGCAGCATACGCCCACGAAGGCGATCATCACGATGAACCAGCGGATCGAGACCGGTTGGGTGAGGAGCACGCCGCAGCATGACTTTGGTTGCTCTTCGCTCGAGTAAGGCGTGCCTCCGCCGCCATTTCGACGAGATCTGCAATGAAACATAGAGAGATATAAGCGGTTTTATTTCATATCGGTTTAGACGGTTTCAATGTATTATTTTTATACAAAATCGTCTGTTTACCGAAGTAATGATACGAATTTATACGTTTTTTTTTTTAAAAAAAACAAATAAATATTTATCAGCGTCAATGTGTATAAAATGTTGAAGAATGTTTCATATATAAAACAAGAGTTATTTCAAAGTGTTACATGTCTCAAAATAAAACTTTGATACTGTAGATAAATTCCCTTACCCCACTAACCTAAGAAAAAATCTGATCAAATTGCTCAATAATTGATTTTTGATAATTTTTATGTTACTTTTTTTTAAAAAGAAATAAAATATTTGAAAATTCCTTTCATACTGTCCATAATTTTTATTTAAACTTATTATTTCAATATAATTATAGAACAGTATCTGTTTTATATATGAAACACTCTCATTATACAATTTTAACACTTGTTAAATTCATTTCACAAACTTATTTTTCATTTAATCTGTTTACAAACCTGAAAAATTTCATCAAAAATGTTAAATAACTGATTATTAATAATTTATGCGCATTTAAATGGTGATGCAATCATCATCACGGTGCTGAACCACAGAAAAAACCATACATTTGTCTGAAATACTTTTAAAAGCAACTGTATGTATGAAAAAAAAAACTATTTAAAAACATTTCTATATAAATTTCTGTGATTAGTAGCGGACTTGGTTAAATATACAGAACGTTAACATAGTATTACAACCGTCAAAGGTAATACACATAGTTATTTCCTTACAGAAAAACAAATAAGGTATTATTTAAGTTTGTAGAAGCCACCAGACTGGATAGAACGCGTCAGGGTAAATGCAAACACAAGCACTGCAATCGAGATCGAAGAGAACGGATAAACATCTGTCTCTGACCTCTGACACGGTCACTAAGTACAGGCTTTGACTCGTCGACGGTTTCCCCGTTAGATTCAGTCCATCTTTCATATAAATTATATTTTATTAACAATAGATTATCATACTGAAACGATTCTTATAATTGTTGAATGTTTGGGATGTTTTCATATTCGATTTATGAAAGTTATTTATATTCTTCTTTCACACAAAAACAAAGTTATCTTACAGAAAACAATATTTCTTTTCAATGGCAATTCTGAGAAATTGTTTAAAGTGAATATTATTTATTTATATTTGTAAGAAATTATTTAAATAATAATTCGAATTATATATATATATATATATATATATATATATATATATATACATATATATATATATATATATATATATATATATATATATACACATTTATTTATTTTGTATATATTTTTATTTGCTTTAAAAAAAAATTGAATCACTGATTGATTTTTGCAGAGATTGAAAAAAACTGGGTATGATTTATTTGGCTTATTTTGATAAAATTTATATGAATTATGTATATTATGGGGAGTTATTTGTAAGAACGTATCTGCAATATGATATTTGGCAAGCTATGTCAGAGCATATTTTAATGCCACTGAAACATTATTTGGTAAAAAATCTCAAATACAGAAATTATTAATTCGACTGTAACTTATATCAAGCACATACAGTTTTATTTTGTAGAAACATGATATAATTTTTTATTTTTGATCAATCGATATTTCCGAATATTTTTACATCTAAGTTAAACAACTTCATTTGATACAGGCATCGTTTCTTTTAATAGATGCAATAGAAAATGTAGTAATGTTAAAATTTGTATCCATTTTGATGTAAATATAAAGTACAACCGATTAATCATATGATTGGATTTTTTTATCGAAAAAAATGACGTTATTAATTGGAAATATTAGTTACAAATCCATTTAGAAACTAATGAACAAATGTATGCTTCTGAAATCGTGTGTATGCTTCTAGTTTAAATTTTCACAAGTATTACTTGTGCGTTTCTATCAATTTGAATTATAGAATATATTAAATTATGATTAATTGT
Organism: Acanthacorydalis orientalis; assembly: GCA_034766995.1. NCBI lineage: Eukaryota > Metazoa > Arthropoda > Insecta > Megaloptera > Corydalidae > Acanthacorydalis > Acanthacorydalis orientalis. The sequence goes on along the minus strand of CM068316.1, from coordinate 5,722,300 downwards.
TTTTGATTTATTTTTATTCCGTGCATAATTTTATTACATGTTTAAGTAAATACATTTATATATATATATATATATATATATATATATATATATATATATATATATATAGTTATTCATGATTTTATCATATTTCCATAGCAACTTCTAATTTATTTATACATAACAATAATTGCGTTGACATTAAGTATTTTTGTCTATTAATAAAGCATTGATTGAATACTTCTTTGAGTTTATTTCAAATATTTGAGTTCTCATTGAAAAATAAATATTGATGAATGATAAAATACTGGCAGTAAATCTATAGATTTTAATAACTGTACTTGTTTAATAGACATTAACGTATAATTTAATTATATATATATATATATATATATATATATATATATATACATGTATATATATATATATATGTGTGTGTGTGTGTATGTGTGTATGTGTGTGTATGTATATATGTATTAGGTCTACAAATTAATTCAGTGCCTTTTTTATAGAAAATGAATGTTTACCGAAAAATGAAACACATTTCAATCCACAAAATATCCCCCATTATTTTGTATAACTTTGCTTCATTTGTTCGGTAACTGACGAATCCCTTGTCGAAAAAAAGATGGTGGCGTTGAGTCGATGAAGTCGTAAAACATTTTCGGACCTTTCCCACTGCTTTAACATTTTTTTGCATGTTTTATGCGTAACAACATCTTATTCCATAGTTAAATAAATCATTCCAGTTGCTTTGCCAGCTTTTTTTCCGACTGGAATGCGAAAAGTATGTAATGGCTAATATGTTGCTTTTCGGACGCCATCGTGTTTATTACTGTTTTAGGAGGTTATGCCAACTGATTGACCAATATATATATATATATATATATATATATATATATATATATATATATAAAAGGTTTTCAAATGTTCGGAGTGGCACTTCAAAATCTTAAAATTAAGAGAAAATATTTAAATTTAAAACAGAGTTATGATTAATTCAATTTAAAGGTACCGAATTAATTTTTACACCTAATATAACATTGTGTTCGTCCTCTTCATTCTCTGACAATTCATTGCTAGATGACCTCACATGTAATTGGTTCTAATTTGAACCGTCCTGTCTCTTTTTTCTACGTTACCCTGATATTCTTACTCATTGTATTTCTATTAATATAGTATTGAAATTCAATTAATAATTTTTACTGCCTATTGCAATATATTAATTTCTAGTTATTGTAATATATCCAATCCATTTTTATTCCAAACTCTTTATTCTTCTTATATCTGCTACTCTTGTATGTTCTTATAGCTATTCTCTTATTGCTATTTTTAATATATATTTCTCCTAATTTTTGTGTTGTTTGAAGTATTATTTTATATGGCATATAAAAAAAACCGAAATCTAAACGAAGTGGATTCTTTTTTAAAAATATTTAGAACTGTCGAAATAAGTTTATTGATTTTTTTCCTAGTTATTTCTTCAATAATTGATCCATCTAATATGATAAACTTAAATAATATATTTATTTATTCCCGTACTCGTCTTTTTTAATTTCTATCGACTTATTTTATTCTTTTAAAAAATAAATATTCGAAGTATCCTTTTTGTTTCGTACGGTTAACTGGCAGCATTTTTTGATTATACTCCACTGACTGTTTAATATATTTTTTGGAGCTTTACCGAAGTATTCACGAAAATCACAATATTAATAACAAAATGTATAATTACTGCCGAACCGAAAATATTTAATTACTAGCCATAAATTATCGAACATTATTTTATGTTGTAATGTTTTTAAGAGCGCGCTATTAAACAAATGTATTCATAAATAAACGAATGATTGATTGTATTATGTAAAAAATGCTTATTAGTAAACATTAGTAACTCGAACAAGTATCGTTAATTATACATATACGTCCATTTCAATAAGGTGTTATTCACACGTGAAAATATTTTTCGACAATGTGTTCTAACATTTGAACAAATACGTATTGGCATGTGTATTCTTATGTACAGATTTCTATGTTAATAGCATTAATGACCGGTTTTGCACCATGGTGTACGTTAATTATATTTTTACGTTTGTCATACAGATAATTTCAAACATTCGAAATGTTAGAGTACTCTTCATCGCATCGACTTGATGAATTTCACGAATTCATTGATAGAAACAACTATGGCTGTTCGTTAATTCTAACAATGAAACGGTTTTACCGATTGTGTTCGACATTTTTGAATTTTTTTTCTGGTCTGTGCACGCAGAAAATAGATTTGATAGTCTACGTATAACTATCTAGTTTTGTATGAAGTGATTTTTATAAACGGATGTATCTATTTTATCTCTTACCAAAAAGTAATCCATCAGTTATATCGACGCTAGAGCAATCGTGAATTTTTTAACCATCGAATTAGCGAAAATTGTATAGAGCGATGAACACTGAGAAATTGCCTTTAACATGTAAGATTTAGAAATATTAAGAGACTGTTCCGAATTGCTTCATTTATAATGTTTTCTTTGCAAACAAGCGTCTCTCTTGTTGATTTTATCTCACTGTTCGTATATCCAAATATGAATATTTGCATACTCAGAGTTCGTCTCTGTACGGTATTCCCCGCGAACAGACAAAACTGACCACACGATCATAGATTTCAAATATTGACAGTGTCCTTTTCTCCATGAAGCATAAAGATCTAATCTATGCCTGCAGCGATGTTCAATGTGTGGTGCGAAGAGTAAGCTGCAGTTGTAACATACGCTACGATGGCGTCTCTTTCTATCTAATTTCAATGCCGTTTCATCCTTTTAAAACATATATATATATACATATATATATATATATATATATATATATATATATATATACATGTGTGTGTGTGACTGTTTATTTAACGTCGCAGACATTAGCAGAGCTTTCAATATAATCTACGAAAGCTGTAATTTGTTTAATCCATCCGCGCTTTAATAATTCGATGGCAAATAAATTTTAATTTAATTTTTTCCCCTCATGAAATTATGAACGCGAATGTTAGTGTTTGAAAACTTTTTAATCGATATTTCCGTCTGTGAATGTTAAACATTTGTTTGCTTTTCAACTAAACAATTACGCTCGTCCGAAGGCTTTATGTTTAATATGAGCACACACACACAGCCATATACATTTCTTATATTTAACAAATTAGTTCGTTTTTAGCGTCAGCACTTTGTAATAAATTCTCACGTCCAAACACTTTTAGTTTTTCCAAGTTTCCTGTTGTTGATTATCTTCTGTACGTAAATAAACAAATTCCATTACTAATATAATATATACGCTCGTCTAAACTTTTCAATTAGTACCTCAGTCTGTGTAGAATTGTTTACTTTTAAACTTTCCGAGTGTATTAAAAGGAAACATAGATTCAAATCGTACGCGGGGGAACAATGACTCGAGCCGTTTGAAACAATTGGATGCATTAATGCCGATATTAAAACATACATATGAATAAGGTTCGTAAGACTGCTGTGTGTATTAAATGAATATTGTTTCCTGCGTTTGACACTCTGCATAATTAAATCTAATTGTAGGTTAGAGTTGAAAATTCAATGGACTTGTTATGGAAATTGTCGTCGAATTTATTCAAAATGAATTCAGTCATTTTTATTTATTATTACTGTAAAACATACTTAATGCATCTGATATCATTTTCTGTCTAATTACAATGTACGTAACATGTACATTGGTTCAAAATAATTTAAGTGATTGATGTACGAAAGAGATATGCGTGGCTATAAAGAGGTCGATGATTGTATTTACAATGATACGCTACCTACATACACTGTTCCATGTATGTTTGACACTTTGCATAATTGAGTTTAATTGTAGGTAAGAGTTGAAAATTGAATCGAATTATAAAGTCATGTTAATCATTCATGAATATATTTGAATGTGTTTGTTGTGCTTTTTAATTTAAAGTTGAGCCAGAAAGCGTGGTAGCAAGAAACAATAGGCTTTGACATTTGTTCATGCATAAACATTTAATAAGAGTATATTTAGTAGTAACATATTTATTCTGTTTGATATTTATTATTATTATTATGATAGATATATTTACTTATATATATATATATATATATATATATATATATATATATACACATATATATATATACATATATATATATATATATACATATATATATATATATACATATATATATATATATATATATATATATATATATATACACTGAAGCCTATCCTATACTAAATTTATTTGTTTTCATAAAATGAAATACTGATTTAATATTTTGATTTTATATACTATAATTTATTTAGACTACATTTTATTTTTTCAATGAATAACAAAATTATTATGATATATATATATATATATATATATATATATATATATATATATATATATATAATTATATGTACATATATATATATATATATATATATATTTATATATATATATATATATACTGAAGCCTATCTTATACTAAATTTATTTGTTTTCATAAAATGGAATACTGATTTAATATTTTGATTTTATATACTATAATATATTTAGAATATATTTCATTTTTTCAATGAATAACAAAATTATTTGTGTATGTATAAAGGATTTAATCATTTTTTTCTTTTATAAGGGAAACTTTCATCTATGATATTTTAAAAATGAACAGATTGATAATTTTATTTATCATCGAAACTAAGCACCCGATTTTATCCCGTGATAAGATTTTGATTTCTAAATAAATTGTGTATTCGAATCGAAATCTACGACTCACTTTTTTGCAGATTAAGTTATAATAATTATTTTTTATTTTGTTATTTTCCTGTGTATCTACTGTTTCATTCTGAGAATCTTGAAGGTCTTGCGTATGACAGGTTCGACTTTCGTCATCACAAAGTATTAGCTGTACAAATTAATTCGGTGCACTTTTTTTTATAAAATGAATGTCTACGGAAAAACAGAAGACACTTTCACCATTAAAATATCTTGTATAACTTTATTCAATCTGTCAGGTAACTAACAAATCAGTTTTCGAAAAAAGAATGGCGGATTTGAGTCGACGAAGTCGTCAATGCATTTTTGGACCTCTTCCACAGTTTAGCATTTTTTTGCATGTTTTATGCATCACAACACCTTTCTCCAAAAATGAACAAGTCATCCCCAAGGCTTCGCAACACTTTTTCAATTGGAATTCAAAAAGTATGCAAAGACCGATATGTTGTTTTTCGGACGCCATCGTGTTCACTATTGCTTTGTGAGGTTATGCCAACTGCTTGGCCGAGATATATAGTGTTTTTAAATGTTAATGTTGGCATTTCAAAACCCTAAAACGACGAGAAAATATTTTAATTTAAAACAGATTTATAACTGATTAAATTTAAAGCAGGCAATTAATTTTTACATCTAATAGACTTTAAAATCTTAAAATTGCAAAGTGAAATCTGGTTGTAGAAGAAACGAATTTATAATTCTCACAGAGCGATAATACACTTACTTAACCGTTTTAGTACTAAGCAGCTCGATAGGGTTGTTCAGAAAATTGTCATTACATTGAGTCGGAATGCTCAATTGATGGTGCGCTCGAATTCTGTTGTAGTGGGTCGTCAATCAGAAGCGCGATAGCGCCGATTTGCATTTGTCAAGATCATATTAAACAAGTGCTATCGCATCGACATTGAGTAAAGGAAGCGCGACCGCGCTGCTTGAAATTTTTCGAAATCATACTAAACAAGCGCTGTCTCGTCCTCTGATACTCAAACGGTTCAGATAAATATTAAACTCTAACAGTAGTTTGTTTTAGAACAAAATTATCATCTATTGCAAGTTAATGTTTTTATTCTTTTGATGTGGTCATGTGCAGAAAAAATAAATGATTTTAGGTATTGAATTAAAGATTGTTATCCATTCTAGCATATTAAGCTTATGAATTTAAACACGGTATTAAACCAAATAATTGAACTTTGGTTTCGTAAACTTCACTACTTTACCATTGTTCAAAGATATGTGAATCAATAGATTTTTATAGACCAATATAGACCGTAACATTCGAAAATTGATTAGTAAGAGGATTTCTCTATTTTATAATGAAACTTTTCTGGTAGATAACGTTGAACATCTGACTGAGGATATAAATTATTCGAAGCTTTATATTTTTCTGATCTTATAGATTCTTGTAACATTTATAGATACTTCTCTTGTATGTCACCAGCATTAAATTTAACATTTAAGAAGAAAATCGTTATCTAGTCACGAACAATGAATTTTACACTCTGCTTGAATTTTTGAATACGTTCACACTTAGCAGATCGAATTCGTTTTTTTTTTCGAAGCATGGCTATGTAGTCCAAGCGACGCATTAATGTCTTATCAAAAGAATAAACAATTTTTTTCTCTATCTGAATTCTTATTTAAATATCTAAACACTCGTGCACACGATTTATGAATATGCGAATGTTCTTGTTTGTTCACTCAGACAGCATTAAATCGACCCTATTTATAAAACTACATACGCGAGACACAATCTTCACGAATTATCTACTTTCGAATGAAAATTCCGCGCTCGTCTACAATAGCATAACAGTACACACATTCCATTTTTTTTGTCTAAATTTATGAATTTGAAACATACATAATTAAAATACCTAACGTACCATGTGAAACAATCGTGTGTGTGTGTTTATGTCTTAAAAGAAATATAATTAAGCGTTAAAACAATGCACAGATGCGGTCTTTATTATAAATAAAAATGTATATATGTATACATACATACATACATATATATATATATATATATATATATATGTATGTATGTATTTATATATAACTGTGCGGTATTCGTTCTCGACCTTGGCAAATTTACTAAAATTAATGGACTATTGTTTGTAATTTAATTTCAGATAAATCCGACACAAGGTTGTTGAGACTTCGTCAACAATTAAGACTAAAACAGTGTTTAGTAAATTTTATGAAAGCGTCAAAAAAACGTATTATGTATAAATACAATCTATGACAGGCAAGCTTTATTTATATTCTGTGAACAAGGTAGCCGTTCGTGTTTTCGATCCGTGTCTGATTCTATTATTTGATTCTTAATAATTAATCTTTGTATTTCTAACAAGACAAAGAATAACGACTACAAGCATATACATATATATATATATATACATATATATACACAAATATATGCAAATGACTTAAAGAAAACAGATCGTTACATCGTAAATAAGCGATATCGATATTAATATCCTTCTGAAAAATATACTTAGCGTTGTGTTTAACATCAAAGCTTACATATTTTTCGTAACAAAGACGAACGGATAACGTCAAAGATAGTAAATCAGTGCTTTGTATAAATTATTGGACGTTCATATTAATGTCATAACGGCGAACGGAATATTTATTATTCTATTTTCAGCATTTTTGTATGCCTTTTCAGTTATAAGAGTTACGATTTGGAGCGATGCCATTAACACAATGGGCTTTATATATGAATAAATAAGCGGATATTTTATTACAGAATGTGTACTTTAAACGCAGTGCACTGATTGGAAACTGTGCGTTCCTCTTCGTTTTATTATTCGGATATAATTTATGATTTATACATATACATACATACATATATATATATATATATATATATATATATATATATATATATATATAATACTGTTTTGATAGAAACTCTTTAAACTATTGTTATAGAACTATTACACAGAAAGTTTTTCGCCGACTGTTCTACTAAAAGCAGAAGTTAAATCTCTTTCTTGTTACAATTGTACTCATTTATTGATATATGTGCATCGGCGGTATGTTGTTAGTTCTATAAATCCCAATATAAATTAAATGAACATAAAATAAATAACATGACTTTAGTTCAATGCGACATATGTTTCTCTTATATAAATGTAATTTTATTCTTCTTTTTATAAGTTCAAATCTTTATTGGGATCGTGTATCATACATGATATAAATTGATATTTATCTGTTTCACATAGAATACTTTTTATTAGTCTGTGTGCTGTATTTATCACACTATTTGTTATATATGTGTGTGTAAAAAATAGTAAGAGAATCAATATTAGTGCTTTTGGAATATGACGGTCGAAGGTCTTTGTTTTGTTTGAATATTGTTTTATTATTAAATTTATGTTTAAATGGGATGAGACATTGTGAGATTTGTGTCTGATCCTTTTGATTATATATATATATATATATATATATATATGTATATATATATATATATATATATATATATATATATATATAAAACTCTCGATTTACACGGTATTCGAATTGCACGATTTCAGTTTAACACGGTTGAATGAATGAGGAAAAACTTCCATTTACACGGCACTATTTCAGTTTAACACAGTCACAGAATTTCAATAACAAAATGTATTTTAAAACACTTTCAAAAAAAGCTCTCCATTTACACTACTGTGCAGAATAATAAGCACACACACCGCGCTGTAAAGAGTTTCTTGTTCCCTTGCATCCTAACGATAACAGAAACTCTCAAATTCCCACTCTGATGAAGAGTTGGAACAATCTGATAACGGATTTTATTAGAACAGTTCCCGACATGTCTTTGGAAACCGAATTATAGAAGTGATGATTTGAACAGAAGAGAGGTGAAAAGAAAATTAACAAGTGAAGATGATACGGAATTATGTGGTATTTATGTGGAGCCAATCTACCGTGTAAATCAAGGGTTAGTTAATATATACATATATATATATATATATATATATATATATATATATATATTAAACTTTTTTTTATTTATACCTTACATATCTCAAACAAATGGAATTGAAAAATTTTTGTTTTCCGGTTTGAAATAAGTATAATCAAACTAAACAGAATTTTTATACTAGTACGTTCGATTTTCAATAATTTTCTTTCATCTCCAAGAAACTTAGAAACATACAGACCTCCTCATATTAAATTTTATATTTTTTTTGTATTTTCTTTCTGTAATCCTTTGTTTTTGTTCATACAAACATTTTCTTTTGGATGCGTTAAGAAATGAATAAAATATCTTTGTGGAAAAACAAAAATATCAACTATACCTTGTGTATATTTTATTTAATCATTTTTTAATAATATTCGAATGAAAGTTCCATAGCAGGTATCAGTGTTAACCAATAAACCATCTTACATACACATGAAAGACACCAAGGTCCCCTTCATTTATAAATTATATCTTTCTCTTTAAATAGAAAAATCAATAAAAATGTATAAGGGTGTACAATCAAAGCTACTGTTATCTATCCTATCAGTGCTGGGAGTGAAGAAGTTGTATTTAAGGTTATGCAGATGTTTATAAACTCCCTACCCATTTTAAAGAAATTAGTATGTTATTTACGAATATAGAACAAATTATGTACAGGAATTTTTATAATAGTTGCATTCAAGGCATGTTAATTGCCTATTTATCTGGATATGTTTCATCAGTTATAACCTCAAGTGAATGAGGACAGAATAGTGAATAGACACAGTCATATTCTAGCATGGTTGGCGTACTCTGTTATTATATAAATAGAGTTTAGGACTGTTCGAATAAATGGTTTCTAAATTGATGGGTTGAACATACAAGTAATAGAGTAAGATCGGTTAAATCACCAGTTTTAATTCTTTTAGATTTTGATGGCGTAATTAAATCATGATTATATCGAAAATAACATTTAATTTCATTTTTTTTATAATTACTACCTTCAATTGAGTATTTGTGATCATTTTATCTATATAAAGTGAGTAACTATTCTTCTGAATGAAATTCATTTCATGATGAGTCTATATTAATTGATTTAATTGATTAATCATTATCCTGACGAATTACTTGAGTTGATATTTGTCACGAATAGCTTCTGATATTGAGCAATCCCCAGGTAGCCTCTTAATATATTCATTAAACATTCAATGTATCAACAAGCTGCTTGTGCACGTCTCAAGAACTGAAATTAATCGTGATAGATACCTTTTCAACTGATTTATCAGAATTAGATCATAAGGAATCACAGATATAAAAACAGACAATTATGATTTCCTTACACATATAAATTGTTTTCATTTCAAAAACCTTAAAAAAAAATCTATTCATAAATGTATAATAAATTATCATTGATCATTTTTAATTGTTGTTTATCCACATTTAGATGTCGATTCCATTATTGTCAGAGCACTAAAAAACTGAAAGATCTGATTTGTCTATACTTTATTGATTTTTGTGAGTTTTGGGATGAAAAAATCATTCATTTGTGAAAGTGATTTAGTCACTGTATCAGAATTCTATTGTGATGATTCAAAATTAGCCAGACTAGTGCTGCAAACTGATTTCGTTTCATCGGACTTATCAATTCCAGTCCATTTATCATTTCACTGAGACTATCTAATGTATAACATTTATTAAACAACTTGCGTTAAGATTTGCTATCGGAATTATAAATATAAATTCTAAAAATTTACTCTCATCATGTGGAAAGTCTTCAACACTAGGTACAAATATAATTATATAACAGAAAATACAAAAAAGATTAGCTTTGTCTATGCAACTGTAATAATATAGAAAGATTCGCAACATTTTTTTAAAAGCGCGATGAAACATACATACAGAATTCGTTCTCTAGATATGGACATTTTTTATTTAATATAACTAAGTATATTTCTACGTAATCGTTTTTTATTTACTAGGCTTGGTCAAATCCCAAAATAATGGGGTCATTCTGAGGGTCTGTTACCTAATATCAGTAAATATGACTAATGTATATATATATATATATATATATATATATATATATATATATATATATATATATATATATATATATATATATGTTTGATTAAAGGTTATTCAATTCAAATATGTCATCATTTTTCTACCATTTGTTATGCGGTTTATAATTTACAAGGTTATTACACATATAAGCCATATAGAACAACATTGGAAATAGTAGAACAAATATGATTTGAAAAAAACACCTTTTCACACGAAATTACTAAACTGTTTGCATAACGAGACAAAACAGAACAAATACAACAACAATACCATTAAATAAATACTGATTTTTTCTGTGTTATTCAATAAATGTTTTTTTAAAAAAGAACGCGTACACCGTTTGACAATAGTGAATACGTTCGAATGCCAATTTCATATTTTATTGCACGGAGCGTGACTTCAGTGCCTTATATCGTTTCGCAATCATTCGAAATCGTCTATTATGATATTAAGTAATAATAATTATTTTAAATTCCAGCAGATCGATTAACCCAAATGTTGTTGTTGTTGTCTATTTTATGTACAATGCTTCCTAATTGTGCAATTCAGTTACATTTTTCTATATTCGAGTTTTTCGTCGAGCGTTTTTGATTCGTTAAAACACATTTTAAAGTATTTATCTTCTGGTAATGATAACAGTTTTATCATTATTTCGAATAATTTAAGACTGAAATAGTGTAGTCCGGTTTCTAACCGAATCATATACTCAAGTGTTTGTTTAAATAAGTAAAATAACCTTTGTAAAAATGTATTAACATTTTTCAATTTTTTTTTCTATATGTTGGATTTCATATAACTGAATAATATAATAAGATCTAGAAATTCAAAATTGATTTTATGAAAATATATATATATATATATATATATATATCAATTTTATCAACTATGATATTAACCACTTTTGCATGAATCACGAGTCTGACTCGTGAACTGTATAAAACACTTTATTAGTCGACCACGAGTGTGGCTCGTGAACCGATGACAAAATTGTTTAACATGACAACATGATTTATAATGTTTCAAAATATTATAGTTGACTATATAATCTTTCCTTTCAATATATTACTTTCTTTCAATTTAAATAGCCATTTTGCATGCATTATTTTTTTAAAAAAATACAAGCACACGGGATTAAGGGGCTTGCAAAAGTTTGCCGTTCGAAAAGTAGTACGAATTTTGATAATTTCTCTTGATGTGGGTATCAATGTTACAGGTTTGAAATTTTATAAATTTTAAATACATGTCCCGAACAAGTTCTTTTAATTTTTTTATTGGAAGATTTTTAATAACTATGAAGGTGCTATAAATTAAAGGACTGTATCTGTTGCACGGTCAAACTGTGTACACGATTTGATCAACTGTGTCAATAGGACACCAAAAACAGAAAAATGTACTTATAGTATAATATAAAAAGTCTGGTATGAGCGGATACTTTTTTGAAATTTTGAAAATTGCAAAAATGGTAGTCGTTTGACAAAAGGGACGATTTTTGACACACATAATCGTTTATTATTAACAAATAGAAAAGCATATCGACGAATCATGCAATCACCCGATAGAGAATGTTGTTAACAATGTTAAGTAAAAATTTCATGCCAATCGGATGCGTAGTTTTTGAGATATGATGTACGCTGTTTTGAAAAGTATAGTTTCGAGAAAAACGAACGAATGCACTCAGGCTAAGCCCTGTTTCGCGGCGAACCTCCTACACTAAAATCGCTGTATCTCAAGGAATTCTCGGAATTTCAATAAAGTTCTTTTTGATAATGAAACATAAGACTTTAAGCTTTAATAATATCCAAAAAAAAACAAGTCGATTTTTCCAAGATATCAAACTTGTGCAAGCGCCTTAACAAGATATTACTAAATGATTTACTAGTACCAAATAGTTGGAAATAGAATAAAAGAATGTAATTTATTGTCTTAATTACTAATAAACATTTTATGATTAGTTGAGTAATAATCTGCAAACAAAACTTGTATGCAGTTTGCCATTCTAATTAATTTTTTTTCATAATGGTAAACTTTTTGTGTTGTAAATGTTCTTATACATTGTTTTATATTATAGCAAAGATAATAGACATAATATGCATTTGTTCCATTATTTAATTATGAACATATAAAGAGAAATGCTTCAGCAGACAATTACTTGAAAAAAAAACACACACACGCATTAATTACAATCCCAAATTTAACTCATTACCTTAACAGAGACTGTAAACCTTTACAAATACAAGTTTTTTCTTCTTGTGTAAAGGAATTAAAATACAGTTCAATAGAGTTAACAGAATTACATTAAAATGTATGTGAAAATGCACACATGTTAACAATACAAAACTTGAATGTTTAAACAAAAACTAACAGCGAAAGTTGAATATAAATTTATGTATATATATATATATATATATATATATATATATATATATATATATATATATATATATATATATATATATATGTATATGTAGATGCATGTATGTGTGTTTATGTATAAAATACTTTATTTATTGAGAGTAACTTTCCACCACTGACTCTGTCGGGCTATTTATAACGTCGCAATTCAGGACATACAACTTTCGCAAAGTTCCGCTGTTGGCCAGAGTAAGGGGAAAACACTTCTGCTGATTAATTATTATTAGCTTAAAGTTAACGGAGTTTATATCCACTTGTGAAGTATCGAAACACTAAAGTGAGATATTGACGGCGTGCTCGCTCTCTCGCCAACTTTCAATAAACAAGATTTGTTCGGTTTAATACTACGATGCTTGTCCATTGTTGCATAAATAATAACGATATTTCATGTAATAATAATAATAGAAGTATCTCTCACAATATAAACGTGGCCGATATGAACATACATATTTGTTTCGGAAATATCTTTTTAGATATGAAATAAATATGCATATATAAAAGTAATATATAGAGAGACAAATTTAAATTAAGAAATTTAGAATATATTAATTGAGTACTTTGAGGGAAATAATGAAACACATGTTGGATTGTTACAAGTTGTTAGTACTATGGTTAAATTCATTTTAGAAAATTAATTCTCTACTTCTCTAAAGTTCAGAAAAAAATATTTCTTACTAATAATGTTTGACCCCCTGACATAAGAATTAATTGAAATTCGGTATGACCACAAAATACTGTTTATTTTTCAATTTAACATTTGTGGAAGCTCGACAAAGAAAAGAATATTTACACATTGCTAAATATTATAATTCAATATTAATAATCTAAATTGATAAAGTATAATTAAATAACAAATTAAACAATTATTCAATAGTCCTGTTGAGTACGAAACTTTTCGAAACATTCTGGTAAATGTGGAGGTATTTGACATTTTTTACACTGCCAAGTCGTTCTTATATTATTTTTTAAGTACACGTTGCATCTCTTTGCAGGATGTTGCTTTCTACCAGTGGAAGGTAAACGTTCAGGAAAATGTGCCCAATTTTTTGCTTGTAACCGAGTTGGGCACTCACTTTGTGAAGGTGTGCCACGTGCCGGATAGACAGGTAGAGACAAATTACATAGCATTTAACGTTGCTAACATCAAACACCATCACTTTCGTACAAATTCTAAATAGACATATTGCAGGGTTCGTTTCTATGGTTCACACTTTAACACTGAAAATATATAATTATTTCTTTCTAATACTTGCTTTGTAGCTAACACTAAAGTGAATTAAATCTGTGTGCTTCTCAGAAACGCTAGTGTTTACAATGGTATAAGAAATACATGGCGTATCAGAGACGTTTTTGTATGTCAAAGGGTTAATAAATAATTTTCAATTTCATTTTATATATATATATATTGATAGCGATACCATCATTTCAGAGCACTAACATTTCGAAAAACCTGTACCGGAAAAACCTGTACATTATCTTGTATCTTAACGTCTCTAAAAATGACAATATTGTTATCAAAAGGTGATTTTCTTAGACGATTTTGATTCTTTTGAAATCATTTTTCACGGTAGGCTTGTGTTTAGATTGCCATTCCTGCGAATAATTTTCTCTACTTCCTGCATTCATCCTGTGTTTTGTTTTTTCCACTTGTGACCTGTTTCAAGGTTTTTTTATCCAGGAAAAAATACTAAATACCTGAATCGCTTCTGTATATTATCTAAAGGTTTGTTCATACTATTTTATGTAATACAGTATAAACTCTTCTATGTATTATACGCTCATTTTTTATGCAAATCACAAGAATGTGGTTGCAGATTAAATATTTTACATTACGAATAAATGTAAACATTAAATAAAACACGAGTACATCCTCGAAAGTATATAATATATTTATTATTTTGTTTAGCATTCGTGTACAACTACACTTCAGACTTCAAATAACACAAAGTTTTAATTAAAATGATAACAATATAGATAAATATGGAGATCAGTTTGTAGTTGAGAATGCAGAGTACAATTACGATTTTCACGTATTTTCTGAATATAGTAAAAATAAGCTTTTTATTATCCGTTGGTTAAAAAGTGAAGTGTTTAGAGAAAATCAACTCCCCTGGATATATTTGTAAGACGAGATCGTTATAAAAATAAACGTTTATATGAAAATATACATGAATCAAAATTCATGCCAACATTTGTTCGTTGGAACCATGAGTTCGTTTCATCTGGGCTGGTTATAACTGAGTTAGACTATATATATATATATATATATATATATATATATATATATATATATATATGTATATATACTGGAATTAGATAAAGTCAATGAAAGAAAAGAACAATCAACATATCACCTTGTCTATAAACTACTAAAAAACTGTTAGTACCGAACAGTATTCACTATTTAAATTACTCAACAAAATTTTATATCAAATAAATTATCTCAAATAAATTTTTGTGTGAAAATAAACATGTATCAAAATTCATGTAACATTTGTTCGTTATAACCATGAGTTCGTTATGTCTGAATTAGTTATAATTGAATTAAACTATATATATATATATATATATATATATATACATATATATATATATATATATATATATACTCGTATATATATACATATATATATATATATATATATATCTACACACACATATATATATATATACACATACGAGTATATATATATATATATATATATATATATATATATATATATATATAGTGGAATTAGATAAAGACAATGTAAGAAAAGAACAATCAACATACCACTCTGTCAATAAACTACTAAAGAACTGTTAGTACGGAACAATATTAATTATTTAAATTACCAATTGAAATTACAAGAACTATAAGTTCAGCTCAAACTCCGTAGTAAAAATAAACCATATTTAAATATAAATGGAATTGTTTACATAATGTACACTGAAGAATATTGTATTGCATGCATCCTGGAAGAAGAAGAAACAATGCAACATATAATACAGCACTGCCATTTATATACAGAAACCTTATAGAGAATTTTAACAAATGAAGAAAAACAAGAAAATAAAATCCATTAGTGATCCTTTTCGTTATTAGAAACAAAATTAAAGCAATAAATATATTTAATTTTATATATAATAGGCTAACATTAAGGCTCTTTTTATTAATGATCAAATTTTGTATCAATTATAAAACAAAATAACAAAGTATGTAAGCAATGCAATATAAAATGGGAGCAAGTATGTATGTATGTATGTGTGTGTGTATATGTATATATATATATATATATACATATATATGGATGGTTAAATAAATAGATCTCCGGTACAATTTAAACAATACTTGTTCTCCATTAATTAAACTTCACATGTTGAAAGTCAAATATTGAAAAAAGGTAAGCAAAAATGAATAATTAAAATTTGTACAACTTTTTCGAAATGTCCCGGGTCGAAACAATCAACTTCCGCTTTTATACAAGAATTGTCACCACAAACAGAAACGAATAACCGACGAAAAAGAACAGCCGCGAAATGACAAAACCGTCAACGTCACGAAGACAATATAATAAATGTTAATGAAACACTCTCGACTGGACAAATGAATACAACAGAAACGCATTCGTTAAAAAACTTTTTTTTAACAAAAAACAGACATAGGGAAATAAATTCAGTGAGTTGGATACACATACATGAACACACACACTCACATGCAATATATTTATTTAGTCCTGTGTTTGGAAATGCGCGTCGAGCGTCCACGGGAATTTCAAAACGGTTTAATAATGGCTCACACAGACCAGACATCACGACAGTCGGTCGATTATGCAAGCTTGATGGAGTGGCACCATCATCTTTTTAGCATCGTCATGTCTCGCCGTCTTAATTGGACAATATTTAGCTGTGTGTCTGTCTAACTGTTTGCCTTCCTGGCTGCGCCTGTTCAGTCGATTGTAGAAAATGATACTTTCTCTTCAGTAACGATATAAAGAAACGGTTTCATATTGGAACAATCAGTTTATTATTACTGTCTCTCGAATCGAATGAAAATGTCTCGTCAGTCGGTATTATTTCGAAACTATTATTTATAATTGACAATTACTGGTTGTTCTTTATGTACATAGACTGTGAAGTGATTTTTTTTATATCAGTACGTCGGGATCTTATTCCTTGTTAGAAATATTCAACGAACAAGATATTCTAATTCCATACTAACAATCGAGATGAGATAATTATTTCCCTATACAAGGATGCTAATTGACTTGTTTGTTTTTTATACAGCATGTATTTTATTTTTTTTAAAAAAAAACAGTATATTTCAATTAACTTAGAATTTCTTATTTTCCTATAATCAATATGCGTTGCCCTGACGGTTTTTCTCCTTTTGGATCCGTTAAGTTTCTGTTCTTCGTTCTAATTTCAGCAAACTTGCCATCAAAATTCATCACAGTACTTATATCCTGTTTTCGTTTTATGAATGTTGGACACATGGGCTCATGACTCATGATTCACAATGGGCGACATATTTAAAAAAACGTAGTTTCATTCAAAACATAGTATTATTCCAATGTTTTCAAGGAAATGAAGAATTGCCTCATATACAACTATTAACAAATGAATGAACAATAATCCTGAAACAACACTGATTAATTACCTCATTTTCATTCTTTAACCAAAACGAATTCATCGCATGTGAATTACAACGTAAACAAAAAAAATTAATCGAAAAATCTAGTTATGTATTCAACAATGATGTAATTAATAAAAAAAAATAAACTAGAAAATAACTTCCCAAACAGATAAACGGTGCAACTAGGATTTAGTATTACGCATACAGCAAGGTTATTCATACCAAAATACTAAATCATCATTTCTTTCACCACGAAATCATATTGTTCGAACGTTTGTGCAAGGCTACAGCGCGTTAATTATAAACTTTAACATAATAATAGTGAAACTTATTCTGAAATCAACAATTGATCATAAAAAAAGTAACAAGAATCTGAAAGTTATACGAGAAATCAGTTAAATCCGATGATCAGAACGCACGGACGAGCCGGCACGTCGGATCAGAACGAAATTCGATTAAGTATTTAATTAGCACTCAGTCTATTAATTGAATATTAATATTCAGTTATTATCTCGTAAATAATTATAAGTCGGGCGGTTTTTTTTTCTTCATAAAAACCTTTAGTTCATGGAATGTAGGCTGTACTTTATAGTCTTTTCAATCGTTTGAATAACAGCGTTCGTTTTATACAAGGTTGTTGTTTGTATTCAACACGAAATTTAAAAAAAGACTGTATCTTTCGATGGAAATAATCATACTGATACATATTTCCAATTTTAGATACTGAGTAGACAGATATTCATATTTTTAAGTAATATACTGGATCTGCTAATAAAGTCCTCATGAAATAATAAAAATAGATACAAGTACAAATCGGATGAAAATTATAAGAAGTATATTACATCTTTATTTTTAAAAAGGAATTGTTTAAGAATTGTTTGTAGTTTTGGTTAATATTTTATATATTTTATTAATTCAAACACTACTGGATGGAATTCAAGTGAATTACCATTCCAGTGTTTATTAACATATTGTACTGATGGTTGTGTGTCTTCTTGTCTAAAATTTTCAAATAGATTTTAAACAACATGAACTGAATTATTTCATGTCGTCTTATTCGGGGTCCATGGTTCTCAATAATGTTTTTAGATGCATCTACCAAGATCCACTAGTTGTTTGGCTGGCAGGAAAATTATTTCGGTTTTTGTTTTCTGAATTCTATCCTTAATTTTGTTAAAGTGTAATTTCATTGTGTTCATGTTATATCATTTTAAAGTGCATTTTTCGGTCTGTATTTTGGTAACATCGACTTTGGTTTAATGGTTAATTTTGTTTCAAACTGGGCTATTGAGCTAAAGATGGAAAAGTAGCATACAAGTACATTTTCTGTATGGGTTCAAAACGGGTGGTAGAGCAACAGGAACTGCTCGCGAACTAAACGATGATTTTGGTGTGGATACTGTTAACGAACATATGGTGCAGTGGTGGTTCCAAAAATTTCATTCTGGGGACGAGAACCTTGAAGACAAAGAAGGGCACGGGCATCTTTCTTCAGTTCATATCGACCAACTGAAGGCATTAGCTAAATCAGAACCACGCACAACAATTCAAGAGCTCGCACAAAAGTTAAACGTTAGTCATCCAACAGTTCTGGACCACTTAAAACAGCTATGAAAATCAAATGTATATGAATTTGAAGGTCATAAACCGCAATTATTTTTCTATCAACCCAATAGCATCGCCATCTAGATACGTACAAGTAATGATCAGTTATCAATCATTGAATATTTTTGATCCGAAGACTTTCTCATGGTATGTAGTGAAAAAATCGTTCATGAAAAATATAAATTTGTTTATTATTAAGTAAAATTGAAAGAAATGTTATTTCTCAATTGTTATATTCAGTATTTTCTGGTTTATTTGATCATTATAGGATAGATAAAAGAAAAACTGCAAACGACTTGATTGATATTTAACCCTTTACAGACCACTGCTCAGATGTTCTGGACATTGTGTCTCAATTGAACAGGTCTACTGTCCAATCCCTCTGGACAGATTTCACTGCCATGCTGAAGATAACTTATTTCAAGCATAGCAATGAAATACATATACTAACCAAGAAATACACCACTGTCCAGAGGACAGTATTTGGAGTGGACCTGTTTAATTGAAACGAGATGTCTAGAACGTCTGGACAGTGGACTGTAAAGGGTTAAGAAAACGATTACAATAAAAGCAGCAAAATGCGTTAGTAAACACCAGTAGCTACTAAAGACTACCGCTGAATAGAGATTATTTTTAAGGAAATTATATTTAAAATTCTTTCCACTAATTAACCTGTTCCGGCCTTTTTGTATAAACATCATTATATATATATATATATATATATATATATATATATATATATATATATATATATATTATAATGCAGATATGTATGTATGCATATCTAAATATAATTAGATATATAATATATGTACATATTAAATAATCGTCAAGTGTGTATGTTCTCGCATAAATACTATTGTTTACATAAAAAAATATTTTTTCATTTAAAATAATTACAGCATGCAAATATAATGAGAACAAGACAAGAACACCTAGTTTTCGTGCGAGCGAAACACGACGACGACGTACGGTTCCTCGAGTCTTTTGTACGTAACCAGCAATGTGCATTGGGAGTTTTACAGCGAGACTGGAAACTGGGTCAACCGCAACTTTGTGTTTTCAACGTTAATCTAAAATATCTCGTTGAAACAGTTTGTAAGGCTGACAGATTATCGTCTTACGTAATAGTTGAATCAAGTAAAATCTCTCTCTCATACACAATCGCACACACACACATACATACATATATATATATATATATATATATATATATATATATATATATATATATATATATTGTGAATCCATTATAAATATATTCAAACAGGGTGGAAGCTGTCTGATTAAAGAAAGTACCATCAAATTGTCTACTTCATTATGGGGTTTGTAATAAATGGGACGGATATCGACTATGTGGGTGATAAGTCTTGTCTGCGTGTCACGTACAACATGTCACAAACAAGATTGGGGCGGTCGGTGGGCGTCAATTCGTGGGGCGGGTGTTGCTAGTAGACGTCAGTGGCGGCGGCGTCTGTTCGGCTTGTTAAGGGTCGCGTAACAAGTGAAAAAGGACGATAGTAAATCACAACCATGTTGTTTGTCACACATAAAGAAGCGATGAAGTGTGGGAAGACGGTGCGCGACGATGTTAATAGGCACCGGTGGAATGTGTGGTCTGAGTGTGTGCGTGCCCGTTTTTTTTCTCTCGGTTTTGTCGGAGAGAAGATGCTTGTAATGTGACTTGGCTCGATCGGTTTTTTCTTCCCTGCACTTGTAAATGTTTATGCGGTCGAACAAAAAAAAAATAAAAAAAAACACACAAGTAGACGGTCTAATTGGCTGTCAGCGGACGGACGTGAATTTGTTAATTGTCGCTTTTTTTATAATTGGGGCAATGATTTAAGTCTTGACAGTAGAATTGTAGATTTATTTACAAACATTATATTTATGTAAATTGTTAAATCTGTCATCAGTTACGATTCAATTACAGATTTGACACTCTTGCTAAATTAAATTTCATGAAAACAAGACGAAGTTCACACCCCAAATATGTTAATTATTAGGCTGGAACGAAAGGAATTACGGTTTTGGTTTTCTGAATTCTAAACTTAATTTTTTTCAATGAAAGTGTCACTTGATCGTGTTCATCTTAATATCATATTAAAGTGCATTTTTTGGTCTGTATTCCAGTAACAACGACTTTGGTTTTATTATTAATTTTGCATCGAACTGGGCTATTGAATTAAAGATGTGAAAGAAGTAAATAAGAGCAATTTTTTTTGAGTTCTAAAAGGGCGATAAAGCAGCACAAACTTCTCGTAAACTAAACGGTATTTTTGGTTTGGGCACTGTTAAGGAACGTACGGTGCAATGGTGGTTCCAAAAAAGTTGTGTTGGGTACGAGAGACTTGAAGATAAAGAAGGTTGCGGCGTCATTCTTTAGTTTATAACGAAAAACTGAAGGCGTTAGTTGAATCAGAACCTCGCACAACCATTCGAGAGCTTGCACAAAAATTAGGCATTAGTCATCGAACACTTTTAGACTTCTTAAAACACCTAGGAAAATCAAAAAAAGAGAAAAATGTATATGAATTTGAAGGTCATAAACCACAATTATTTTTCTACCAACCTAATATTTCCTAGTCATACACTGAAGAGTAACTTATTGGTTCATTCGTGAATAATCTTCTCCCATTTGAAAATTTTCAACTGAGAGAACTAACAATAAATCACTCTTTAATAAAACATTTAAATACAATTAATGAATTTCGTTACTGAGACAATCCTGCTATAAATTTACCAACTTGTAGCTTTTTACACGTTTCTAGTTCATTTTATATACAAAATAAACTGAATAATGAAATAAATCCATGTATATTCTAATTAAAAATTTAAAAAATAATAAATTATTCATTAAATTTCTGGTTTGAAATGTTTTAATATTTCTCTAATATTCTAACGTTTGAAACTTGATTCAGTTCGCAGATTCTTGTGTAACTGAGATTTTATATAAAACATTCAACAGTTCTGGATTACTTAAAATAGCTAGGAAAATCAGAAATGAGAAAAATGTACATGAATTTGAAGGCCATAGACCGCAATTAATCTACCAAATAAATATTTCTTAGTCATACACTGAAGAATAACTTATTGGTTCATTCGTGGATAATCTGATTCCTCTTGAAAATTTTCAACTGAGAGAACTAACAATAAGTAAATCAAACACCTAAATACAATTAATGAATTTCGTTACTGAGACAATCCTGCTATAAATTTACCAACTTGTAACTTTTTACACGTTTCTAGTTTATTTTATATGCAAAGTAAACTGATTAATGAAATAAATCCATGTGTATATTCTAATTGAAAATTAAAATCAAGACAAATTATTCTTTAAATTTCTGGTTTAATATATTTTCAATATTTCTCTACAATTCTAATGTTTGAATCCTGTATTCAATTTGCTGATTTTTATGTAACTGACACTTCATATTAAATAAAAATTTATATCAACGGATATTTTTACAAATTCGTCTAAATTCAGCCGACAAATCTGTACTCAATGCAGTATGATTATTTTATTTTGAAACTAATTTCTGTTGGCATGTAATAACATTCAATTACAGTGTAATTGAAGAGAAGAGAAATTTTTTGTATGAGTTCGGGTGGTAAAGCATCAGAAACTATTTGTAGTTGAATCAGAACCACCCACAACATTTCGAGAGCTTACACGGAAGTCAGGTGTTATAGTGATCCTACAGTTCTGGACCGCAAATGGAAAAATATATATGAATCTGAAGGCCATATACCGTAATTATTGTTCCACCAACCTAATATGTTCAAAATAGTAGTAACATTAATGATCGGCGTCGTCAATTAGCACACACTGACCTGATATTGAGATATTTTCTATATAATTTGTAATTGAAATATTGTATTTTTTTAAATACAACTTCTTTAAATAGATTTATAAAAGAAGTAATACTGATTTCAAACTTATGTTAAATAGTCATCTTGAATTTATTCAAGTTTGAAGTTTGAAACCGACATGTTTTTTATATTTTTTGTTACTGACATAGATATCAACTGGTGATATTGGGTAAACAAAAGTTAATGTGCCAAATAGCAGAGCTGGTAAATGAAGTGTGAATCGTATTCAACTGAAAATATGATAAACATAAAACAGACATATTAAAAAAGCAAGGGAACGTATATTATCTTTATGTTAACTTGATTTATTAGAGATCGGTCTTTGGTAGATTAATAAATACATAACTACGAATATTTGATCCATTTCATTCATTTGTGCGATAAATTGAGAAATGAACAGAGTGAACACAAATGCAGAAACACTGTTTATAAATCATTCAGTTGTTCGATATCTGTGAAGTGATTTAGTAAGTAAATTGAATAAACATAAATTGAGAACAGAAACTTACTGACAAAGGATTTAAGCAAATAAGAAACATCTAAAGGGATTTTCTCTATGAGAACTTTTCAACATCCGTGCATACAGATCCACGACGCTGATAGCATTACACGTTAAGAAACATTCACATACTCCGGAAGGACTCTCATCTCGACTATTTACAGAACACACGAGGACATTCACCTTGTCAGTCCTGACAAAAAAGTTACGAACACGAACACATTCCTACGTGTACGTGTACACACACACACACACACCTACGCACGAACGCCACACTCGAATCTACTCACATATATATACACAGTCTCCCGTACAATATTTATCTAGTGTATAACATCCCTTCTTAAGACGTCACCCCGAGACGTGGAGCAGAAACATAAGGCCGCACGTTATGGCGTCGACACGTATAGCGAGAGAGCTATCTAGCGGGACGCGAACCGGTACTTGGAAGAATAACAACGCGAGGTTGACGTAAAGTGACACCAATTTCATTTCGTCCATCTTGTTGGTAATGGCGTCGCATGAAATAGGAGATTGATGAATGGTTTCGATGTTAAAAGGTCTGCTCCATTTTCGACACGACGTGCGTCGCCGCGGCGAACGGCGACGTCGGGCGACGGGACTGTGATATTTTTCGTGCGCAAGAATTCCGTGTTATTAAAAAAAGAAAACATTATACGCGCGCGAATGAAAAATGATCCATCGGGTATTGGTTCTGGCTAAACGGAAACGCGTTCTTGACACGAGCTGGCGAGCACAGGTCTCTGCGAACGCACGTCTGTCGACGACGCTCGTTCCACTGAATATACTGTTTCAATTTTCGTACAGTACTTAGTTGACATCCATCTTTCATACAAGACATTCTGCGAGAAGCAAAATTACTGTAGAAAAAATGATTCGTTTATGTACAGATACTTTAAAAAAAAAATGATTATAATTTATAAAGAGTCGCTTCTAAAGCACTTTCATGATTCAATGATCGATTACTAAAATTACTACTCCAGTTTTTTTAGTTTTAAA
Organism: Acanthacorydalis orientalis; assembly: GCA_034766995.1. NCBI lineage: Eukaryota > Metazoa > Arthropoda > Insecta > Megaloptera > Corydalidae > Acanthacorydalis > Acanthacorydalis orientalis. The sequence continues at coordinate 5,697,519 of CM068316.1, read as the reverse complement.
TGACCAGTCCGCTTTTTGCTCACATGAAACATTTTATGACCAACTGTTTATTATCAATGGCAGCATTTTTAATTTTTTTAAAAAATGGAAACATTATTATAAGGTTGATTTATACGATAATTTATATGATATTATAATAAGGCTGGTTTATCAAATTTTGATACATTTTAAAAACGTATTTGAAATTTATTGACAGATTTTCTCTATTCTCTTATAAATAAATATTTTTCATGTCTAGAAAACAAATTGTCTTTTTAAAAGAATTATATAATTATACCATAAATAATTTTTGAAAAATGATGAAAAAATATATTTAATGCAAGAGAAAATATCGAAAATTTAAACATTCAAAACTATAAAATATAAGATTTTTTAATAAAAGCGAATACTTCTCTGGAACTTGATCCATTAAAGATCTATTTCAGTACAATGTTTTCAAAAAACAAATATCAAGATAGAAGATTAATATGAAATATTTGGTCGGTAGAAAAATAATTGCGGTTTATGACCTTCAAATTCATATACATTTATTAATTTAAGTGTTTTTAAGTGGTGTAGAAATGTTTGATGACTAACCCCTCACTTTTGTACAAGCTCTTAAATTGTTGTGTGTGGTTTTGATTCAACTAAAGCATTCAGTTTATCGTTATGAAGTTAAGAAGGGTACCCGGGACCTTCTACATCTTCAAGTATCGCGTCCCCAGTACGAAATTTTTGGAACCACCATTGCGCCGTACTTTCCTTAACAATATCCACACCAAAAGCATCGTTTAGTTTACGAGCAGTGTCTGCTGTTTTACTACCCGTTTTGAACTTGCTATCATTTGATTCTTTGTAATTCAACAGTCCGATTTGAGGCAAATTAATAATAAAACCAAAATCGATGTTACCGAAATACAGACCGAAAAATGTACTTCAAAATGATATTAACATGAACACGATGACAATATGTATAAGAACAAAAGAGCAATAATTAAATTTAGAAACGGTCAATCGAAGATAAGATTTAAAAAGAGATAAGGAGAAGTTGTATACAGTCTCCTGATTGGATGGAATGAGAGGAAGGATGAAGGAGGAAAAAATACATATAGAATCAAAACAGGTATACTGAGTTTGAGTTGATGATTTTAGATTCGAGCAGAAAGTAAGAAAACATCGAAAAAAATGTTTTGAATGGAGAAATTTATTCACTTCGAATATTAGCTTAGAAGTAAGCGAAAGATTGATAAAGATGTTTGTTTCGAAGAAAAATTTGAATGATTTGAATATTTGAAAAGAGAAGACTATAGGTTTTTGAGACTGAATGATATAAAAAACTTTAAAATAAGATAGATGATTTGAATAAAGAATGAGAAAGTATTCAGAAAAGTAGGAAAATGGAGAGATTTGTAAAATGATGTTATGGAATTTATTTTAAATCATGAACGGTTTAAAAGTACAACACTAGAACGATAGAGAGAGAAAATAAATGTAAAGGAAGATCAAGATTTGAATAGGAGAAAACTTAAAATGCCACAGATACCAAGAACTAAAAAGACAATCAGGTAGAAGAAAAGAATGGAGAATTGCAGTGAATCAATCTACGGACTGGTAGCTTAAAGAAGGGGTAGCAGAATATAACATGCACAGTACATGTTACACTCTATTATTCGTTTCTGAATACAATGGCGTATTATAGAAAAATAAAGGCTATAAAACTTCTTTTAATGTCAGCTATAAACATTGAAAGTGGTTTATTGTTCGCCCTTCAAGAAGCTCTAAATGTCGATTAATGAATCATAATCGTAAATTCTGGTTTATATCTTATCTGTCTTAATAAAATTGTATGAACGGGAATCGAGTCTAATATTTTATAAAACGAATTAATGACAAACTTTCTTTATTTGTGAATTTAACGAACATGATTTTCTTCGATTGGTCACTTTCACTTCCTTATTATTGTATTTTATTAAAACATAATAGTTTAAAAAATACATATAAAAACACGTTTATATCATTTCTTATGTTTAAGTATTTTATACTGGTATATTTTTTATGTCAAGTCGTTGAACTTGAATATATATTCATCAAATAGTTTCGAAACGTTCATTCATGACGAATGCATTAAATAAATCAAACATTTTATAGTTTTTTTTTTCGATTGTACGACAACTCGATTTAATGAATCATTCATTTTCCTTAATTTAAAAGTTATGAGATTTCATAAAATATCAAACTATTCGGCTGGTGCAAAAATAATTGCGGTTTTTACGTGTCGAGTATAAAGATGAGCATATATATCAGTTAAAAATTATATTTACTAATCAAAATAATGATCATTGACCTATACATTTCTCCCAAGGGGAAACAAGTTTGTTTATTCGTACAAGATAAAATTCTGTACTCCTGGAATTAACGAATTCACCAAAAGCTTTGAGATGATGCTTGATAAAAGTCAAGAGAAGGTTTTCAAACGAAAACCTTCTATCGTACGAAATTACTCAAATGTTTTTAAAAAGTAGAGAATAAGGAGGGTGAGGTAAGGTTTCGTAACCCAGTTCATTTAATTTTTTAAAGTCATTTGTGAGACATGTGGTCTGGTGTTGTCATGAAGGTCCTCTTCGATTGACTAATGCTGGCCGTAAACGATGCAACTTCTCATGCATTTTTTTTCAATTTCCTCACAATATTTTTCTGCTGTTATTTTTTACCAAGATTTAAGAAGTTGTAGGGAATGATACTACTTGCCAACCACCAAACAGTGATCATAATCTTGTTTTCATGAAGCTTCGGTTTATGAAAATGTTTTGGTGCTTCTTCTCGATCTAACCACTGGGATGTACGTTTCCGATTATTGTAGGGAATCCAATTTTCATCACATATGACAATGCGATCAGAAAGAGATCATTTTTGTTATACAAAAGAAGCGCAGAGCAGATTTCGTATCGCCGAATTGCTTGATGTCCGTTTAGTTCATACGGAATTCATTTATCCAACTTTTTGTTTTTCCAATTAGGCTTAAATGTCAAACAACTGTTGAATTATCAACACTGAGTTCTTCTTCCATCTCTCGAATTGTTTTACGTGGGCCCGCTTCAATAATGATTCTTAAATCATTACTGTCTATAGCTGAAATACGTCCACGACACTCCACATCATCAAGACTTTCGTTTCCATTATGACATTTTTGGAACCAGTGTTGAGAGCTGCACGTTCACTAATTGACTCTTCGCCAAAAACAAATTTGATATTTCGAGAAGTTTCTGTTTCTTTACATCCCAATTTAAACACATCCAACAAAATCTCGTAAATTTTCTTTTTTCCATGACTAATTTAAGAGGTTATATCCAAAAATACTAAAGAATGAAATCAATAGACATAAGATGAAATCAGTAGTGCTGATTTCATTGCTTACGATGATACATCACACGGCTATAACAAAGATAACGCTAACTAGAAAAATCGGCGTTAACTTTAGAACGATAAAAACCGCAATTATTTTTCCACCAACCTAATACGTTATTGATAATTACTGTAAAGCGAGTATTATTAAATTACTGCACAGAATGGATAGCACATTTATGTTCGAATACAAAAATCTGTTTTCATTTAAGTTCCGTTTAGTGTTTTAAACACCACCGACATACATTCTGTGTGTACTACTTTTTTTTGTAATGCGAACAAACACACACATTGTGTTTTCTTCAAACGCTCTCCACGCGACGATTTGTTTCACACTCGGAACGACTACTGAAAAATGAATAAGTTTTTAATCTACTAAAAAGCAGGAAAAAAAACACACACACGACCATCTTGTTTATACATTCGTTTAAGTATGCATCGCGTATCATTTGTTTTGAGAAATGTTCACTTCGATCATCCACGAATATACTTATGTTCCAGAGGGGCGCGTGCGTTCATGTCCTCCGCATGTATCTGTTTGTATATATATTTTTTTCCTCTTCAGACACGCTCATGTTACACACATATGTGTGCGTGCGTGTTTTATCTGTACGAGATACAAGAACAAGTGAAAGACGAGCAGAGATAGGTTAGATCCGAGGTTATGTACGAAAACCAACCGCGCTACTTTCACAGATTGGTTTCACGTCCGTTCCTGACAACAGGCGTCCGTTTAATCCCGAGCAATCGTTTTTCTTCCACGTACTCAATCCGCTCGTTCCTTCGTCACACGAATTCCTACATACCGCAGTAAGTGTGAATTTCTCGTTACTTTCCAGTAACAGCGATAGATTTGACGCCGCAGGGATGACTGAACAGTTTTCCGGTTAGGGGTAGAAGACGGCCGAGTCGTGTATGACTTTTTTCTACCTCTCCTTTCACACATACATCAACGTCTCCGTAACTAAAAACTTACGAACAGACATTACCATTTTCATAAATATCGTTTTAGTGGAATGAATCGATGGATGAATGTTTATTATGAATTTTTTTTCGTACGAGGCCGACTAAGAAGCCACTCTGAACAGATATATAATGTAATTTTCACACGAGTCGATAAATTGTATGGCAATGTTTGTTCCAGGACGACTGATGTTTATTAAAACCAATTAATTTCAGTTCTATAATTAAAATGCGATTTATGACGGACGATCTGATAAATTATTGATGTACTAACAGTTAGCCCGTCAATAATGACGAATGTAATATTAAATTGAAGCAATTAATTGTATTGGACATTTAAAACTAAACGAAAAATTTAATTTCACGGTTTTCGTTTCGCCCGTGTTGACCTGTTGTTTTTTTTTAAATTACACCGTAATTGAATGTTATTACACGCCAAAAGAAATCATTTTCCATATAAAAGAATCATACTACATTGGGTATAGGTTTGTCGGTTGAATTCAGAAGATTTTTAAAAATATTCGTTGATATAAATTATTTAATTCATATCGAATAATTTTGAATTAGTCACATATTAAATAGTGACTTAGTGTTAGTTCTTCAAGTTAAAAAATGTCAAAAGGAATCAGATTATCCACAAATGAACCCATAAATTACTCTTAAGTGTATAACTAGAAAATATTAGGTTGGTAGAAAAATAATTGTGGTTTATGGCCTTCAAATTCATATACATTTTTCTCTTTTCTGATTTTCCTAGCTGTTTCAAGTGGTCTAGAAATGTTGGATGTTTTATATAAAATGTAAGTTATACAAAAATCTGCGAATTGAATACAGGTTTCAAACGTTAGAATACTGGAGAAATATTGAAAACATTTCAAATCAGAAATTTAATGAATAATTTGTTCTTATTTTAATTTTTAATTAGAGTATACATGGATTTATTTCACTAATCAGTTTACTTTGTATATAAAATAAACTAGAAATGAGTAAAAAGTTACATATTGGTAAATTTATAGCAGGATTATATCAGTAACGAAATTAATTAATTGTATTTAAATGTTTGATTAAAGAGTGACTTATTATTAGTTTTCTCAGCTGAAAATTTTTGAGAGGAATCAGGTTATTCACGAATGAACCAATAAGTTACTCTTCAGTGTATGACTAGGAAATATTAGATTGGTAGAAAAATAATTGCTGTTTATGTCGTCAAGATTCATATACATTTTTCTCTTTCCTGATTTTCCTAGTTGTTTCCAGAAATAGTTATCTCCAAGTGATCCAAAGCTGTTAGATGACTAACGTCTAACTTTTGTGTAATCTTTCGAATTGTTCTGCGTGATTCTGATTCAACTAGTGTTCAGTTTGTTGTTATGAACTGAAGAAGAACGCCTCCGATGTTCTTCATCTTCAAGGCTCTCGTCCCTAGCACGAAAATTTTGGAACCGCCATTGCACAGTACGTTTTTTAACATTACACACACCAAAAGCATCGTTTAATTTACGACTAGTTTCTGATGCTTTATCACCCGTTTTGAAGTCATACAAAAAATTCTCTTATTTGCCTCTTTTTCATATTTAATTCAATAGCCTGTTTAAATTAAAATTAATAATAAAACCAAAATCGATGTTGCTTAAGTACAGATCGAAAATGGACTTTAAAATGATATTAACATGAATACGATGAATGACACCTTCAATGAAAAAAATTAAAGTTAGAATTGAGAAAAAGAAACCGTAATTATTTTCCTACCAACTTAGTAAAATCAAGATTAAACATATAATTGCGTTTTTACATGTTTAATCTTGATGATGTGACATCCTAAGTAGCTTTATCGTTTTGGATCATCTAACATTTGAGGTAACATTGGCAACATTTGAGGGATTGGCAAGAAATTAATTTTTGCAAACAAATGTTTTACATTATGAATAACTTCGAGTGAATACAACCGGCTGTACAGACAAGGAAACACAATCCTCTACAAAGAGGTCCGCGGCATTTTCAGATGAATGTAGGGGTCCACTAAATCCAAAAGATTGAGAATCGCTGATCCAATTAGATTGTTTAGAGTCTTTAAAATCTACATGAAAATGACAATCAAATGATACAAAAAAACAAAGATTATCAGGATAAAATTTAATTTTTTTATGACAGAAAATGCTTAAATACAATTATAACAAATTGTTTAATAAAAAAAAATATGAATTTCAAATCGAAAATTATGAAACGGAGTACGTATTTTCAAGAATTGATTAAAATGCGGCACTAAAAATAACTAACAGTTCTTGACAAACCGTATTTTTAGAATTATTTAAAATCAGTTGTCTATAAAACGATTCGATTATTCATATATTTGATATCATTATAAATTGAATACGTTCAAGTTATGAATAGAGAAATTCACTTTCTAAAAATCAGCTATACATGAAAAAATCATGATTTTTATTATGAAAACATATATAAAGCGATGTTATTATGCCGTGTATAATCGATTATGTACAACTCAATGGCTATGCCCTTAGGGAAAATAATAAAGATTTGATATAACAATATAATGCTGTTAAACGACCGTCAAGTCAATTCAACTCCATTGCATGTTCTGATACTTGAACGTGGACAATTCTTATCGAACGGCCAGGTGATTTTATATATACTATAAATGGCATTATTTGTCAACTTATATAAACATATATATATATATATACATATATATATATATATATATATATATATATATGCGGATATATGTGAGAATGTAAACCCAAAGAGCGTGCTTTTCACATAATCTAAAAGATCTGGCAAAGTTGTTTCCAACAGACCACGTCTCTGTTGAGATATAAATTCAACGAAAGAAGTGTCTGGAACTCGAGAATTTATTTGGGAGCTGCGTTCATAGCTCACCATTTCTTGTTACGGTTGGCTGATTGCTTCAATTATTTTCAACAGGGAATTATGTATTTGGTCTGTGCAACCAAAACCGTCTTGTCTACGCGGAATATTTCTCATTAGGATTAAGCAATTTGTGTGTTTTTGTACATACAAATGCACACATACACACACACACACACACACATATATATATATATATATATATATATATATATATATATATATAAACATACAGTTTCGTTTCTTCATACACTTTTTTCCGTCTTCTCTCACTCCATAGTAAGTATTACATGTATACACTTCAGTGCTTTAACTTCTCATTCTCCGTCTTCCTCATCCGTACGGAATTACACGGCACGGCGTTTGAATATTTATTTCGAGTGTCGGGACACGGAAAAAATAATAATAAATAAACGCATTCTGTTAAAGAAATGAATTTTAAAATTGTTTCCAGTACGTTCTAAATTGGTTTTTCTTGCGTTTGTAATTTCAATTTGTGCATTCGTGTGAAGTTGTTTGGCGTTTGTTGTACACACACACACACATGAGTACACACACATCCACACAAGTTTGTATATATATATATATATATACAAATACTCATTTTTCGGTATGGGATTTGTTTATAAAAAGTGACTTTAAATATGATTTGAATGTGATGAAATATATTACTTTTTAGCCTGCTGGCAAACTCGAGTACATTTTCGAACAATATTTAAAATGTGTGTTATACATTTTTTTTTATATTCAAATTGTGGTTATTTTTGTTCGAAAGCAGAACACATGAACATGGAATGTCGCACAACGACAAATTAAACTACGACTATATATTACAGTGTCGTTGAATACTAAATCCATAAAAAAGTTGAATTCTATATTTCATACGAATATATTTTATATATTTTTCTGTGGAAGGATGTTGAAATGCTATGGTCGTAAAATGGACTTTAAATATATAATCTTTACTGTTTTTAACAACGTATCAATTTAATTGTATATGAGTTTGTGGATTCATAGAAAATGGTTGAGAATATCGATAAAAAAGTGAAATGCATGCACAGAATGCTCTTAAATGCATACAGACTTTCGTGTATTTTTATCTCTCACGATTCATGGCCATGTTAGTATTCTAATTGGTTTTCGTTTGTACTAACAGACTTGAATATATTCAAAATAAGTCTTTACGCTGAATACTGTGAGTGTAATTGACGTTTATGAGACAAAATAACACAAGTGAGTTTTTAATGAACAAATGTATTCGGAGGATAGAAGAGCTTTCAGAGCGAAGGTATTATAATATATTTTGATTGAGAAATTGTCTTTAATGATGGATCGATCAATTGACTGAGTAACAGTATATAACAAAGAAGATATAACTGAATTGACACCACAAAATTAAAAATATATAGATTTATTAATCAAACAGTCAAAAATATTTTACTGTGATGAATTTTACATGTTTCGACGCCATATTTATTGTGCGTTGGATAGAAATTGGGGTTTGGTTCGGGGTCTTAGCAGAGGCTTTTAAATCGGTTTTGACAGGAGAATTGTGTTTCAGGAAGTGGGTATAGTGGATGAAAAACTTCAGTTTATATATAAGTGGGTCAGTCAAATATAAACCGAACTTTTTTCCCTACTGCTGAACGAGCGAACGTTCAAGGCTGAGACCGAGACGGGATATTATTGGGGGTTTATAGATTCATTTCTTACCGCACACATGACCTCGCATTCATTTCTCTAGTAGCATGATGAGTGAGTAAGCAGTACCTAGTGCCGTTGCGCAACGCATTATAATCGAGCTTTTAACGAACGAACATGCGAAACCGACTGAGATTTTGTGAAGATCACGTGATCAGTTCAGGAATGAAATGTTGTCGAAGACACAAGTATTATTATTATATGGAATAAGGCGTTCGATCATACACGTTATGCCGTACAAAACTTACCAAGACCAAGACCAGCATCACGCCAGGCAATATTCGAGTAGTTTAAGACCTTACTGAAGGTGATCGACGATTAAAAGTGGACGAAATATGTAAAGAAATTGGGATAAGCTATAGCAGCGTGCATTCAAATATTTGGAATCAGTTAAAGTTTCAAAATGTTGCTTCTGCAAGGTAACGCTAGGCTTCAAGCTGCCGCCATAACCCAACAAAAATTAACGAAAATGCACTGGATTGTCGAACATCCTCCTTACAACCCCGACTTATCGCCATGTGTCGGTTCTCAACTAACAGTATTAACAGATAAACAAACACATTTATGATTTTTATGAAACATGGGAAAGAGGGAGTGAATGATTCGTTTCTAATTCTTGTTTTCAACGCTTGAAAAATATTATAAATACATTATAAATCACAAATATATGAAAAATGTACTTCAAGCATGACAAGAATAAAAAATGATCAATAGAATGAATACGAAGACAAAAAAGTTACGGACATAAAAATAAGAGTGGAGCTAGAAAAATAAATGAGAGCGATAAAACATATCATTAGATTATCAAATAAGATCAAAAAAAAAAGAATATACAGGAATCAATGAAAATGCCGAGTAAGTAATATTAAAAAAAAATATTTGAAGTGTACGAATAAGTAAAACACAACGTTGCTCAAATGCAAGTGATTTCAAACAAGATTTCATGAAACAGTAGATTTTTAATGATGTGCATATCATATATATATATATATATAACAATTCCCTCATTTTTTATTACGTTGTCATTAAAAGAATAAGGGGTGATCTACATACACAAATCATAAAGAAAAATAATTGTAAAATTTAGGTTGTGTAGGTGGGGGTTGGACTTTAAAAGAGAAAGTGCGGAAACAATGTATGCAAGCTTTGTCATGGGTACATAAACAATATTCATATACTAAGAGATTATAAAGGGCTGGACCTATTAAAAGAAAGCTTACTTCACAATATCAATCAGAATAGCATCAGTGTATTTATGGAATTAGTGCCTGTGGTCAATCTGGTAAAATTTTTAAAACTTTGCTTTAAAAAACTAGAAATTAAAATATAGTTTGAGAACAGAATGTAAGAAATAAGTAGATATGCAGATATAGTAAAGTATGATAAATGAATTATAATTAAAATGTAGTAGAATAGCTAAGTTCTTTCTTAAATTTTGTTACTAACCTGTAAAAGTAGTGTGAACTGCGACATGCATACGAGATTAACAAAGTATGTATATCTTAATAGAGAATATTATATATATATATATATATATATATATATATATATATATATATATATATACATGTGCAAGTATGTGTGTGAAGAGATAGTGTTAAGAAAAACAAGCCGGAAGAAACTGCCCCGAAAGCACGGACCGTGTCTCCTTTGAAAATGTATCTTATAAACAACAACGTGCATTAATTAGATTAAGGTAACACGACGAGAGTGAGGGCTGGCGGCTGAAACTTGCGACTATTTCAGACACAGCAGACCGTACAGCTAGTTAGAGAGCTCGGGGTAAGTTTTTGATACGACGACGCGAGGTAATGTCTCGTCTCGCCCCACTAATTAGATTACACTCACTGTGGCCATGACAGTGGAACGTTTAAGTACAGATTAGTGCCAAAACCGGCAAGACTAGTAGTCCGACATCGTAAAGCACACGTTTATATATACACACACAATTATATATATATATATATATATATATATATATATACATGAATATATATATATATATATATATATATATATTCATCAACCACTATACGGTTATACAAATAACCACCGTTTTCTCTAACCACTTCATCAAGTTTTGCACAGTCGTCTTACATCCCTCTTTGATAGTGTAACACGATTTGATATCACAGCTTACGAATCTAATACGATTGGTAAATATGTTTATACATACATACACACACACAGATATATATATATATATATATATATATATATATGTGTATATATATATATATAAAACATACAGTGTTTATGCGCAAGTAGACGATATATCTTACACCTAATGTATTTTCAATAGTTCAGCAAATAAATCACTGTATGGAGTAAATAGTATAAGAAGTTTATCCAAGTTTGTTAAAACTCACCGACCTGGAATCGAGTACACGGTGAATATATATATATATATATATATATATATATATATATATATATATATATATATATATATGTATGCATGTATGTAGAACTGAAATTATGTTTGAAATTAATTACGTATTTGGTAAACGCGAAACTGATGTTGAAGTGAGGTTCGTATTAATGTTGCTCGTTGATAAAAAAGGACTCGTTTTTGTTCTTGGTTACTTTATGTAATTATACTCAGTTATACATATAGGCGATCGAAAACTAGCTACTTACAGTACACTGCACAATAGTGATAGACAGAATGTTTACTAAAACAGTAAACATTCAAATAAAAATTTATAATCAAGGACTTGGATAAAAGACATTCGTTAGCAAATTGAATACTGGTTTGAAACGTTATAATTCTAGAGAAATATTGAAAAAATATTAACCCTTAACGGCCGAAAGGCTCCACTACGGGGACATGTAAAGAATTTATCAACTAAATATCTTGAATTTATATCTAAATAAACCAGTTTAAATGTGTTATATAAGTTTTCATTCTTATAAACGTTTTATAAGCTTTCACTTGATTTTCTGTCATCTTATGGGCGAGCATTACAAAAAAAGAAATCGACCGTTAAGGGAAAATCCAGAAATTTCAAGAATAATTTGTTTCAATTAGAAAATGCATGGATTTATTTCATTAATAAGTTTATTTTGTATATAAAATAAAGTAGAAACAAGTAAAAAGTTACAAGTTGATAAATTGAAGTTGATTAATTTTTGAGCAGTTTCTGCTGCTTTACGACTTGGTTTGAATTCATACAAAAAAGCGTTCTTACTTGCTTCTTGTCTATCTTCAATTCAATAGTTGATTTGAAGCAAAATTACAAAAGTCGATACCAAAATACAGACCGAGAAATGGATTTTAAATTGATATTAACATGAACGCGATGAAATGACACTTTCATTGAAAAAAAATGAAGTTAGAATTCAGAAAATAAAAACCGAAATTATTTTCCTTCCAATCTAATATATTTATGTAATATTAGTTTTAAGTTTGGTAGATATTTTAGTAATTTATAACAGAATTTGGTGACAGGGAATAAAATTAATAAAACTATAATTGAATTTATAAAAATAACAATTTGGTAATAAAGAAAAATACTGAAAAACGATTCCTTTTGTTACATACAATACCAGTACTTTGATGAAAGTGTCTGAATCAAAATGCGCATAAGTAATACTTAAAAACGATTAATAGTCACTTATTCAACGTCTCTAATTAGATTTTTTTAGTAGTTTGATCCAAGAAAAAATAATTGATTTATCAAAGTGAATTTAATCACAATTCCAGAACATTACTGTGGACAGTAAAGTCATCTTTAAATATTTTAATAAGAAAGTAAGTGATGCTTTCGAGCTGGTGATTTATAGATATGAATTTAAATGAACACGTTTTATAATAAATAGTTTATATATACGACGACCTATTTTTTGTACAAATTCAGTTTTCTTCTCATTATTTTATAATTTTATATACACGAAAACGTGCTCTGTTTATTTGCTACCATCTCATACAACTATTCACTGGTGAAAAATGTAACATGTGAAAGAAGAGCACGCGCGAAGAGAACAGATAACGTACACGTGATGCAGTAACAGCACGTTATGTATGCATATATATATATATATATATATATATATATATATATATATATATATATATATGTATATGTATATGTACAAAGAGAGAGAGAGTGAGACAATGGGCACTCGTTGGCTTTTTTTATGATCATTGTGATTTGGGACCCGCGTGTCGCCTGTCATCACGTCACAGCGTTTGCAACAGACATTGTTTGCAGCCGGAGAAAAAAGCAAACACGCGGGCGGTGATTTTTTTTCCTCCTTGGCGAAAACGTCGTCCGGGATTTGCCGTAATTGAATTATTCCAGTATGTGTTTTGAGTACCTGAGTAACCGTACGTGTTTTTACGCTTTTTCACGCTACGGAAGTTTTTTTTCCCTACCGAACAGAAACTGATGGAAAAGTTTATAATAACGGCTTTATTATATTATATGTAGTTTAGGTTGGTCATGCCGAGTTACATATCATACATGCACACAAATGTATATATATATATATATATATATATATATATATATATATATATATATATATATAGATAGATAGATAGATGGATGACAATTTAATTGAGAGAAAACTAGAAAATATGCCATAAAAATATTAGTTGAACTATAAAATAACGAGTTATTGTATATATATGTTGTTGTATATATATATATATATATATATATATACATACGTATATATATATATATATATACATACATGTATGTATATATATATATATATATATATATATATATATATATATATATATATATATATATATAGATGGATATGACAATTTAATTGAGAAAAAACTAGAAAATATGCCATAAAAATATTAGTTGAACTATAAAATAACGAGTTGTTCTAGCGTTTCATGTTAAATTTTATTTATTAATTTTTTGATTTTAAAACCAAAGGTTTCTGAAGATCAGAATATAGGACGACACATGCTTCTTAATGGGAACCTGTGGAAAAAACTTCATCTTATATTCGGCCTAATATATGTACATATATATATATATACAATACACATACACACACACACACACACATATATATATATATACACATATATATTCCAATTCTCTTTCAAGATTTAAAAACACAATGAGTAAACATTGTGTAAGAAGTTCACGTATCACTTGCAAATTCTTACATTATTTCTTATCATAAATCACACATTTTCCACAACTGTAACTAGTTATATCGTCCAGAACTCGTTATATCTGGTTGTATCTTTCAATTCGGTTGTTGTGAACGAAAATTATTTCAGTAGTGAATCTTAAAAATAATATTTCTAACTGAATGTGATTCTATATACTAAGTCGTTTTAATTGAATGAAATGAAAGCAATGAAATTAAATGAGAAACTGAACTAGACATTCTATCTCATTTATGTCATAGTAATTGATCGACTGATTATTTGAGATTTTACGGTGCGACGATGATGATAATCTTTACTGTCCAAACACATACAATACTTATAAGACCTTCGACTGTATGTTTAGGTTTAAATTATCCCTTATTGAAAGCTAGATATATTTATCTAGGTTTCCATATAGAAAAAAACTCGGATACTCTTAGAGGGAGTGAATATACACATATAAAATAATTTGGATTGATAAAATACCTGAATCTCCATTAGACAAAACTGGTAAGTATAAGTGTGTAGAAAAAATAGTCAATGTTTAGTTGATTAATACTTGAATAAAGGTATTAAAATTCATAAAAAAAATTTCTCTTTTATACAGATTGAGTAAAAATGAAATTAATATGAGAAATATACATTTATCGTAATTCAAAACAGTAATAGTTATTATAAGAAAATCATGAAGTCATCGATAATGTAAAAACTAGAAACGACATAAAAATGCATAACGTTTATATAAAAAAAAATAATAAAGATATAAACGATTTCCTGTTTCGTTCGTCCGATAAATAAACTCGTCGAAAACATAAACGAAAAAAAACCAGTCATCAATATTACAAAATGTTTTAATAGCGTTCCATCGACGTACAAAAACGTACACTTTATTATCGTTCCGATGAAAATCACACGCGCACACTTTCTAATTTGAATAATTGCGACTTCCGATTCGAAATGAGATAAAACGAAACGGGTTGTGGTTTAGAAACTCGGTTCTGTAGCCGACGTCGCCCGTCGACGGCCACCACTCGCTGGAGAACGATGAGAGTTTATATTTATCGACATGTTTGGAAATATCGACGGACAATGAATATTTATCGACTTGATATCTCGTCGTAAATGAGATTTTCCCTATTTCGCGCACCGTATCTCATCATCTTTCCACGTTTTTGTTCTTTAATTGTTTCATAAAGTTTGTGAAACGGACATCGTTTACTCGTTTTTTAATTACTTGTCAAAATTGTACAATCGTTTCTTTCCTGTCATAAAAATTTACATACTGACTGCTTTGTTTTACATATAAATGTCTCTCTCTCTTTATATATATATATATTTATGTGTTGAACGGATAAATTTATATATATATATATATATATATATATATATATATATATATATATATATGTTGAATACATTTTTTAATGTGAATTCAAGAAAATTCATTAGGTGATTATAAAAAAAATATTTAAAGAATAAAGTCTAATTTTCTTTTCTTTTTTACAAAGTTCTTGAATTACTTCAGCCGTGGTTACAATAATCTCTCTGTGTATATGTAGGGGATAGTGATACGGGATTACATCAATCTCTTGGTGTATATAGGAGCATTTTCGCACGAAAGTTTTGTTTTCTAGTGTTTTTTTCTCTTTTCCTTTTTGACGGGTGCCAGGATCACTTTCCCTTCCTGGGTGCGCCACTGCTCAGAGTGTTACGGTATAGAAAAATTCAGAAATCTCATTAAAATCTAGAAATTTCAAATAAAATAAAATCTTTCAGTACGTTATCGCTCGGAAAATGATGGATTCGCCATTGAAATGCGCATAAGCAACAATCAAAAATTATCAGTAGTTATTTTTTATACAGTTTTGAAAATAAATTTAAACACAGTGGTTGGACTGTATGTTGGTATGTGTGTATGTATATATATATATATATATAGAAAGATAGCAGTTTTCATCTACATTTATTTCAGATCTCTCTAAGGAGATCAAACAGCACATCACTGTTATACGAATCAAAATAACTATCTGAAAACAATCACGATAAAATCTTGTCATATCACTTTTGAAGTAATTTCGTACGGACCGTTAGGTTCCCGGTGCGTGACAATGAGCGAAATTTCGAATTAATTCCGTTTGTAATCTAATCGACGCGCGCGGAACATACCGAAAATAATCTAATCGTCGATACGACGTTTCGAAACCAGTTAGGAAGATGCGTCGGATTCGACACGTCGGGAACACTCTGAGTACATTCATACACAAGTGCGTGTATGTGTGTGTGTGTGAATATGTATATGTATATATATATATATATATATATATATATATATATATAGATGTAGATGTTGTGAGTATGAGGAAGTCGAACTTTTCTCTGAAAACATTTACTGTCTTGTACGGTTCATAGAATCATTTATCCGTGTGATACGTTTCAATTTCACAGATGCAAATTTTACAAGCTGTTGTTATGAAGTTGTTCGTGATATGAAGGATGATACACACATACATACACACACACACACACACACATATATATATATATATATATATATATTTATTAAAGGGTATGTAATCATTTACATTTCATTAAAAAGGGGTAGAATCTCTAATTGAATCTTCTACATTAATTCAATTAGCTCTCAAGTTCAAATGTATTGGATTAGTGAAAAGTTAGTCGATTCACAAGTTGTATTATTTTAATACTCGAAAAAAATAGTTGACTAAAGAAGTTTCAGTGTAGGTGATTATTTGAACTGTAATTTGAATATTCGTTTGGGTCAAGTTCTAAAATGAGCATTTGATATAATATATATACATATATACATACATAAATATATATATATATATATATATATATATATACATACTATATTAACCCGAATATAAGACGACCTCGATTACAAGCCGACTTGCAGTTTTTCTCAAAGCAAGAGATAAAAAAAATATTGACTAACGTTGTAATAGAAAGTAATATTTACAAAAATTACAGAAATACATATTGAAAAGTCGATAGTCTGGTGTTTAAAACGGCTACAGTGGCGTATTAGCCTGAACTTCTGCAGATTCGAATATAAGACGACTGTTGTTTTTTAATGGAAATCTGTGGAAAAAACCGCATCTCATATTCAGGATAATTTATATATATATACATATATATATATATATACATATATATATATATATATATATATATATATATATATAATGGGTTTTCCAATAAGGACGCAATTTGTTAAGAGGTAATATTTTACAGATGTCAAACAGATAGCTGTATGTTATTGACGTTTGTTAAGTTCAGACGTTGCCATTTTTAGTTATGGCTTCGTATAGAACAAAACAACGCAGTGAAATAATACATCTGTATTATGAAAATGGTCGTTCTGTAAAAAAATACATTTCGTAAATTAAGCGCTATTTATTCTCGACATACTCGACCATCTGAATCAGCAATTCTTCGATTAGTGAGTAAATTTGAAGAGACTGGATCGGTTAAAGATAAAGAAACACTAACATGTGTTCGTAGTGCTCGCTCTCAAGAAAACATTGACTTGGTTCGTGAACGGATGTATCGGAAGAGTCAGGAATGTCAATTCCGTGACGTTCACAGAAATTGGGGCTAACGTTGTGGTCAGAATTGGATCACATTGATCTGAAGGACATGTAGTTCCAGCAGCACGATTGCAACAAGCCACCCAGCTGTTGAAACAATTTATTTACTGAGGACGAAATTTCCTGGTCGCGTTATTTTCAGAAATGGAGACATTAATTGGACATTAATGTCGATTAATGGCGATTTAACACCGTTGGACCACTTTCTGAGGTAACAATGAAGGACAGCTGTACGCCAATAATTCTAAAATAATTTCCGACCTGAAAGATGATATCCGAAGAGTAATTGGTGAGACAGGGGTCCTAGATGTGTAGGGATGTTATTGAAAATTTTAATAAAAGAATAGTTACTTGTAAGAAAGCGCATGGCAATCACATACAACACATTATTTCTCATCTATAAAAGGCACACCACCAACTATTATTTTCAATAAAGAAACTTGAAATTTCAGTGCAAGATCTGTGTTTTATTTCAAATTGAAAAATTGCATCCTTATTGTAAAGTCCTGTGTATATAAGCACACACCTATATATATATATATATATATATATATATATATATATATATATATATATATATATATATGCTACTTTTTTGAAAGATAATTTCTCTGCAACAATTTGGTAATTCTGAATGTTACTTGTTAAGTAATATTCCCTTTAACTGTAAACATCCACACAAAGAACTAGAAGTTATTTAAGCTACATATTAAGTTTCCATAATATATGTTGTAGTGTTGGTTAAATTCTGCTTCAAACTTTGTTTTTAGCTCTTGTAAAATTTATAATTAAATCACATATATGCTTTTAACAAATTATTTATATACACATACATACAGGCATATATATATATATATATATATATATATATATATATATATATATATATATTATATATATATATATATAATATAATATATATATATATATATATATATATATATATATATATATATATATGTATATGTTAAACCTCTAAATTTCAAATTATTTCAAATTATTTGCGTATGTTTCCCTTTTTGAAACAAGTTTTATTTGATATCATAAAGTTAAATTATTCATGAGATAGGTCAATTTGCTTGAATTGGCATCAAAACAGTTTCTGTAAAAATGCTCTCTTGTAGCGAAGTAAATAGAATGTATCTAGCGTATGGTAGGACACAGTTTAATAGAAAAATATCAAAGATAAAGATTCGATTTATGCTTTTCTTGTCCATTCTTAGTTAAAATAATACATTTTTGTAATGTACTGTTGGATATAATGAAAAATTGATTCCCTAGGATAATTTCTGTGCTGATAATATTCATCGTAATGGTTCGAAAGATTTAAATCCGTCCTGAAATCTATTTTCTATTCTAAATGGTCATGACGTTCCTTAGAGTGATTCTTTTTTGTTTTTTACATCTAGGCAAAACTGTCACTGTAGATAATTACTGTTAATGACCTGAAATTATACATTAAGACTATTCATAAAACAATCGAAATTCGTTAATAAACAGAAAAAGTGTTAATTAACAAACTTATGCTTTTTCTTCATAACTCGAGATCCCACGTCATACAAATGATATTTAAGAGATTTTACCAGCTAGAATAAAAATCTTATCTGGTCTGACTTATTCATCAGATTTACCTTTAAATCTTATCACTTTTTCAAATACGCAGACTTTTTTCAATGAAAAAATCACAACTAAATAACAATCGAAACTGTTTTTCGAATATTTGTGAGGTCTCATACTTCTAGTTTCTTTTTTTAGCTTGAAAAATAATCATCATTCATCTTTCATCGTCGATAAAAGAGGATTGCTGTTGATGGTGATTATTTTGAAATTTCAATCAAATTTTAAATAATGTTTTACTTAGAGTGGTGTTCTTAAATTTTGAAATTTCGTTCGAAATAATCATATATATATATATATATATATATATATATATATATATATATATATATATATATGTACAAAGAAAAAAACGTACACGTAGTCAAACTTCATAAATTCAATATAAAATAAATTTACGCAACACTAAACAAAACCATAACCTATAAAATCAATGGCGGCGTGTTCAGTAGGTCAGAAACCGCAGATCCAGAAGGCCGTGTAGCATTCTCTCCTACACACCGACATAAAAATTCAATTTTTTTTTCTTTCCTTCAGTACCGATCGACGCAAACAGACACACACAGGCGTGAGTGTGGATTGTGTGGTGGTATTACATGTTCGTTCTGATATACAGGTACGTGTGTACCTGTGAATAAACAAACACACACACACATATATTATATATATATATATATATATATATATATATATATATATATATATATATATATATATATATATGTGTGTACTCATAAGCTTGGCTATTTGTGTGTGTACGAATGTGTTCTGTGATGTGTATCTGTGTTGTGTAACTGTACAAATAATTCTAAAGTATGCGGTTCGATCATGCTCAAAGTAGTCTGTTGCCGTTGATCAAACATACAATTGCACGTTGAAACAAACAGAATAATGGATCGAACCGTTCGTAGGTGTTTTACTGCAAACAATGTATTAGAATTTATTTCGGATTGACGTAACGGTGAGATGGATGTGACGATTGAACACGTTCGTCTCTTCGAGAGAAACACCACTCTCTCTGTTTTTCTGTTCGGACGTACATGCTTCGCTCTTGTTCTCATTCGACGGATTTCAGGATTATCCGTCTGTTTCGTTTTCGCAAGTGTAACAACCGTTCGGTTTTTATTCACGTACAATCGAATCGATTTATGTCAGATGATGTTATCTAACCGATTGATTTTATTCAAGTTTTCATATTAAGTGCATCTTAAGAGATTCGTGCAAAAAAAAATGATTTCTTTTTGATAAGTTTCGAATTCGAAATAGAGGATTAATTTTCATAAATGGATTAGTTTTTTACACTTCCCATAAAAATGTTATTGAATCTCTCTATTGATCATTTGTGATTGTTGCTTGTGTGCATTAAGATGGCAATATTATCCTTTTCAGAGCACTAACTGTCTGTACATTATTTTTTGTTGCTATAGCTGTACGATACATCTTTTTACTAGAAACTCCCTGACTTAGTGACCTATAGCTATAAAAGTGCCGCAAAAGACATGGCGGTTACATGAAAAACTAGACTGGATATCTATTTATTAAACACATATATAATTCACTAAGCCTTTTTTATATTCAAAACTAAAATAATTGTGAATTTTACATATTGATTTTCCATTTTATAAAGATCTACTAAAAAGGGATGCACCATAAACTTTTCTATAGGTTAGTAATGGATGTAAGTAAATTGAACGATTCACTTATTGTCTTGCTATTTCATCCATAATTACACAAATTACATATTTTGTTTAGAATGTATTTTTCCAGTTCTGACAAATGCTCACATGTTAGAATCACATAATTTGTTTACATAAAACATCACATTTGTTTACATAAAATAATATATCAGTTACTAATGTACAGAATGTAAAGAAAAATTACGATTTTTTTATACCTTGACGTTCTGAAAATGAAGTCATCGCCATCGAAATGCGCATAAGAAATAATCAAAAATTATTTATCGAACATTTCTTTGTAGTTTGTAAGGTGAAAAAAACCATTTGTGAAAGCGAATTCAGCTACAGAGTCAGAACTGCATTGTGGCAATAGATGATTTTCGATTGTTAAATATGGTATTCACAAGATTTATTGGTTGATAGAAAAAATAATTACGGTTTATGGCCTTCAACTTCATATATATTTTTCTCTTTTTTGATTTTCCTGTTTTAAATGGTCCTAAACTGTTGGATGACCGACACCTAACTTTTGTGCATGATCTCGAATAGTAAGTGGTTATGATCCAACTAATGCTTTCAGTTAGTCGTTATGAACTGAAGAAAGCCCACGAACTTCTTCATCTTCAAGGCTCCCGTCCTCAGCACGATATTTTTGGAACCACCATTACACCGTACGTTCCTTAACAGTACCCACACCAAAAGCATCGTTTAGTTTATGAGAATTTTTTACTGCTTTATCAGCCGTTCGAACTCATACAAGAAAATTGCCTTTATTTACTTCTTTTCCATCTTTATTTCAATCACCTAGTTTGAAGTAACATTTTTTATATAATAAAAACCTACATTTCTCGTCACTTTGTCGGCAGGACAAAACCTACGGTGACGAGAAATATTGATCTATGGAGCCGATACCTAGTCAGCTCGTAGGTTTCAAGTTTCATTCATTAAATGTCGTTTTTAGGTACATTTTTATGTTTAAATATGTTATGTTGTAAAAATCAACAAGCAGTTTTTTCTTTTTATGTTTTTTTTTAAAAAAAAATCCCGTCAATTTTGAAGGGTTATATACTAGATAATAATAAAATTAAAGTCGATTTTACCAAAATACAGGCCGAAAAACGCACTTTAAAATGATATTAATACGAACACGATGGAATGACATTTTCATTGAAAAAAATAAGATTATGATTCAGGAAATACAAACCGCAATTATTTTCCTACCAACCCAATACATAAAATGATGTATGACATACTAATATACAGAAGGTACCGAAAGTATCAAAGTACAGAAAAATCAGATTGTTCCGTACCTTCATGTTCTGAAGATGATGACATCGCCATCGAAATGCGCATAAGAAATAATCAAAAATGATTGGAACAAAGTTATGATTTGTTTAATTTAAAGAAACTTGATTAACTTTGCACCTAAGATATTAAAAATATAATACTCCCAGTGATGTCAGTACATATCTGTTTCATGAGAAATCTAATGTTCGTTTTATTTAATATATTTTCCTTTTAGATATTTCTTTTCTGACAAGAATCAAAATTATCATTGGAGAATATTTAAACGATGTTTAAGTATGAAATATGTAGATAACTAAATAGAAATTTGTGAGTTAGAGTCGCGTCGACAGCAAAAATCCTTAGTAAACAATAAAGAAAAAATAAATGATGATGAAGATAGAAACCAGCAGCCAATAATCAATTTAAATTAACAAACTTTCAGTGATAGTAAATTAGTACTATAAATTTAAACATTTTTTCTTCTAAAATGTACTTATTATGAGACTACGGGGCTTCGCCCAATGCTCGCTCCGCTCGCCCACTTGTCAATTATAAGCTTGTATATGTAATCTACATAAAAGTATTGGATTTTTATGATTAATGATATTTCTAGAAAGAGATGTTTGATCTAATTTTCAGTATTTTTTTTAAAAAAACTACTGCATTATAATAGACATAGACAGGCATATAATAGACAGGCATATAAACCATTTATTAGTAAAATTGTTTGGTTATATACAGTACTTGAAATCACTGACACATTCAACACCAATGTTGCGTATAGATTTGGAAATAAACAAGTTATTACAAAAATGATTTTTAATACTCTCGTCATTCCTTATTTCTTTTTATAGTCATTCGTATTTTGGCAACATATGCCATTGGAACTAGTGAAATTGATATGCACAATCAAGTTTATTCCTAATATATTTTTTCTCTAAATACATATATACATTCATATATATATATATATATATATACATATATATATATATATATATATATATATATATATATATATATATATATATGTTTTTTTGACCAATATATTCTTTATTTGATTAAATCAGGTGATCTTTCTTAACATTTCTAACATCTCTATTAACTGGACATCCTAGACAGGCACTGATGGATACAAAAACTGATATTTTTTCATAAATCAGAATAAATAACTGCATTCGTGATACGAAAATTTTCATGTGCGTGAAATATAACAATCTCACTCTCTCGCTCACTCACAGTGTTTTTTTTTTTTGAAAAAAAACGATTGTATATTTCCTTTCGATTTTCACCGTAGACGATTCTCGCGTCGCGAAAAAAATCTAAATAATATAAATGTTAACTTTACGTTCATTACGTTCGACGTTCGATTCGACATTTCTGGTTAACGAACGTGAACCTATTGGTTTGTGTGAGTGCTTTTGTTGCTTGCCTGATTGACGTCTGATAATTTAAACCGCATGCAACATCAACACGGTACGTTGATCTCGTATTCTGTTGGAGAGAAAACGAGTTTTCCGATGGAGTACACTTGTGAAAATAAACTGCTTATGTAGGAGACTGCTTATTATGCTAATAAGAGGCGGTCGTGTTTTTTTTCTTTCGTTTTTCTCCTTTTATTCATACTTGAGAAAATGTATAAAATGACAGAATGAAGTAAGTGTGTATATATATATATATATATATATATATATATACGTATTCCTATTATATTTCACAGATATTTTATTAAAGGTTATGTACATTGAAACTATTTTATTTGCTTTAAATATTTCCACATTTCAACTCTCATATTATGTTTTTCGAGCAACGATAAATACAGTTGCGAATAGTGAAATTTCTAGTTGGTACTCTGTTTGAAATTACAGTAATTTATTTGTTGGATATTCAAAGTATTTGTCTTGTTATTCTCGCGCATAGAACGAATTATTTATGAACGATATAATTTGTTGATTTTATTTCGGGTAGATATTCTATTCAGCTAGCTGCATATTTGTACAAAATTTGTTACGTGGTTTGAATATTATTAATTTTAAAAATAAAGGTAGAAAATTAACTGATAAATTCATAAAATGTGACGTATCCGTTTCAGAAAAAAATATGTACAAAGCATGATAGGTTAATGAGTTCGAGCCTGAATTTTTTTTTGGAGACTTGAGATTCTAATTTTTAAGGCTAAGGCGGAATGATTTGATTATGGATGTGTATGAGGCTATACATAAAATATATGTATATATATATATATATATATATATATATATATATATATTATTTAATTATTATCTTAATTATCAAACTAACCATTATTAGTATTTAAATTGTAAAACTGTATTATAACAATAAGCACATGTAAAATAATACCAACCATCTTTGTAATAAGTCATATGTATCTTGGATACAAATAAATATATTCATTCATTCATTCATTTTTATTTATATATATATATATATAAATAATACATAATATATATATATATATATATATGTGTAGAAAAAATATTCGAAGTCTTGATTGAGATGAAAGCGTTCCTCGAATTTTCTGTCGACGTTCCCAATTAACTTTTTGTTTTAAAATACGTTCCCATCGACATAACAGCCCGACGATTTTTCACATCGGTCCGCCGTAACAATAACTTCACGAACCACCGTCCCTCTCGATCGGCGTTTTAGAATAATCCGTGTTCCGCCCGCGGCCTACACATTCAGCAACTGGGCTACACCGTTCTACATACCGTCGTCGTCGTCCACCTTGCACCGCCGCACCGACATCCAATGTAACGCTAGTGGTTTACTTAGAAGTTTTAATTTCACTTCCTAATCGGACGGAATTGAGATGTACGCACGCCGAGATCTGAATTTCTGATCGTTTTAATTGGTTTACGTATTTCGCTTCACTTGAGCTCGTTTCCAGTCGAATATTTCTCGCGCCGCGTGACATTTAGAACGTGTGACCTTGTTGAAATACATATATACTCAGTAAGAACAAATAGCTTATCGAATGTTCGACATCGAATTATGATTTATCGAAAGATAGTATCCGTTTTCTTTTACTTCTTCGCATATGTTTATTAATTGAATAATGATTGATATTTTAAAAAGAAATATGAAAAATAAACATGGCTACATTTCATAACATGTCCGTCTTCTTGTAATGAAAAAAAAACAATTAAGCAGAAGAGCTTTCACTGAGAGATTGACATGTGATAAGATTCTATATTTTTTGATGTTTCATTTTTATTTAACTTTTCTACAACACCAAAACTCATATTTTTTTTCATTTCTTTCCACTAGTATCTTTTTGTACTCATCAAGTTTTTACTCATATACACAGCTAAGTCTTTTCATGCGTATCTTAATGCAGTTTTGAAGCTGTGCATATTTCATGCAAATTATATGGAATTATATTTTAAGTTTTCTTACCGCTGGGTCCAAGCAATTTTTTATACGAAGAAAAATTATCCATTACGGATTTTTATATCAGGTATAAAGAAAAAAATATTTATTTTTAGTGAAAATACAAATAATGAATGGAAACGAATTAATGAAAAGAGACCGACGTAGCACTTAACGTGTTAAATGAAAATATGATAATAATAACAATAAAGAAAATGATACAATGATGTTCTGCTGCAATGTGCGCGGCACTCGACCTAATAAGTAAAAGTGCTATGTCGTGTATATTGCAGCATTGATCCACTAAGGGTTAATTGTTGACAATGCACATGTCGTCCGGATTTAGAACATCTAAATGAGCAGGTAGTGTTTTTTTTCTACCCAAAACAACAAGCATTATTCAGACATTGGACCAAGGCATAATTGCTACTTCAAAAAAAAAAGTTAAGCACACTTATCAATTTATATTAAATAAATTAGAAAATGTGCCATTAACAGTAACTGACGTTTGAATAAAATACATTTTGGACTGTTTAAATTATGTCTACAAACTTTAAATGCCTGCTGGAAAGCAACTCGGCCTGGATGTGTTTCAAACAGTGCAACCATTCAAATATCGAAATTATTTGCTGAAATTATTACTTTGATACATGAACTTGTTGGAGAAGGTTTTACTACCTCTAATCAGAATGATGTCGACGAATTGCTTATCGATAATACTTTAAGTGACGATGATATTATTAGTATAACTTTAGATATCGTTGAAGATCCAGAAAATGATACTGAAGTGGAAGAAAAATCTATCCCAATCACTGTAAATATATATCGAGAAGGTCTTCAACTTTGCTATAAATTGGAAAATCATTTTTTTGTTAATGACATAAATTCTGAATGAGTCTATAAATTCCAACGTAAGCTGAAGAATTGTATGTCTGGATATATGGACAAAAAAATGTGTAAAATCATCATTGCAAAGTTTACTCACTGATTACACACTCAGAGGGAAAAAATCAACACAGAACGAGGGTGAAGTTGACGTTACTTCTGTTTCTGAAGAATCATTGTCTTTATCATGCAGATCTTATGCACTCTCTTCTAGTGTTGAAAATGATTTCACACCAGTTCGTAAATAGTGTCGAACATTGTCTGAGAATAACGATAATTCCGATGAAAAAATATAAAAAGAATTGTTACTTTTCAATAATATTAGATGGATAAAGTTTTAAAACAAACTTATTTTAAGTTTAATATCGATTTCATTCCGATTTTCGAAGAATTTTCTTAGACATTCTTATTTTATTGAATTTTCATTAAATTTTTTATGCAATTTTGAGTTTATTTTAACTCACTGCGTTGGTTTTATGTTGGATTCTGTATGATAACAGAAAAATATCTGGACAATGGTTAAATGCAAATAAAGCTCCACAACACACATCCAAGCCGTCATTACACCAAAAAAAAAACTTACGGTTACTGTGTGATGGACAAATAAAGGAATAATCCATTATTCTTTTTCAAAACCAGGTGAAGCAATTACGGCTGATTCATATTGTCGCGAAATCGATAATATGAATGAAAAATTAAAAACAAAACAGTCAATGCTAATCAATAGATATGGGCCAATACCACTGTGAGGCAATGCTCGACCACACACACCTCGGATCACAGTTTCCAAATTAAATTCATTAAATTATGAAATCTTACCGCATCCCCCTTATTCAACCAGATCTTTCACCGACAGACTATCATCTCTTTCGCCACTTAGAATATTAGTTAAGAAATAAAAAATTCCGAAACCAAACAGAAGTGATTCAACGATCCGAAGATTTTATAAGCTCTAAAAATGTCGATTTTTATAAAAATGGGATAAACAATCTAATTTCTTGTTGGCAAAAGACAATTGAAGCTGAAGGAGCTTATTTTGATTAAATATATTTTGTTCTCTTAAAAATATTGCGTTTTAATTTTCATCTGCAAATTCTGCAATTTCATATGTTACACATAACATATATATATATATATATATATATATATATATATATATATATATATATATATATATATATATATATATATATATGTATAATTTGTATAAAATAAACACATTTGTGTGTATAACAAATTTGTACTCATATGCAAGTATGATATACAAACGTGTTTGTACAATTGTGAATGAAGGATGCTTGTAATTTTTCAAATGACGAGATAATTACGTTCGCGTCAAGATAATTATACAACATTACAACAATAATATATGAAAATTAACATTACAATTGAACTATTAAACGTTTAACACCTGTATGTACGACGATCTGATCGCTTTAATTAAATTTTGAAGGACGTCGGTGCTCGACGACTCAGTACGAAAAATTATTTATGCTGTTTTTTTTCTTATGCAAGGTCATATATATATATATATATATATATATATATATATATATATATATATATATAATGTAGCAATTCGAACGAATGGTATGTAATAATTCATCTGTTGACAGCGAAATCATATTAAACAAAAAAAAAACTGTTCTATTATGCATATCAATTGGATTTTTAATCGTACAGCCTGAAACAATGGTTCAGTGGAGGCGTGCGTGGCTCAGTTAACGTATCGGTTATGATGTTAGAGTTGTATGGATTTTTTTTATATTAATTAATTTATTCTGTACATAATTATTAATTCGTGAATGGTGTCTAACAGACCTTGGAGGAATAACGAACATAAGAGGATTATTTATTATATATTTGATTACATTTCTCTCTTTTATTGCGTGATCGTTTACATTGTATAATGTTTTAATTGTTTTACTCTATGTGAGTTGAGTCTCTCTCTCTCTCTCTCTCTCTCTATATATATATATATATATATATATATATATATATATATATATAAGTGTGCGTACTAAATGCTCTAAAACCACGGACTGACATACGAAATTTGACTGATTCTTTTTCTTTTCCTATCTATCTTCCTTGACAGTTCCTTCTTTACCTTCTTTTCCCCTACCTTTTTCTTCTCTTTTGGGGACGGGATTTTTATAAAGGCATCTTGGTTTTTTGCAATTTTTCCCAGATTATGACCAAGCGCCAGATTTAACTTCTGCATTGCACCATGTTTATACCATCTTCAGGTAGATTGTATTCAGACATCACCTATAACAATTCATTGTAGAATAAGAACCTCTTCACATTTCTTCCAGTTTAAACGGACGTGTCCTTTTTTTAAACATTTTTCAATGTGTTTCTGATATTCTTATATTACTTATCAAGAAAATTGACTCTTAATACTAATTAAATATTAGCGTAGTTGGTCTGTCTGCCTGTCTATCTCTTTCTCTCTCTATATATATATATATACATATATATATATATATATATATATATATATATATATATATATATATATATAATGTGGTGTACTTGGTGTTTATTAATAAAAAGATGCATATGCATTCTGTCAAATAATATTTATTTGCTGTACATTATTAACTTCATATGTTTTGTTCCTAGCCTAAAAAGTAGCAAATTAGTCAATTGTTTCTATGAGTAAAAGTTTTAGCACGGATAAAAAGTTTCAATATCCATCTAATATCGTTGATTGTATATTTGTTTGATACATATTTCTACTTTATAACATTTTCTTTCCTTTTCTATCGATTAAATATATCAGTTTTCGAGACATTTTTAAACCAGTTGCGTTTCACTCTTATAAACTAATTCCTTTCAACTATACATTGTTATTACACCTAACCCTCGATTCACACGACAGATTAGTTCCTCAAAAGTACAGTCTGAATCGAAATCGTGCAAATTCAAGTCCACGTCTCATATTAAAAATAAGGGATAAGTTTTACAAATCCGCTCCGAGTGCTTACTATTTTACTTAACTCTTATATCTCTATTATTTTACTCTTTTGCACAGCGGTGTGAATGGAGAGCTTTTTTAAATGCGCGCGAGTGTTTTAAAACATTTTTTTTTGTAATTCTGTGACCTTGTTAAACTGAAAGAGTGCAGTGTAAATGTTAAAGTTTTTCAGCATTCTTTCAGCCGTGTTAAACCGAAACCGTACAATTCGTGCAGCGTCTCGGGCGCTAATGAGATTAGCTGTCGAAGCGTCCTAAAATCCTAATGACCAACCAACCATCGAGTAGCGTGTAAATCTAGAATAAGGTGTATATAGTTTTAGAACTGAAGTTAAATTTATTTTTACAAATGAATTTCTTCTCTTGCATACAAATCATACAAATAGTCAATGAATGAACATTGATTATTTTTGATTGCTGGTTATATGCATTTCTATGAAGATTCCATCATCATCAGATAGTTAGGGTATAAAAAAATCTAGTTGGAATTGTGATTGATTGTCTAATACATTAACTATATTCACTTATGATTACTTCAATAATGTGGTACGTTTAGATAAACATAAGATTACATATTTTTCAATAGGTATTTCAGAATTGAAAAACTTACGAATAAAAACATCAAACCATTGAATAGAGACAAACCGTTTGAGAAAATATCCCGAGAATTATTTCGAAGCGTTCCTTCTCAGTGTAACAAATGTATAGCATGTACAACAGACAAACCGCGCATCATTCTTTTCGAATTCGTACAACGTCCGTCATGTTCACGAAAGCTTTTCATACGAGCGTCGAAGAACAATCCGCAAACGTCGCGGCGCTCAAGATTAATAACGCGTACATGTTTAGACATTTGCGATACGAAAATGGGTTAGATAAACAACGATTCAAGGTAAACGCACTCGATGTTGTGCGCGGAAAGCGTGTGTTCGCACGCTAAGTTGATGAACCTTTACATTCTGTATCGCGCACGAATCGGACGGAATGCAAATCTAAAATTAAAATAAATAAATCATTGTTGTGACGTACGAAAAGGCGGTCTCTGTACTGTTTCGCATATTTAAACACACATATTGTATATGTGTGTGTGTATATATATATATATATATATATATATATATATATATAATATGTATGTGTTGTATGTATGTGTATATATATATATATATATATACTTGGGTCGTTTGATAAGTATGGTAAAAAAGCCAGTTAAATACCGTTTTTTTTTTGAAAAAACTCGATTTTATCTCTCAACATAGTCTCCATTGAGAGCCACTTGTTGCAGCGAGTCTACAAAATATGTATTGATACAAGCGATGACATCCTCATTTGACGAGAATTTCTTTCCACCGAGTCAAATTTTCAACTTTGAAAGAGGACGAAGTCGCACGGGGTCAAGTCCGGAGAATAGGGCGGAATAGGAATCAATTCAAAGCTTAATTCGTGCAAATTTGCCATTGCGACGGTCGATTTGTGAAAGAGCACCTTTTTGTACGCCAATCTTGTCCGTTTTTGTTTCAGTTCTTCTTTCAAACGGTCCAGTAATGTTGAATTATAGGTTCCTGTTATCGTTTTTCTCTTCGTTCACTAGTCGATCGGGATGATTCCTTGGGAATCTCAAAAAACAATGGCCATCACTTTCCCAGCCGACAAAACGGTCTTCACCTTCTTCGGTGCACTTTCACCAGTCATTGTCCACTGCTTTGCCTGCTGCTTCGACTTAGATGTGTAGTGGTGAATCCATGTTTCATCCACGGCGACGAATTGATACTAAAAGGTCTACTCGTTTTTCCATTTTTGCGGCAACTGCTACAATACTCGCTTCAAATATCTGTGGAACGTGAACGTGTCGCTTCTGGATGAATTTCGCCTATGTTACTTTGAAAAGTGACACTTGATACCCGTGGTTACTAAATGAATGGCGGCCCCACTTAATAGAAATTTACCAAACTTGTCAAATTACCTAATTAAATATATATATATATATATATATATATATCGAATAACCCATTTGGATTTTAACTATCACTTTTGTACAAATTCAAAACGAACATGTTGCAGAGTTCGTTTCTATGGTTCACACTTTAACACTGAGTACACACACACACACACACATATATATATATATACATAATTACTTATTTCTAATATTTGCTTTGTAGCTGCACTAAAACTAATTAAATCTGCGTGCGTCTCAGATACTTTAATATTTACAATAACATAAGAAACACATGACGTATCAGAGACGTCTTTGTATGTCAAGGGGTTAATATGAAAATTTAAACATGCATTAGCATAAAAATTAAATAAACTGGACTCAACAAGTGCTCGGTTTCCTAACAAAAAGAATTAATGCAGTAATCAAACCGAAAGAAGGCCATCACACAAAATACTGACGGTAAATCACAAATATTTGATAATACGCTTTTAAAATTTTATTTAACTATTGTATGTACCAAAATTGATTTTTTTTTTGACTACCTAAAATATAAATATCATTTGATTCGGCCGAAAGAAAGACACACAAAGTATAGACTGTTAAACTCAAATATTTGATCATGTTTTCAAGATTCTATTCAGCTAACATATACTCAACCGATGCATTTTTTTCCCTATCTAAAACATAGATATTTTATTCAGTGAGTCAGTTTAAAAACTGATCTGTATTTTTATCTCTTAGAAACGTTTTTTTTTTTTGAAAAAAACATTTATGAGGTTATGTGTTTACTCAGAGTATGTATATATATATATATATATATATATATTTATATATATATATGTATGTATGTATGTAATGTATATAATAATATTTAAGATCATTTCATGAACCCTCTGCTCTATTTCTAATGTACATTTAATAGGTTCTCGTTTTTTTCTGTTCTAACGCCGGACGTTAATTTAAGTGCGATGCTAAAACATGTGGTTATATTAAATATTCATTAAAAATAATAGATTAGCGTGCGTAGGCCCGAAAATGAGATTTACGAATCGTATGTACTTGTACTATTTATGTATTACTCACCGACGAGAGACAAAGGCTTTGTCCGGTGCTATCTATTTTAGATTGTGGTCGACTCGCAGCACGCTTACCTGGAACAACAGATTTATGCATTAATAATAATTATAATCTAATTAATAAAGAATATAGAAATAACATATGTGATATTTAAAACGATTCTTTGTATGTTTTTTTTTTGGTGATTTAATCTTTCGCTATTTACACCAAAAGATTCTTTGTTTGGTGAATGAAGGGTTTGTTGGACAGCTGTCGTGGTTATCAGAGCATGTATAGCAAATCTCATGTCGCAAAAATGATTTTTAAGTATCCGAATATTCATTTTTTTATAAAGAAATAATCGTATATAATTTTCAATTAAACATCTGTCTGTTTCGTTGTTTGTTTCCTTTCTTAACATGTTTGATGGGCTACATGGTAGAAATTTGGTTTTATGGAAGAGTACTATTGCTTTATAACAATCAATAGAAAGGATATTATTTTGCACAACTTCAAAGATTCTGTAGAAAATTATTTCGAAAATTATTATTTTAATTATTTTATTTTTTTATACCCTTTAACAGGATGGTGTCCATAAAAGATTTGTATCTACTTTTTTTATACGAGTTCAAGTTGGGACACAATGCAAAGGTAGCAGGTAGAAATACCAATGGAGCTTTCGGAGAAGGGTCGGCTAGCCAGAGAACAATTCAATTATGGTTCAAAAAATTTCGTTCCGGTAATATGAATCTCGACAATAAGCCTCGAGGAAGGCCCAAAATCATTGTGAACGAAGAACATTTGAGATCCATGGTGGAAGCTAATCCACATACAACCGTTCAAGCTCTCACATGTGATTAAAGTGTTAGTGTTATGACTGTTTCTCGTCACCTCGCTGCAATAGGAAAGGTGGAAAAGCTGGATAAGTGGGTGCTACACGAATTGACAGATGTTCACAAACTGAGACGCTTAGAGGTGTGTTTTTCATTGATGATAAAACGCCATTTTTAAATCGAATCATTACATGTGATGAAAAGTGGATTCTGTATGATAACAGAACATGATCTGGACAATGGTTAAATGCAAATGAAGCTCTAGGACATGCACCCAAGCCATTATTACACACAAAAAAACTTGTGGTCACTGTGTGGTGGACAAATAAAAGAATAATCCATTACTCTTTTTTAAATCCAGGCGCAGCATCTACGGCTGATTCATATTGTCGCAAAATCGACAATGTGAATAAAAAATTAAAAAAAGAACAACCAATGCTAATCAATAGATATGGGCCAATACTATTGCGAGACAACACACATCTCGAATGACAATTTCCAAATTAAATTCGTTAAATTATGAAATTTTACCGTATCCCCCTCTATTCACTAGATCTTTCACCGACATACTATCATCTTTTACGCCACTTGGAATATTAGTTAAGAAATAAAAAATTCCGAACCTAAACAGAAGTGATTCAAGGATTCGAAGGCTTTATGAGCTCTAAAAATGTCGACCTTTATAAAAATGGGATAAACAATCTAATTTTTCGTTGGCAAAAGATCATTGAAGTTGATAGAACTTACTTTGATTAAATGTATTTTGTGTTGTTAAAAAGATTGCATTTTAATTCTCAACAACAAATTCCGCAGTTTCATACGTTACACCCTAATAGCATAATATGATACAATTAATTAAACAATACTTAATTAAATTAAGATTAAGAACTGAAATTTAATCTAGGCAGATATTCACTTTTATGTATGAAAGATGATATATCTCTTAGAACTAAATTTTCTTTTGTAAGAATAAGTTGGATACACACAAACACAAACACACACACACATATATATATATATATATGTATACAATGTTGGCATTAATTAAAACCGTTCTAAATTTTAATTATTACTCAACTGTTTGAACAATACGTTAGGTAAAACCATGTCACTTTTGAAATTCGACAGTGCGTTAATTAAAAAAAAGCGCGTCTCAATCAAAAGCTCGTTTCCGTAATGCAGGAATGAACCGGCGCCCATTCGGAGAGAACCCGCAACAGCCGTCCACCGATGTAGAATAAAACGGCGCGCCCACATTCTAATTACCGCGCCTATTATCTTACAAAGTTTACCAATTAAATGCGAATTAATTCGACTACGGAATACTAGCGCTGATATCCGCGAGGATATTCGAATTTCCAGCAGGAAATGCGGCCGTTTCGGTGTCGCAGCCGCGGCGGACGGATTTTCGACGTACCCTTCAATCAAAGAGACGATGTATAATTCAGTTACTTATCTGACAAATCAACATCAAGTATCCGCGTAATTAAAGGGCTCGGCTCCGTACAATATATTGTGCGCCATTTACACGGAATCTCTTCACATCAAAAGATGGGAGATGTTATGTGTACGCGGGTGTGTGTGTGTGTGTGATATATTGACTAATTCGTACCGTTCTTCGGATTTGGCTCGGCGGGAAATCAAGAATCACTTTGTTTTGGTCTTTGAGGATTTACATGTGAAATCATTTGCCAAATATTTTTGCAATTTAATTGGCAATCATTCGTAAATAAGAGATATGGGAGTGCTTGTCAATGAATACTGAAAATATATTTATGTTTTCAACTAAATGCTGACTTTCAGTGTTTAAAAATATTATTTTACTGAATTTAATTGCTATTTTGATCATTTTTACTGACACAAATCTAATATTAATATAATATGAATACTAATACTGTCTATACTTTAAGACACTTCTTAGACTGAGACACTTATAAACATATACTATTAACTATTTATAGCAGCTACAGGCTATTTAACTTTAAAATACATATAAAAAATAAAATAACTCTTTAGTTATCGCTTCTTTAAGGAAAAAAATTCAATGCTAACAAGACACTCATATTATTTTCGAATAAATCAAATTAGTTAACACCATTGTAACGAACCCACCACTTGTACTTCTAGTTGAAAGTTTTAATTACAATGCATTTTATTCTATCAATCCTGCAGATATTCTAGTGGAGCGAATTGGTTTCTTAATCAATAGAGAATTTATTCTTGCTTTCGGATTAGGTGTAAAAATTAATTAGTTGTCTTTAAATTGAATCAAACACAACCCTGTTTTAAATTAAAATCTTTTCCCGTCGTTTTAGGACTTAGAAGTGTTTACCTTAATATTTAAAAACACTATATATCTTGGCTAAACATTTTTCACAACCTCAGAAAACAATAGTAAACATGATGGCTTCCGAAAAGTAGCATTTTAGATTATTTTCGCATTCCAGTTAAAAAAATGCTGCCGAAGCCACGGGGATGATTTGTTCAACTATAGAAAAAGGTGTTGTGATGCATAAAATATGTAAAAAATTCTAAAACAGTGGAAGGGATCCGAAAATGCGTGGACAATTTCATCGACTCAAATCCGCCATATTTTTTTCGTCAAGCCATCCGTCAGTTACCCAACGAATGGAACCAAGTTATATAAATAATAGAAGATATTTTCAGGACTGAAATGTATTCTCTTTTTCTGTAAACATTCGTTTTCTATAAAAAAGGCACTGAATTAATTTGCACACCAAACATTCTCTCACTCCATAGACTATAAAAACTTGTTCTGGTCAAAAATGTTCAATAGCTGATTACTAGCCATTTCTGATTGATTCTTATGGGCATTAAGGATGATGGTATGGCGATGACATATTTAGAGCGTTAAGGTACACAAATGTCTGTACATTATCTTTTTACAGATTGTTTTGAGGATGATAGAAATCGAGTATTTTTTTTTACTATATACTGTTTTTTTACAATTACACAAAGTAAATATTTTTTAGTATACATTTTTCTAGTTCTAATAAATGGTTACATGTTTGAATCCGGCAAATAGCATGTAAGATGTATTTATGTAAGATGTGTTTTATCACCTTTCTAGAAAAAATTAAAAGGAAACTCAAAACAGTATTCACATCGACTTTTTAGCATTTCCAAATAATGTTATCACACATGACAAATCATGAGCATTCCAGTCTGATTCCGAAACTAAAAAACAAATATTCCAACGGAAAACAATAACATTCTCTGATCGAAGGGGACAAGAATGTCAGGCTGTAGAGCGAAGATAATACTGATTGTATTTAATAAACTGATTTACTGATTGTACTTAAAACAATATACTAAATATACAATTTATGAATATCTTCAAGTGGGATAAACAGTCGATCAATACTTCTACAACGATATTCTCTAGTGTTTGAGAGAGAAATCTCAATGTAAAAGACATAAGCGGGATCATAGATTCACAGTTATTTTTTTTAAATTATACAATTATTAGTTTTTATCTTCTGATGCAAAAAATATAAAAAAAATAAAAACTACATTCATAAATGTATTTTTTTCTTAACCTAAATCATAAAATGGATTTTTTCTGTACATTAGTTGTTTGAGGATGATGACATCGGCATCGAAATACAGAAGAAAATTGATCAGTAAGAAAATCAAAACAAGTTTTATGGTTTATAGAATGAGAAAAAATATGTTAATTTTCTCTTTTTCTCCATTTGGCTACAGAGACAGAACTGTATTACCACTAAGAAATACTTTTTTTAAAAAATAGATCAGGACATTCTCTTTTCTCCATCTCTCTCTCTCTCTCTCTCTCTCTATATATATATATATATATATGTACAAATATATATATATATATATATATATATATATATATATACATATTATAAATTGACTTCTGTATTCACGAGAATTTGTTAGTGTCATAAAGAAAGAATACTTTTCGCCCGACATATGATAAAGCATTTTCTTGTCCGGGAAACACGACTAAATTTAATTTACGGCTCGCATACGTTGAACTTCTTAAGCCGACGAACAACAACACACGACCGGGAAAATGCTGGTACGCACTGGCACAAGGTCGAAAGTTTCGCAACTTTAATCTCGTCCTCTAGTCGGACTAAATCAAAGCCGACGAATTAAATTCGTTGATGTTTTCTTTTTTCGTTCTTCTAGCCACACACACACCCACACACACACGCATATACCGTTGTTCCTTACGACCGTACGTTCTTTAAATCCATTCGAAGAGATGCGATTTGTAAAAAAGGACAATTGGAATACATTATGTCAGTGTTGTTCGTTGTTTTTTTTTTCTGTAATTTGATTTTAGATTCTGTTCAGATTATCTAGTTTGAAAAATGTGCGGTTGTGTTATTTTAAATTCTGATATCAGATTTTTCTCCCATTAAAAGATAAGAAACAGCTTTTACTAAATAATGGTCGGCACTGCAGGTGAATTAACATTAATAATATATTTCTCACCTCATCCATAAATCATGAATAAAAATTCTAATCAAAAGAGTTTTGATTACTGATTATTTTTAATAATTACTCAATTAAAAATGATCAATAATATATTATTGGCATTTTTGATCACAAAAATGTTTGTATGGAAGTGAAAAGTTCATTTTTGAAAACACACATTTATCCTCTTGCTTTTATTTACTTCACGACCTAATTTACTGTTTACAATGTGTAGATATTTGGGAATTTCTCTTTTTATTTGATACTGCACGCCCAATTCATTCTTAAATAGTTCTTAAGTGAAAATGATTTAGAATAATCTAAATTATGTAATTATTGAAACAATAACAAGACTAAAAATTAAAGTAAACTTAAAACAATAAACAGATTTTTCACAGAATTTGTAATACCAACTGTCCCAGAATAAAATGCACCTTTGAAAAATTGGTACGAAAACATTGGTTTGCTGTGAGTAACTTTTATTACTGAAAACATAAAGAATATTAATGGGAATTTATGTTTTAAAAATTAAATCGTCCAGATGATAACCGTTGAGACGACGGTATTCTTTTAATCTCCTTTTGAAATTTTGCAAGATGCTCTTTAATTGTTTCGCAGTCACATGATTATTTGAGTATACTCTGCTTTTAAGAAATTCCTAAAAAAAATCAAGAGAGGATAAATCAGGACTTCATGGCGGCCACATAATATCACCCCTAACAGTAATGTACGAACGTTCATTTTTGTAAAAAGTGCGCACTCATAACGTCCATTGTTGCCCCGTGAAGTGACTCATAACGACTGAAATTCCCAGAATCGAATTAGCGAACGACACCACCTGCACCCTCATTCTACGCGTTCTCGACTCGCAAGGTAAACAAAAATGCATTTAAATCTGGGGTACCCTGTATTTTATTTATTAAAAAATGATACAGAAATAAACTTATTAGGATGTTTTATTGAGTATTCTTTCAAAGAATAATCTTTTTATATACAAAAAATAACAAAGATATTAAGAGAAAATGAGAAATAAAATTATTGTAATTGTATTAAGTAGAATATCACAATTAATTTTTGTTATTTTATTGATTTTGTCTCTGAATCAAGGTGTCAGAATTATTAAATGATTTTAAACTCAATGTTCTTTAAATGTTGAGTGTTGAAGATTATAGGATGCAAGCAACAGAATCAATTACATATTAAGTCGAATTTTAGTTTTGTTTGGTACTGTATGTTTAGGAAATTGTTAAAAAAATAGTAAATATTATATAATAAAAATCATTCGAAATGAAAAATGAATAATTTTATTCATAAATATTGAATCGTTCCTTTTCCACGTTTAACTGATTCCTAAGAGTTTGATATAATTATATTTTATAACCATTCTCTGCGGGAAAAAAAAACTATTTAACAGAAACGCAGCCAATTCGTCTACACCCAATCTAGGGCGCGCGTACAAAGTGCCTATCCATTTTTTCCTCATTTTAAATATGTAACGAATAAACTTGTGATTACAATGCACCCTTTAATAGAGAGGACGCGGGTACGGCAGCAGAAAAAATTACGAACTGAACATATTTATGGGACGAACCCTTTCCGTATAAAAAGCTTGCATGCATAAAGTGTTCGGTGTTTAAAATTCAAAGGCTTGACATCAAACGACCACAAATAATAATACTGTAGGGTGGGATGGCAAACGGTTACCGTTACGGTGGCCGCCGCGCCGACGGGGATGAGAGTGCGACAGAGAGTTAAGAGTTATGTGTTCATTGTCAGCGGTGAAAAGGTTCATTATGGCTCGTGTACGTGTGCCTTTGATGAAATGACGAACGCATCAGGTCCTTGTGGAGCGCCACTTCATTTTCAATAGAGTACGGACGCATTTTTCGACGCAACAATAACAAATAATTGACTGATATCTGACGTTTAGGGATTTTATTACCTCGTAAATCTGTTCATATATTATCTACTTCTCTTATATATATATATATATATATATATATATATATATATATATATATATATATATATATATATATATATAATGTTAACAAGCTTCGGATGCAAGGGGAAAAATAAACAGTGAAGTACAACTTTTCATACGGGATGATTGCATGCATTGAAATCATCTTTTTTAATTAGTTTGTTATTAAATATAGTTGAAATTTTAAATGAACACAATTCCAATTATTCATTGATATATATATATATATATATATATATATATATATATATATATATATATATATGAGAGAGAGAGAGAGAGCGCGAAAGAGATGGAGAGAAATTCAAATATATAATTTTCATATAATTTGGTCTTTCCAATGAAATTCCTTAATTTTTGCAAATTGTATATATTTATTAAGTAATTAAAAAAAGCACTTACAAACATGTTATGTCTTTCAGTCATATACAGTAGAGATGAACTCTCGGCTAATTAATATTAAATATTATGTATTAAATGTAATGAAACTAGAAGCTACTCAACAACCACATATTGAAAACGATAAACTACGAATAAGAACAAGTTTTGCAAAGATAAAAACTAATTACTTTCGAAATAAATTGAACAACAAAATAAAACTCTCAATAATTCCTTTTTTCTGCTATTTCTGGAGGTAATCATATGACACACACTTGTGTTATTATTAATCATACTGATTTTTATATATGACATCCTCGATAAATTATTAAAGTGCAAGGGTGGAATATTTTTTCCTACTACTATCTCTACTGGACTTTCCTTATATATATATATATATATATATATATATATATATATATATATATATATATATATAAACGTGTGTGTGTGTATTTTGTATCCTAGAACCGTCTTGAATAGTCAAACACTTAATCCGAAACCATTACACGTGTAATGAACAGATAGTCGGATTTATCCTCACCGCATCGTCCTCATAACAACACGTTTCGTTCTTGTCGAAACACAAGAATATTTTAACGGCGACTTGTAGTGAATTAACGAACCTCGTAACATACAACGTCACACATTTCCGTTTCCTTATTGCGCACGGCGTATTTAATCCGACGCGTCGACTAGGCGTACGTTATCAGTGTTATGGCACGGCGCGCACACGTGCAACCCCTTCCGTATTACAGGAAGTAAATATTTAAGGGCGGCACGGAACGGGTGCACCCGCTCGTGTACAGAGACACGGAACACCTTACAGAGCCAGTATCACTTTGTGTATCTACTTGAGTGTCGGTATTAACGTACTTCTTCAGGGCATAATTCGAGTGTTAACGTAACGTTGATGTGAATATTTTGTCGTTTATGCTTCAGTGCAGGTCGATTCACAACAACTTGAAGTCTGTGTAGCTATCTAAGAGAAACTAAATACAGAATCTATTAACTTATGACTAGAATTGTTCTACATTTTAAGTTCAATTTACTTGTCTGAAATATACTTTGATTTTATACACTAGTTCAGTCCATAATTTTATGCAAATTTAATAAGTAAACAGTACAATTATGGCTGTTTTTTGTAAAAAAAATAATTTGTTTAAAAACATTAAGATAGCATTTTTCTAACAAATTTATTTTTGAACTGACAGATTCTATCTATGCCTGGTATTGGCACTTTTATCAAGTCATATTTTAGTATAGTCATCTTATGTATTTTTCTGAATATAAGTATTGGATCAGTGCAGTAATGTTTGAAACTGAAATTCATGCGATTATTTTTCGCATAAAACGCTTTTATTAATCAATTATGTATTCGTCAT
The DNA here is from genome assembly GCA_034766995.1 of Acanthacorydalis orientalis. Lineage (NCBI taxonomy): Eukaryota > Metazoa > Arthropoda > Insecta > Megaloptera > Corydalidae > Acanthacorydalis > Acanthacorydalis orientalis. Next base: position 5,655,964 of record CM068316.1, on the reverse strand, counting down.
CGTTCTCTTTAATCATTTTGCAACGCTCGGGCGGCAGCTGGATTCCCCGGTCGTAAAATCTGCGCGGTTTTTCGGCAAAAAAGCGATGAGGCCGTTTTTGACGGCCTCCGCGGTGCCAATTTGTTACCATTTAAACTGTTTTGTAGCGACCGGAATAAATGATAATCTAAAGATGCAATGTCTGGATAATACGGTGGATGCGATATGATTTCCCATTTCGACTGCTTCAGTTTTTAGAGTCAGTTTGGCTGTATGTGATTTTGCGTTGTCGCGGTGGAAGGTGACGCCCTTATGATTGGCCAAAATCGGAATCTTTTCTTTAATTGCTGCGTTCAGTTTGGTTAGTTGTTGATAGTACTTCTCTTTAGTAATCGTTTCGGCCCGTGGGAGCAGCTCGAAATAAACAACACTTTTGTAATCCCACCAGAATACCTTCATCGGATGCAAGTCAGCTTTGGCGACTGGTTCTATCCCTTCATTTGTTTGTTTTCACGTTCGTCTGCGTCGAAAGTTATTGTACAGAATCCACTTATCATCACTAGTTACCAATCGATCCAAAAAAGACTCTTAGTTGAGGTGTACAAGCAAATAAACTGCCAAATAGATGCAATCAAACATGTTTTTTTCAGACAACAAGTACGGAACCCACGTATTGAGCTTCAACGTGAACCCCAGCTTCTTCAAATGCCGAAATGCAGTCGATGCGTCAACGTTGAGTGTCTCGGTAGCATCTTCCGTTGAAATTCTCGAGTTATTGTCAACTAAAGCGCGGACAACATCGTCGAACTGGGTTGATCTTCGTGGTTAAAATCACCAAGTCGAAATTTAGCAAACCATTTCTTCACATTTGGAAATGATGGTGCGTGGTCCAAATAATTCTCTTGAATATTTTTCGTTACCGCATCAACGGCTACTCTTTTCCGAAATTTGTACAACATAACGTGACGAAAGTGTATTTTTTCGTTGTCCATTTTCAAAAATTTTTCTTACACACAAATCGAATCGAAACAAATACGTCTGATGCTCAAATGACAGCTGTGACTGTCACCTTTCAAACGATATGTAACATGAATACATTTCAATCACGAGCGCCCGCCATGAGACACTCTTAACACCACCTATTGAATCGTATACGCACGTGTGCACTGATCCAATATATATATATATATATATATATATATATATATATATATATATATATATATATATAATATTTTACTTTTAAAATAGAAACTTTTCAATAACAGTGTCGGAGATAATTAAAATCAAACAGTGGTTCATTTGTCAATTGACGAATTTATAGAAAAATAGAAGAAATAATTGGTCTATATTTATAAAATGTATACCACATTCATATTCTCTGTTTTTTCTCCTTGATGTCACTAATTTTTTGTTCTTCGTTATAACCGGTTTCATTTATTCTGACATCGTCAGGTGGATATTTAGTATCCATATACAGAATATCTACCTGACGAATTCACTTGAAGATAATTAAAAATGTATATTTTTTGAATGTATGTGTGATATAAACAGACTGTTATATAATGCAAAGCTGTATAATAGTTTAGAATCAGCGTTATTACTTTACAGTTTGAAAATGTTCATAGTTAAGCAATTTTCAGTTTTACTGAGCTGAAAGTACAAAGCTTTTCATGTTATTAAACATCAGACGTTCTGATGGAACATCAAAGATATGATGCATCGCATGTTGTATTCCTGAAGTAAAATTGTTGAACTGAATCTGTCATTTTGTCACTTGAAACGATCGGGTGCTTGAACGTACAGCCAGATCTCTGCCGAAGTGAACGTTAAGCTCGTGTCGCGGCTTACTGCGATTACCGTTGCGGCCGTCGAAATCATTTTTATTATTCGTTTTCGTTTGTTTACAGATATATAACGATATAGTTACACGGATTTTCGTTACAGCACAGTCGATATGAAGAAGATATTCGAGAAAACGATTGACGGTATTGCTATGTCGTGTCTTTTACACGAACTGAATGAACAGGACGACATCAAAAATATTCCAAACGACAACAACGTCCAATAAAAAAATATGATTGTAGATTGTTCTGATTACATAATTGCCGTTTGAGCGGGTTTCATTATTCGATTGAACGATATCGCTATCTGTCAGGATTTATTAATTGGTTTCAATATTTTCCCGTCATGTGTACATGAATCTCTCTCTCTCTCTCTGTGTGTATTTTAACGTTACTGTTAATTAATTTTTTAATGTTTGTTTTCGATGTTTCAGTGACGATAAGAAAATTATTCTAATGAGTTTTCCCTTTAACGATTCTTTTTTCAATTAGTAATTTGTTAGAAACTTTTTTGGTAGACACGATTTACATTAATTAATGCAATTGTTGATTTTTATTCGAAGATAATATATTATCTTATTATTTACTGGCTTATTTCTTGGCTTATCAATTCAAATATAGCACAAAAGAAAAATATGACATTTTTATCACTTAATTATTTATTGTTTTCTACGAGACAACAAAAAAGAAAATACTAATAGCATTATTAACTCACTGATTATTATACGTGTGTCGTTTGATAAGTTTCTATAATGTGACGTCACCATTCATTTGGTAGAGTCATGGATATCAAATGTCGCTTTTCAAATTAGCATATGCGAAATTTCAACCAGAAGCGATGTGTTGTTCACGTTCTACAGATGTTTGGATCCATCATTGTAGTAGTTTTCAAATGAAAAAAAAACGAGCAGGATTTTTTGCGTCGATTCGTCACCGTGGATAAAACATGGATCCAACACTATACACCTGAGTCTAAGCAATAGTCAAAGCAGTGGACAACGACTGGTGAAAGTGCGCCGAAGAAAGTGAAGACAGTTTTGTCGGTTGGGAAGGTGATGGCCACTGTTTTTTGGGATTCACAAGAAATCATCTTGATCGACTAGTTAACGAAGGGGAAAACGATACCAGGAGCCTATTATATAACATTATTGGACAGTTTAGAAGAAGCTCTGAAACAAAAACGGCTAAGATTGAAGCACAAAAAGTGTCCTTTCACCAGGACAACTCGTCGATCCACAAATCGATCATCGCAATGGGAAAATTGCACGAATTAGGCTTCGAATTGATTCCTCATCCACTCTATTCTCCGGAATTAGCCCCGTGCGACTTCTCCCTCTTCCAAAACTTGAACATTTGACTCGGTAGGAATTATGTCGAAGGATTTATGTCGAATGAGGATGTCATCCCTGCCGTCAATGCTTATTTTGCAGACTCGCTAGACCAAGTGGTTACCTATGGAAACTATGTTGAGAAATAAAATCGATTTTTTCCAAAAAAAACCCGTTTAATTTGCTTTTTTACCATACTCATCAAATGTGTTCTATCAGTAACTATCTGTTCTCTCTCTCTCTCTCTCTATATATATATATATATACATATATATATATATATAAGAAGGACATATTGTTCTTCCTGGAAAATCTGTGAGCATATTCTGTATAAATTCACTGTTTAACGTTCTTTTTATTTCCATATCTAAAGAAAGTCACTAAACATTTATGTATACTCTGTACATACCCTAAGAATTTATAATCCGTTTACGAACACACAATTGTGTAATATTTATAGACGTTTTTGGTAAACAAAAAAAAAAAAAAAAATGTAGGCGTGAACCGGAATCACGAATGGGGCCGAACCTTGAACTTAACTTTTACACTCCCGATTGTGTATCTGTGTAATGTTTGTAGGCTTCGATTGTATTATTTAATACTTTTCGAAATGTACTCGTAGGAGTCACATTTTTATGCTGACTAAGATGTAACTGTTTTTTTTTTCTGTCTGTTTTATGTTTTCGTACGGAACAGGATTCGTCGCAAACGAATTCCTCCCGTACTCAAACCACACATCCCGTTCTTTTCATTCGATTTCGTACACAGAATTCACAATTTCGACGAACGTATCGAAAGCATTTTTCGAATAACGAGGCACCGCTGTTCTTATAAAACTGACCATATTGAAATTCATATAAAAATAATTAGTGTTCGCTTACAACAACAACAACACTCGACATAATTGGATTTCTCCGATATTACATCCATTTTATACAGTAATAAATAACAATCAGATATATATATATATATATATATATATATATATATATATATATAAGAACCCTCGATTCGTTGTGGGGGCTTTTAGAATTTCGGCCCGTTCTGTAATTTACCTGTAACGAAAACACATCACGGAATAATGTAAAAAGCAAACTGTGGAGCTGTAATCAACCACTTAATTGAATTTGTAAAATTAATCAAATCAATTTTTGTCGGCGCTGCAACGTTGTTTGCTGGTTGGTTGGTTGGTTGGCTCGTCGGTTCGACGGCGGAGTGCTTTCTCGCTTAATGAAATCGTCGAATGCGTTTTCAGTATTAATATAGTTGATTGAATTTCACAATAAATTGATATCCGTTTCCCTGTTACGATTCGTTTTACTTCGGCATATCTATCTATATATCTATCTATCTATATATATATATATATATATATTGAAACGTACATCAGTGCCATCACATCAATCATTTAGTTATTTTATGAACGCAATTAATTTATGGATACATGTTTATGCAATCAGAAGTTTATGCGTTTTATGTTTTATGCATACAGTAAGGTTTTCATGAAGATAAATCAATACAGTAAATATTATATATATATATATATATATATATATATATATATATATATATATATATATATATATATATATATAAACAATTAAATTATATGAAGCATCAAGTAACATAGAGTAATTTATAAATAAATAAAAAATAAAAACCGCCCTGATCACTTGTGTAAAAAATGATATTTTTTATATTTTATAACTTTTATATTTTTCCTGTTGGAAATTTCAGTACGATCGCTCATAATTTCGAATAATAATCCATTAAAATTTACAACAATTCAAAAAAAAAATCGTAGATTGATGTAATTATATGACCTATTTACCTCTAGGGTATCCTGTAAAGTCAACTTTCTGCTTGCATTTTTAGAGCTACCATTAAATGGTCGGAGTGGAAATCGTATGAAAATCGATTCAGTACTTTATGAAATTATGGATTGTGTACGACGAACTAATAGATTATTGACTAAAGTTTTTTATTAATTTTTATATGTTTATTAAATAATTCACTAGTCAAATTGATAACTTATTCGTAACACACAGTTTATTAGGCAGTTACTATTCAAATTGTGTTGCTGAAGTGAAGATATTTCGTGTGCTTTCTATATATGTAACAATACAGTTTTTATACTGTGGATAAATTCACTTTTACAAATGAACTGTTTTTTCCACTGCATAAAATTCATATTTTTTGTTAACTATGTTCAATTAAATCATTATTAATGAATTTTGATCGTCGATTAGGTGCATTTCGAAGTAGATCCTTATAGCGGCAAGGTACACAGAAATCTGTGATGTGGAAAAAAAATTTATTTCTGAAAGATTCTATACATAGATACATACATATATATATATATATATATATATATATATATATATATATATATATATATGGATATATATATATATATATATATATATATATATATATATATGTATATATGGATATATATATATATATATATATATATATATATATATGTACTCAATAATAGTTTCACTCTAAAAATATCAAATAGAAGATTAGGGGATTTGCAAGTCTACCGTTCGAAATATAGTACGATTTTTGATAATTTTTTTGACTTGGATATTAATGTTATAGGTTTTAAATTTTGTACACATTAAATACATGTTATGAACAAGTTCTCTTATTTTTTTATGGAATTTTTTTTACAAACTATGAAGATATTACGAACAAATTAAAGAATTGCATCTGCTGCATGGCAACTGAGTTGATCCGACACGAAAAATTGAATAATGCACTTATATGAATAATGTAAGAACTCTGTTATGATCGGATACTCTTTTCAAAATTTCGAAAAATACAAAAATGGCAGCCGTTTGAAAAGAAGGTCGATTTTTGACTGACATAATTGTTTATTATTACCAAATGAAAAAGTATTTCAAAAAAATATCCAGTCATCTGATAGAGAATGTTATTAAGAATGTTCAGATAAATTTTTATGCCAATCGGATGAACAGTTTTCGAGATATGATGTACACCGTTTTGAAAAGTATAGTTTCGAGAAAAACGAACGATTGTGCTCGGACTAAGCCCTGTCTCACTGGGAACCGTCTCCATTAAAATCGTTGTATCTCAAGGAATTCTTGGAATTTCGATAAAATACTTCTTGATAATAAAACTCAAGACTTTAATTTGACTTGACTTTAATAAGACTTTGATAATGTGCAAAAAAAATCGATTTTTCCAAGACTTAAAACTTATGCAAGCCTTTTAAAAGGAATAGAAATATTTTACCATATAAATCTATCATCTTTAGAGCATAAGTAAGTACAATAAAGATGGAAATACGAAATGTAATTTATAAATAACTAACTATTCTTATCATAAGTTCGTTGAAAGTTTCAGTCGGTGCATATTAGGTATGACAAAATTAAATATCATTTAATATGCTCGAGTAGTTACAAAATACAACAATATTAATGAACGAATACATTTTAATTTGATAAGTGAGATGATGGACTTTTCATTAAAAATCAAATCTTACTTTCTGTTCAAGTAAATGATTTACGAGTATATCTGTGACCTTATATTTATTTGATTTTTATTCCTTATAATAATACATATTTACACTGATATTATATTGAAAAAAGATACAACCATATTTAATAATAGAAACTTATAAAACTATCGTTTACAATTGATCATTTACATATATATTTTTTAATAACCATTCATTAGGAATACTTTAAATAGGATAGACAAAACGTAAAGTATATTTTTCTCATGTCCGATCTTCAGTTCGAAAAAAAATATAAACATACATGGTATTATCAGCCTATATTTACTACATCTATGATGATTTCATACAATTTCGGATACAGAAACACAGCATTTAACATTCCATTCTTTCAAACTGGACACAAAACATTCTGTTGACGAATTACACGGTCGTCAAATGTTTCTCTATAATTATTCAAAGTGTATTAACTGATGATTTATAGGCGTGGCGTAGATATACTAAGCGTAATTGACTGACACGATTAAAATATTGTTAAAAAAATCGAATAATAATAGCAATTAGTCTATTGTGAACGCGGCACGTTCGTCTTAATCGAAAATCAAAATAAACTAAAAAAAAACGAAAAATGATTAATAAACTCGACCGAACACACAAGTGATTCACGACACGCTACGATCTCGTTTCGCAAAAAAATGGAATTAGATAAATGAACAAAACATAGAAAAAGAAATACAAACATATATATATATATATATAACATAAAAGACCTATCTATCAAAACAAGTAAATAAATACGGCAATAAAAGAAGGAGTGAGAGGACGGGAGAAGAAAAAAACACAACAGACACACACACACACTCATATATACTACACTTATAATCCAATTATGATTTAGAAAATTACACACTGTGTTTCCTCGCGTAGTCTAAACACGTTCGCCAAACCGACCGTAAAGATATTTCCCACAAGTCGAAAAGAAAACACACATACACACATTCATACACACACACACACGCACATATATAATCGAGAGGTGAAAACAAAACAGAACAGAATAAACAGAACGCATCGTGAGGAAAACCATCTTTGTTACACTACACCACTCGATGTGTGCCTGTTTCAACTTGCTTACAGGTATATAGGTGTGTATTTATATAGTGTGTATTATATACATATACGTTTATATATATATATATATATATATACATATATTGATGGCATGTGCCATGAGAACCGAACCCTCGCATAGGGGGCCTTGAAATGGACCATGACATTGACTTTTTAGCTCGTTCTTCGACTCGCCTTCTTGATCTCGCCGCACGACAATATAATCATTAAACAATCTGTATGTGTGATAGAGATGTAATGTTTAATTAACACGCAATCACGTTCAACTATCTTTATTGTTAAATACACACGTTAACACAACATGCATTATGTGTATATATATATATATATATATATATATAAACGCATGGTGTTGAGAAAGTTTTGTCTTACAACTATGCTTATTGTAGTTTTTTCGACGTATTTTTCGTCACAGTCTATAAACATCATCTTGTATCAAAAATATGTTTCATCGGGGGCACATGTTTAATCATAGATAGCGAACCAGTTGGGTTTAATCCACGAAATGGGATCCTTTGAGACTAATTCTGACGTATGGAAATAATCCAAAATCACAAGGGATAAGGCATGGAGTGTACGGAAGTGACTGTACTTTTGAATTTTTCATAAATTCCTGTACGAGACAAGCTCAATGTACGGGGGCGTTATTATAGTAGAGGAATCGTGAATCCATGGTTGTAAATTTTTTAAAGACCGTACGTGGCAGATCCCTTTTAAGAGATTAACTTTCGATGCTTATTGTTTGATATATTTTAATGTCAGTTACACATTACTTGCACGTTTCTTGAAAAAAATTACTGTTTTTTTTGAGCGGAAATCAGAACAATTTCATGCTCAAAGGTATTCTTCTAATCAGTAATTATATTAATATTTCTTTTATTATAACGACTTATTTGACAAAAAAATATTTAGAAATTACTTATTTTTTTCATCTTATATATATATATATATATATATATATATATATGTATATAGATATAGAGAGAGAGAAAGAAAGAGAGATAGAAAGAGAGTATTGGTTAAAACTATCAAAAGATGAATGGTAGCACAAACAATACTATGATCATTTAAAACTGAACACTTCATTCAAAATTACATTCATTAAACTGAGTTTTACAAGCAAGAGTTTTTAATGACACTTAACAAGCAAGAAACCTTAAATGTACGAATTTAAAAATAGTCAAAAATAATATACAATATATATTAAGTTGGTAGAAAAATAATTGAGGTTTATGATTTCAAATTCATATATATTTTTATTTTTTTTTATTTTTCTATCTGTTTTAAGTGATCCAGAACTGTTGGATGACTAACATCTAACTTTAGTGCAAGCTGTCGAATTGCTGTGCCTGGTTTTGATTCAACTAACGCCTTCAGTTGGTCATTATGAACTGAAGAAGGACGCCCGAGAACTTCTTCATCTTCAAGGCTCTCGTTTCCAGTACGGAATTTTTGGAACCACCATTGCACTGTACATTCCTTAACAGTACCCACACCAAAACCATCGTTTAGTTAACGAACAGTTTCTGATCCTTTATCACCCGTTTTTACCGAACCCGTTTTCATCGAACTCACAAAAAATTACTGTTACTTGCTTTTCTTCTACCTTTGATTCAATAGCCCAATTCGAAGCAAATTTAATAATAAACCAGTCAATTTTACTAAAATACAGACTGAAATATACACTTTAAAATGATATTAACATGAACATGATGAAACGACATTTTCACTGAAAAAAAATACAGTTAGAATTCAGAAACCAAAAAACGCAATTATTTTCCTACCAACCAAATAATAAATGAATATTGTACAGAAGAAAGACAAAAGGATTGGGACACGAGTATGGGAGCAACTTATAATGATACATATAAGAGTATATATAACCTAAATATACAAACCTAGTCTTATCTTTCAGAAAAGATCTGCATAAATTTCATTAGAACTATAGTCGGTGTAAGACAATATAAGAAAAAATATCCACTAATAGATTCTATATAAATAGCAAACGTTATAAAACAGAATGAGAAGATAATCGAAAAATGTGTTTTTTTAAGCAGACAAGACACTTTATATCATCTACATGTACTAACAGAATGTCAGCACTATAAGACATTTCGAAAAAAATATATGAAAGTATGTAAACAATTATCCCCAGTTAAAGAAACACTGTAAATGAATGTCTTGTACAAAAAGTAAAAATATACACTACTATTTAGAAATCGTAATAAATATAAGAAACATGTTTATAGCGTTCTAGAAAAATTAAATATTTTGAACATAATGTTTAGGAATATTTCCCAACGATTTCGTGAATAAAGTTATCTATATACATTTATTGCTGTTGGCTTACTTAAGCATCAATTCCTAGAATTTCTTCCAACTCTCGTTCTGCATAAACAAAGTCTGAGATAAATTACAAAATTCACACACAAACTCAATAATCTTTTATAATGTCTATAAAATAAGCATATAATTTCAATTACGATTTCGTTTTTATTTCTTCGAAACTCGATTCAGAGTTTATGACAGCGCTGTATGTATGTATATATGCGTGCACAGTGTGTGAAATACAATAAAACAAGATTAAGTGAACAAAAAGAGAACAAAACTGCATGTATATATATATATGCATACATATACATGTATACATGTAACAATAACAACAATAACGAACGTGCGATCGTGATAAATGCGTCGGGATTGTTATGCCTGAGGCGTCGCAATTACATCTCGGCAAGAAGCGGAGATGACCTTGATACGCCAATAATTCTCAGCCAACGGGTACCGGATTTAGGATAGTGCCTACTCTAGTCTACTTTCGTTCCTCCGGGTACAAAAAAATGTATACATATGTGTGCGTGTATATATATATATATATAAAACGGGAGATAAATAAAATATGTATGAAAACAGTGGGATAGAGTTTGTTTGCCTGTTGACACTGAAAAAGAATCGAGTAGGCCGTTTCCGTGAAAGTTGTTTATTATAGAAGTTTCTAAGCAACGATGCATTTTGGTTAATTGTTCTTGTTCTGGATAATTGACACTTCGAATGATTGAATTTTTATTTCTTGAATCGATTATTCTGAAAATCGATTCGTATCGATTTTAAATTTATTCGCCATTAGCTATTAGACTGATTAAATATTTTATCAATTTGTGTAAATGAACTAATTTTCATTTATAGTTTAAATAGTATGATTAAGAGACAAAGTAAAGAGTAAGTTCTAAAGTCGGCATTCCATTCACATAAAACAGAAGAAAATGAATCCAGGTTGCATGTTTTAACAATGACTAATTTAGATATTCGAATCTTCATATACTTGAATAATCAATGAATTGATTAAAAATCGGTTATCTTTACCTATAAGTGACTGCCTCAATTGTTATCATTATCGCAGAACCACGTTATTAAGGCGACTGATTTATCAATGTTTGTAAGACAGCAGTTTGATCTGACAATGAAAATATCATGTGAAATTGTTTTTAAAATATTTTTGCTGATTCAGTTCGAATAAATGAAAAATAGAATTTCTATAACGTGTCAAAAAGATGTCAGTGTATCTCAATGTATCTGATAACGATGGTATTGCTATCGGAATGCGTTTTAGTTAAGATCAATGCTCATTTGTTGAATATTTTTGATCAAAATTTTTTATAATGATTTTTAAGTATGAAAAATTCGTTTGTAAAAACATATATATATATATGTATGCATATATATATATATATATATATATATATATATATGTATACATATATATATATATATATATATATATATATATATATATATATATATATAGGGTTGATGCATAAGTTAGTAAGGTTTTTATTTTTTTTAAAAAATAAAAAAAATAGATAAACTAATCATTAATATATTTCCCTCCATTGTTTATGATTCCCTCCCAATATTCTGGCAATATTCTTTTATTATTCTCCCAATATTCTTTTCCATTCAATGTCTGAAGAAATTCGGTCGTTTGGAATTAAAGAAGTCGTCAAGCCAATTTTGAAGAGCAGCGTCGTTATTAAAGGATATTACTCAGAGATTGTTGGATTGAGAGCAACCAATATGAAAATCGGATGGATTTTCGCGCTGTACTCTTCCTGATGGCGTTCTCCCTGTAAACGTCACAAATGATTCTACCTGTCTCTGATGTCTTAACTCATCGATTAAATTCAAACAAAAAGATATGTTGGAAAATGTTCGTTTTTGGTACTTGACACTCCATTTTTCTTAGCCAACTCTTAACACAAACTTTCTACAAATTGAAAATTTCAAGAAGTATTAAATAAAACAATATTATGATATTAAAATAACATTAACATATATCAAACAGATGTCTTTCCAAACTACTGTTCCAGTGGAAATTAAACGCTGCGAACTTATGCATCAACCAATATATATATATATATATATATATATATATATATATATATATATGAATATTAATCATTTCATAATTGCTCACTATAGCCGTCAACTCATTGTATTCTTAATGGATATAAATGAATTAGTTTTTCTATTAATCAGTAATTTTATGTCATATTTTATTCTTAAAATTCATATTTTGTTGCGGACTACGTTCTTTCAATATCTATTATATGGACATTTAATTTACTTCTTATATATATATATATATATATATATATATATATATATATATATGTATGTATATAAATGTATGTATGTAACGGAATCAATACAGATAATAATGATGCTTTTAATCCACCATCTGGGATGTGTCCAAAATCCTCTAACAATAAATCAAATATAATGATCATGAATGTGTCCGAATCTACCCGTTTAATATATAAAAATCGTCCAATTACCACCACTGTATAATTCAGTGCGTGCGTACGAGTCCCGCACACATTCCCGAACGTTAGTCCTGTAAGCGTCGACCTTTCCCTTACGCGTATCTCGACATTTGGAATCAGCAAAAACCGACCGCCATCTGATCACCAAACAAGCAAAACGGACCCTTTCCGAT